>CALSBV010011913.1:1719207-1782806 GCA_943590825.1 Bovichtus diacanthus
CAGACGGGGGCCCCGGGCTTCCTCCGGGCAGGGTCACACCTCCTCCTCTAGTAAAAACATGCTAATTAATAATCTTAAATGTGCTAATCAGCACCAAAGGATTGTATATAATAAACATATTGTTTTTTTTTTTTTTAAAGCACTAATTAAAACAGAAAACAATGATGTGAAGTAATTAGCAACATATTGATTGACAATTCATGAAAAATGGAATCATAAAATAAAGCTCTGGGGTTGGTGGGAAGGGTTAGGAGGGTTAAAACAATTTTTTTACTACTAATCTCTACTAAAGCTGATTACTGCTGGTAATGCCTATTCAATAGAGTGATAACATATGAAATAGGTAGTTAAAAAGGGCCTGTATGCTTTTTTTGCTACTCTGCTAGAAAAAGATTTTTGCATCACAGGCTCTGTTTCTTGACATTTAAAAAAAGCAAAGTGTCCTTTTTCATGTGCGCCGCTTTTAGTTAATAAATCGCAAGTCAAATATATCATGCAGCTTTTGTGCCAGGATGTAGGAAATAATTGAGAATTTATCGCACGGTACTAATTAAAATTAGCTTTTGATTCTGACATAATGGGAAGGTTGATTTAAACTCTCCATGCTTCTCAGTTTTAACATCTCTAAAACTCAGCATGTTTGAGAACGTGTAACAGCGTGTATTTTCATAAAGCTGTAAAACAATGAGTGGTAATGCCGTGAGAGAAGATGGTCTCCGTTCATTTCATGTCAAATGAAAAATGTATTGCGATGCAGCAGGAAAACAGTCGCTGGTGTTTTTTTTTTTTTAATTTTTTTTTATTGCTGTGCATCCAGCTACTGTGTCAGAAACATGTGACATGTCCGTCCTGCTGTCTGTCTGTGTATGAGGTCAACATTGCCGAGCGGACGGACATGAGTAGGTCAGCTCTGCAGGGAGTCATGGTTATTGCACAGTTGCTTTTTATTGATGCTTTGGAGCTTCTGATCCTCTTTATGAAACTGACACACTTTTCTTCCTTCTATGAGTCAATATATAACTTAAGAAAGCTGATTCTGAGGTTGTTTGGAGTGTCCCCAGAATTAGAAATACTGAGGACTCAATGGCAAAAAAACGGATAATTCTCCTTGGTCCACAACATAGATTGTATTTTAAAAAAGAAGTGGCCGTAGTCACGCTGATGTTGGTTTGTAGACTACGTCACCAGTCACGGAACAAGACATTTTTAGGCATCCAAAATGTTACTGTTCACTCTCGTGAAAGGGTTAACGTCCTATGCAGAAAAAACACAGGCAAAAAACACAGGCAACACCCAAATCTGCAATTTCTTAACCAGTAAATCGACTGGATCGTTGGTACTGGGCGTTACGGCTGAGGAGCTGGCTGCGAATTTAGGTAAACAAGACAAGCCCAAAAATAGTAAATAATGGTTCTTATGCCTATTAGTTTAGCAAAAGAAATCCCCTGAAATTTTCAAAGAGGTGCTTCAGGGCCAATCCATTTTTTTTTTTTTTTACAAACTGCCAAATCGCAGAAAAGGAAGTGAGAGATGTCAGCCAATTGATGTCGTATATTACAACAGTACTCAGTGATACAGTGATTGTTTTATTTTCAGGCCGTGTCAGTGCCATTTGTCCAACATGCCGACTGGACTGCTAAAAGAAAAGTGATATACAGTATATGTGCTTCCTAATGAAGGATTCTTCTTTGGTTCAAGCCCTGAGGAAGTCGTTGTAGAAGCCTTTATTCACGGAACGCATTCATTAACAAAGTTGATGATTAAAGTGTTGTTTCCTTTGCTGACTTGTTGGGACATTCAAAGACGCCCAAAACTAGGAAATGCCTTTCACCCACAACGCTTTGTCCAACAGTTCACCATCTCCAGTTTTTAATGAATGCAGAGGTAATTAGCAGTGAACAGACTATGTGCAGAGCGTTCTCACGTTCCTCTGCTGAAGGGGGGGGGACATTTCTCACCTTTAAATGTTGAGTTTAACACGCGTATGTGCAAACAGGACTTTGTGACATCACAGCTAGCTTGGAGCCAATCATGGTTCAGTATACGACGTTGACAGGTGTGATTCAAAGACTTGAAGCCTCAAGGTGACACACACTAAGAGCAGTTCAACTTTAGAACTGTGCGTATTCATAGATTTTCTAGATTGATCAATGAGGGAGGAGTAGCTTTTAATTGTTGTAAACTAGTGAATCAGAGGTTTTGCAGGGAAACCTTATAAAACAGAAATGATTATTCATGACACGGTCGTTTAATATCTTGAAACATGACTGAAGGGGGTCTTTAAAATAAAAACCCGGTGAGGCATACAACCATCGTCACGATCTCTGGGCAGCACATTTGAATGTTCTAGTTGCACTTGCGGTGCCTTATGTGTTCAGTTTCAGTTGCTGTCATTACAGTCGTGTCCTCTGCAAGAGCCTGAGAAGTTTGCAGAACTATCATATTGCATGTTTAGAGTTGGGTTTGGCCAGTGACAAAAACTTTTCCTAGTTGATAACGTAAATGCCTAGTTTACTTCGGTCGGCGTGTTAAAATTGCTGAAAATGCTTCTCGACGGGAAAAATACATTCAGCGTTTCAGGATGTTTAATATTTATCACTGATCTTTAATGTGGCCGCTTATCAATAAGGTTCAATTTTACCTTACCACTGTTGGAACCTCTTTAGGGAAGAGAAAAGGGCAATACATCGGATATATATGGCAACCGGATTGAGTGTGTGTGAGTGTGTGTGCGTGTGTGCGCGTGTGTGACACAATGAACACAGTACAGCATTTAGCGTGTCAGTTGGCCTCTTTGGCCTAGGATTGGATTTTCACACACCCACACACACTGATCCGTGGCCCTCGGCACATAAAGGTGTTCGGAGCGGAGCCATCCGTCATGTGGATGGTGCTCAGAGCTCTTTATGAAGATGGATGCCATTTGATTTACCATCTTTACACAGCTGCTTTCTTTGTGTGTGTGTGTGTCGATTTCTGAAAGAAGGAAGTGTAACAAACATTCCTTTCACTTTCCTTACGCATATATGTATACATGTAAAGCTTTAGCTCAGTGTGGCAGAGGTTCCTGGCCGTTTCAACAGTTGGCCAGTGTTCACTCTGTTTTTTTTCCGCTGCCATCGAGTAAAGAGACACTCGGTGGACATATGGCCGTGCGTTTATTGCCGAACTTACAATTACTGACACACTTCAATGCAAGGCTTCTATTCCAAAATTGCTAATTTTGCACATTTTGAGGGAAAAAAAAGGAAAACCATTGCCAAAGATCCACTCTGACTTCAGTCACTAGACTAACTTAAAATGTAATTCAACTACATTATGAAGTCAATTATCACTAAAAACACGTTTTATGTTGCATCACTCTGCATGATTTTATGTTGGGTTTATCGTCATCTCTCCAGAGATGGATAGCACCGCATACACACGCATACACACACACACCCACACACACACACCCACAAACACTCACAGACATGTCTTCCCTGTGGCCTGTTGGGTGAGAATTGATGTTCTGTAGAAGATAAAATGGGCTCCTCGGGGTAGAAACAGCTTCACTTAATTTCTCTCTGTCCTCCCTGTGTGATGTGGGAGAACAAGTGTGTGTGCGTGTAAGAGTGTGTAGGTGTTGGAGCTATGGACGAAATCCATCAGCTGGAAATCAGCTCCGTGTCTCTCGCCTTTTCCTCACTCTTTTTTTATTTATTTTTTACTGTCTAATCCTCCCCATCTTGTTCTGTTTTCTTTCGCTACACCCTCCTTCCCACTTCATCTTCTTGTCATCCCTCTCACCCTCCAACTTATTCTCCTCTTCCTTCTCTCCTCTTTCAAAATCGCTCACGTCCACTTCTCCCTCTCCTGTCATCCTCCTATACTCTTATCTTTTTTTTTTTTTTATCCTCCTACGAATGCCCCCTTTTTCATCCTTTTCACCCTCCCCCCGAATCACCTTAAACATCATGTCGCCATTTCTCCTTCACTTCCTGACAATCTCCGTCTGACCCTCTCCTTCCTCTTCATCTGTCTCCTTCTCTCCACAGTCTCGTCTTTTTCACCCTCTCTTCTTCTTACCTACTCTTCTACTTTCTCGTCATTTCTCTCTTTACCCTCCTCATTCTACATCTTTCTTCCGCCACTTGACTCGCCCTTTGCTGCCGGCTGCCAGTTTTAAATCTTTTTCAATTTTTTTGTTCACCATTAGCTACCAGGGCTCTCACTCTCACTCTCACCTCCCCCTCTCTCATTCCCTCGTCTCACCTCCCCCTCTCTCATTCCCTCGTCTCACCTACATTTGCCCTGCCTGGGACAGACTGTTCTCGTACACCGTGTCCCGTAATAGGCACGTTCACTTCTCCCCCGGCAAGTGGTAAAGCATGAAATCATAAACAAGCTACTTTCCTGCACGTTGCTATGCGTTGATAGGGTTATCTTGATTTGCAGATGGTGGGGTTCCAACATCTGAGAGATATGTCCATTGTGTTGTGATGTATTTACACATTTTTCCTTCACATGTCGGACACACAAGTCAACAGGTAGTAAAACTTAGCGCAGTTCTGAAATATACTAATCCATTATACATCCTTGAAATGAGAAACACTTCACATCATTTTTTTTTTTTTTTTTATCTGCGCTTGCTGCTTTTTCATTCTGTTTACTTCTACTCACACATTTGACTGGTGAAACATACCCTTCACTCTCCAGTGCATCATGGGTACAAGTAGATCTGCAGGGCTTCTGGCTCTATCCAATTACAATCTAATCATCCAGAGTGCAGGTTAATATGTGACGTAAAGCAGGTTTGCGCTCATCACTGTCTCCTCCTCCCTTCTCATCTTACCTTCTGTGGTGCCCTATATAATATAATATTTCATTTCTTAGTAAAACACCTAAAAGTCACATTGTCTATTATGCAACAGTGACATCTCATCTCCCTGCTTATTTACTCATGCAGCAATTACAGAGCAACATTATTATTCATTTGGAGTCTTGTTTTTCTGACCACCTGGCACATGTAACTCTCTCTTTTTGCTCTGCCTTTAGTCTCTACCAACTCCTGAGGGAAATATCCGGCTCTTTAGCTGCTAAATGCTCCCCTGTCAATACTGTAGATATCAAGCAAGGACTAGGAATAGACAAAAAACAGCTAGCACCCTCTGTCCGAAGGTAACAAACAGCACACGCCTATATTTAGTCTGTTTGAGTATAGAGTGCTGCAGGGGGGATGACACATTTTTGTCCAAGCCAGAAATTAACATCGCCCTGGTTCCCTCGACAAAAAGCCAATGGGATTTCTCGATTGGGTTTTGGATTATTGCAGATTATTGCTCGGTGGTTTAGTTTAAAGTTTATGACACTTCTACGTTTTGTTCGGCAACATAATCTTGAGAAAATTAACACCACTTTTAGGATTTTTGAAAAATAACTAACACTAGGCTATAAACAAACTCGAACACGGTCGCATGACGTGTTTAATGTCCCCGACTACCTCTGCAGTGTCCTTTAGCCACTTGTTAGCGACCACCTCTTTTTTAAAGACACGTAAAAGCGTCGACATTCACCAGTGTGGTGTCTGTAACCTGTTGTTCCACAACATAAAATACAGTCAGCAATCACTTCAGCTTGTTTTACAACAGACCTTATTTCAGGCCTCAAACCAAAAACCCATTTAAAAAAAAAACATTGACTTCGAGAAGAAGGAACCGGAAGAGCAAAAATGCTAACTCACTTTCGGGTTTCATGACATTCCTGTAGGACTCCATTAGGAGTTATGTGCTGGATTTCTTTTGCTTAACTTCCTGGAGTAACGGCCGGTTGCCTGGCAACTGCTTATTTTTCATTTTTTTTAATGGTACTGTAGAGAAACCATTTACTCTTTTTCAATGCCTCATTAGAGTGTCGGATTGAGAACTGGATGCTGTGTAAAGTGTCACTAAGCCTTTTTGTTTGATTCATAATGACCAAGGTGCTGTACAGTGCTGTTAATATTAGAACAGTTAGCCATGTAATAACAGGCCCTGCACACACACATCGAGATGTTTTACTATTACTTAAGCTAATTAGACTTTAAGTCAGGTTTAAATTGGGTGAAGCTATGCTGGGAGTTATAAATAGTGATAAAAGTCATTCAGCTCTATGAACTGATAACAATGATAACTGTGTAAATACGCCATACCTACATACCTGGAGTGTGTTACCTACAGTAGATGGCGGTCGACACGCCCCCAGTTTGGAGAAACAGACAGGAGTACCTGCACGGAAGTAAATCAATGTGCTGCTGTGGACGGGAGCAGCAGCAAAGCGTTCACTAAGTGTACAATATATTTAGAATATCTTCATCGCTCTACCTTGCAGTGAGACAGCTCTCTCAGAGGGGAAACTAGTCAAGTATTTTTTTTTTCCCCTAAGAAAGAGCCCTCTTGACACTGCAGATATCATGAACTACACAGTCGCTCTAGTGTCGTATTGATGAGGGATCAGTGCAGTAAATGTAGTAAAATGGATATTAAGTTCTCTGAAGATACTTACAGGTTATTTCGATGTCAAAAGTAACTGAAAATAATCAATTATATTTGCATATTTCTGTGTCATACTGCAGCCTTTCGTGCCTTTGGAGTAATCTGAGTTAATGCCAAGGTTAATTTAGAGAGTGCTACTAAAATGATAAGCCTGCTCTATGGGACTGCATAATTAACCGCAATGTGTGCCAAAACACGTGTGCAAGAGGGAGAAAGAGAGTCTGTGGTTTTATGCTGAAATGAGCACACACACACACTGGCACATACACACACTCAAGGACAGTTAGTTTCACACATACGAATGCACACAAACATAGGACATCATCTAAAAATGACTCCCACGCGCAGCTTTATTCTCCAAGTTGTTAATTATTAAGTCCTAGAGAGCAGTCTTATCTATGAATGTCCCTTTTCTCTTTGCCTTCAGAATTAATAGAATCTTTGGATTTAAAGCAGCTTTAGTTGAGCTCGAATCGGACATGTTGCAGAGGGAGTGGATGGTATCGGACTTGTGAGTGTATGCTCTTGTTTAAATTATGCTACTTCGGGGAGAAGGAAATGTCAAAAAGTTGCACGTTTAGTTAGGGTTAAAAAGACTTTGGTTTTTCGGATTAAGGTCAAGTTCGGGATTTATGTTGAGATGGTCCCCACACGGACCGCAAGGCATTTTAAAGTGAAATTCGAAAGCCGTGTACAGCAGGAACGAATCCATGTTGCACACTTACATGGCCCAAATGCCCACCGTTTGTCCAACACATTCTCAGCGGCCGTACTCTTCAAACTATGACGCTCTAGGTACGGCGCCCGCGAGTAAATGTACACTTAATAAAAATAAAAATAAATGTCCAATGTAGGTTTACTTCATGTGCATCAAAAACGACTTGGTTAGGCTTAGGAAAATATTGTGGTTTCGGGCCAAAAAAAGTTTCTTACGTAAAATAATTATGTTTGTTACATAACTTCCATTAGTTAGGCACGTAAGTCATGTTTAAAAATAAAAAGGTAAAAGGTGCGTGTCATACCGAGCGTTGGTATTTGACGAGTTGGGAGTGGTTTACCTTTTGAACGATGCAACCATGACAGTTTAACCACGCTGCTTTTCACTCTGTTAACGTGTCTCCTCGCTTCTCTCACTCGCGCCTCTTCCTTGCGTCTTAGCTCTACGACAGAGGAGCCGAAGCTGCGGAATGAGAAATCCTTGGTTCTATAATTTCAGTTACTTATGACGTTTTGCTTGTGTGTCACATGAGGAGGTACGGCATTTATTAGTCACGCCACTTGATAAAAGACTTCCGCACGGGATACACCTGTGTTTCCTCCTCCAGAGGCCTCCTCTCTCCTCGCTCCTCAAAGTGCATTTAAGGGATTGGAAGATCCTCCACGATGGCGGAAAGGGGCAACGATTTCCTTGGCACGGGGAGGAGCTTTGAAAATAAACCCGTATTCTCTCGGAGACAAAGGGCGCTGTGTAAGGAACGCCATGTGACAAGGAAGAAGAAGTGTTGTGTTGACATTCAGAAAAATGTGCAACTGTGCACTGCCTAGGATAAATACTGTATGCTGTAAGAAGCTAGACAAACACAATGCCACTTCATAACCGCAGGATATCACGCAATGTGAAAATATGAGCAGGACTGCGGGTGGCGTTGAAGGCCAGCCAACATTCAGTATGAACGGCAGATTTCGATAAGATATTATCAAAGATATTACAGTTTTATTGAGACAAAACTCCTGCACCAATAGGCCTTGGTCATCTCCAACTCGGAAGCCTTCATGCACGGGAAGGTTCCCCATAAAGCAGAAAGGGTTCTTGTCAAATAATGTGAATGGTGAAACTTTTATGCCTTCCGCTATTCCATGACTGAGAGAACATTTTCATTTTTGCCATATTTTGACGTGACATTTTGACAGCAGTAGTGCAGTTGTAGTTCAAATTAATTCATATTAATATCATTAACAATGACTGTTCCAGGGCCCTGGTGCCGTATTGTGCATGACTGCTCACTCTGACATTCCAATAGACACATTGTTAATTACATTATAACAACTACTACAGTATGGCAAAAATATTATCATTTTATTCAATAAAAAGCAATAATGCAGTAAAGTTTACTGGAAGTACATTTGAACCGAGTTTTTTATGCAAGTTATTTTACTTTTGCTCGATTAAAAGAGCTGTGTGAATGATATGGAGGGACCTATTGGCAGACACGGAATATAATGTTCATTTTTATGTTTTTATGTTTTCATGTAATCTCCTGAAACTAAGAATCGTTGTGTTTTTGTTAACTCACAATAAGTCCTTCATATCTACATAGGGAGCCGGTCCTCTTCCACAGAGTTTCTACAATAGCCCAGAATAGACAAACCAAACACTGGCTCTAGAGAGGGCCTTTTGCATTTTTTTTTAAACATTGAAGTTGTAGCTTGAATTTGATTGTGTGAATTCACCTGAAGGCCTCCTGTAGCTTCTCCTACACACTTGGTAAAGGAGGGGGGAAATCCGTTGGTTGAAATCTGCAACCTCGCCGCTAAACACCCCTCAATCCTCCACGCCGGACCTTCAAAACATTTTTAAAGAAACAGTACCGTTGAATGAAATATTGCCGTGCTCTTTCCATCCCTGGCCTTTAACCTGATGGAGCTGTGTCTCCCAGCTAATAATGCTGTCAGCACTAATGTGTCACAAGTGAAATGGGTACCCTCAGCGTGAGACATGACGCACCACAATAATCTAAAATGGCTGATGTGTGTAATTGGAACGGTGAAGCGAACATTTCCAGCCATTCAAAATGCAATAACTCGTAAATGTTACAAATGGCTCAAATAGCATTTATTATTGCAGTTATTTTAGGTGCTATTATTCAGTCCTAAATGTGTTATTGAAACACATTTCTTGTGCCTCAGAACAGAACACCAGAGAGTAATGGAGTGGCGTTCATGCACTTCCTGCCTGTCATTACATAAAGCAGCTATACTATTTGCATCCAGCTCTTTATAGGACTGCTCCGCTATGTCAGATATGGAATTCAGCTTTTCGTTGCATTTCTACTGCAATATCTCGGAAAGGTCCTCGGTAGTCGCTCCTACAACTACGTGATATACTCACAACATATTCATGGCGGCTGGAAGTTGCCGGTATGTATTGGGGTCAGCGTAAACATTCTGGTAGAATGGCGGCCTGGGTCACTGATTTCATCTTCTTTCTTACAAAATCACACCTCCAGTTTAGTCCCTTGGGCACCGAGCAATGTGTGCTTTCGAAGACGGTTTAGAGTGCACATTTGTATCTCTCTGGTATTACGGATACTGCAGTTTTTTTTTTTTTTTTGTTTTTTTTTTCTGTCAGCGACTTTGTAGTGAGATCTCACTTGCAGTGGATGTGGTAAATGTGTCGCGCTCTCCAGTGGAAGCTGCTTTCGAGTGGGAGAAACACCTCTGTGCCGTCGCATTTAGATGGTGTCATCTTTTGTTCTGCCGTTAGTGATAATGAATGTGTAAAGCAAGCAGTATGCCCGCTCTCTGTATGAGATTAAGCCTTCAAAATACAGCAGCATTTATCTATTTTTTTTTTGTACAACATCTGCATGAATACATCTGCTTGCTGCATAAATAGTGCTTGTATCTGCAGTTCTTCAAGAAAAACACACACACAAAAAAAATTATTATTTGTGATGAATCTAATATCGAGTGTTCTTGTGTGAAATAGCTGCCTGCTGAAAACAAAGCTGTTAGTTGTTGTTTATATAAATCGATTAAAACATCTCTAAACGTCCCTGTCTCATTGCTGTAATTTTCTATTGTCATCAAATATCATAAGCAACAAAGACATTGAGAAATGCTTTAAAATTGTCCTTGATATGATGTTATACTGTACATGTGTTACTCAGTTGTACTCTCTTGAGGTAATAGAACATTTGCTGCTTCTGGGCTCGCATACATCCCAGGAGCATTGGGGCTTCGCTGAGATTTGGGATGTTGGGATTCATATCTTAGAAAATACCTGAACGCATTGGTTTAAATTAGAGCTTTTGATTCTCCGCTTGATTTTTTAATTATCAATATTTTGGGGAATTACACCACAACTTTAACTTCTCAAAACTACCTCCGGCTTGACTTGAGTCGGTATTGTGCCAGTTTCCTGGTGTTTTTTTCTTTCTCTTCTTTTTTTGACAATGTCAAAGTAATATAATCTTGTGTGAATTACGAGTATTTAACTGATTAAAGCTCCAGTGACAACTAAGGGGAATACACCCCAAGGACAGCTGAGTAATGAGGAGCATTTCCTCCACTGCTCTGTAAGAAAGAGACTCTGCTCTATTTCTGATGCTCGTGTTAAGTATCAATTCTGTTTACCTCATTGCTGTGAGTCGTTCTTCTCCCCACAGTGAACGTCTGCAGGAGAAGCAGGAGGAGGTTGACTGACAGATTACATGTTCAGGCCTTAAATTACAGTCTTTCTCTTCATCCTTCAGGTCCTCGATTGCTATCTTTCTCGTTCTCTATCCCTGCTCATTCTCGTCCTCCTGTTCTTATAATCCTCTGGCGTCGCCTTTATCACTTTCACCTCTTTTTTCTCCCCTCTAGTCTAACATCCAGTTGGTACCTGATGTTTTTCAGCCTTTTTAACAAGCCCACACAGCGATGGTGACGTCCTGTCGTGTGATGTTTTTGATTCCTCTAAGAAAGTGGAATCTGGCAAGGTAGGCTAACTTCCACATTTTCCCCCCGAATGGCTTGCATTAGCACCGGCTCCCGCTTGATGTTGCTTTTTTTGTCCTTGTTATTTCAACACTGCACTCAGGGACAAATTCACAAAAGGATTTTTTTCATAGCACCCGAAAAAGGACGAAACACAGCCCTAACTACGCTGCTAACGTAGCGCCACAGTGCTATTAGCTATATGCATGTACTTCAATGAGCAGACATTTGGCGCACAAATTGGCCCCTTTATATCCAAATGATCCTCGTTGCAAAAACTATTTTAGTCACAAGGATCAGCGGTAATATCCACACGGGGTTACAATGAAATTATTAGCGTCTTCAGAGTGTTGTTTGTTACTGAAGCACATTCATCCTGACAGACTGTGATTGTAAACCCAAATATGTTTTTCTGTCTGTCACGTATACATTTTTGACTGAAGTTTTAAGGAAATGCCTCTGCATCTCGCCGATCAGGATCTGTAGCTCGCGGTTTATTCTTTGTGCGAAGGCAACAATTATACTTTGCCTTTCTACTTTTTTGCCTGATTGCAGTTATCCACGAGGAAAATGTCTTTTGTGAAACAGGGCAGATCACGGGTGTGAGTGATGCACAATTCATTGAGCTATCAGCGGCCGCAATACATTCTTTGTGAATTCGGCCATAAGTGTTATAGCGAGGAAGGTGTCTCGCTAGTTTCTGCAGTTTGCTTTTCATGGCTGCTATATCATGGCAGTAAAAATGAATAAGACTTAAATGTTGTTATTTGGTCAAGTACAATTTGACCAAATAAGTGAAAACCCCTGGGAATATTCTGTATTACTGACGTCTTGGCATTTCAATTTCAGTTGGACTTTTACACATCCTACAGGGTTGTAACTATTATTTTTCGTAAGAAAATCGTAAGAAATCACAATTTCCGAAATACCAGCGTGACATCTTCCAAAGTCTTCTTTTGTGTCTTTTGTCAGACCAGCTGAACGTAAAGATATTCAATTAATTATCACGTGGGAGGATTAAGAAAGTGATCGAAACAAAACGGTTGGCGGCTTATTCTGTCGACAGGCTAATAGATTACTTGAAAAAAAGTCGATTGAACTCTACGGTGAATGAAAATCTGATGCTTTTATTGAAAGCGGTGCAAATACAGAGTGCCAGCCAGAGAAAATGTTTCTTTGTGTGTTCAGTTATAATTGCCTTCTAATAAAGAATTCAAACAAAGTCATAAATCTACGCCTGCAGGCAGATGGATTGTGTGTGTGCTGCGAGTGCACACTTGACTGTGGTTGTTTGGTGTTGAAGTTTGACGTAGTGTACAGTGTGTGCGTGCATTTCCCTATACTTCTTTCTGTATTAGCATGGTGATGTAGTGCATGTGTGTGTGTGTGTGTGTGTGTGTTACTCTTTTATGGATAGTGAATATTTGGTTGATCATAAATCAAACTCAAAAAGGTTCCAAACTCTCCGAGTAGAACAAAAGAGAATAGAGTTCAGCCGGGTCTCGCAGAGGAGAATAATAACTGTTTGAAGATGCAGTCGTATAAATCAATCAGGCTACTTAGCATTTTGCTGACTCATGCTTTGGCCTGCCTGCTGTTCCACCAATCCCGCGCAGCAAAAAGGCTATCTCGAATGATTTACTGTAGCCGTACGTTTACACTTTATATCTTAGTTTTTATTGAGCACGCGGGAAGAATCAGCATGATGCAGAGGAAGGACACATAGTATAAATGTGTTTCAGAATGCAAAAGATTTCCACAAACCGGTGAAATCAACAACCCCCCCCCCCCCCCCCCCAATGCAGACCACTGTTCTACCGTCATTTTTCTTTTCTGGAAACAATAATTTTCCATGACTCTTCAAAGAATAAAACAGTTATTTTACATAAAAAAGAAAAGAAAGAGAAAGACATTCATGACCTGTGGAAGGACACAAAGTGTTTTCTGATCTCATCCGCGGGACCTGAAAAAAGAAACGCGTTTTATGATTTGACAGCATGATCGACACGAACAGCGGCCTCCCACGTTAAAGTTTTGCAGAGCCATCCATCCACCCCGACCTCCTTCCTCTAGAGAGTCATATCCCCATAACAACGTCAGCTTTCTGTGGAGAGCTAAAGCTGCCATTATAATAAATAATAGACACAATAAATACATCAAATAATAGCTTCAACTATCAAATAAATGTGCAGGGTTCATTTAAAAATAAATAAATATGCACAGAAATAGAGAAAAAAATACGATTATTTTTGGATTTGATTATTTTCATATTTAATTATTTCCCATGTCATGCTTTTCTGTTAACATACATTTCACACCACAGTGTGGGGGTTTGACTTTCTTATGCCTGAATAGTCAGGGCCCTTCATTCACACACGGGTCAAGAAATACAGACATAAATAAAATAAATGAAGAAATAAGGAAATAAATGAAAACAGAAATAAATGTAAACAGAAAAGAATGAATTGGGAAAAAATTAAATATGAAAATCATTGAATACAAAAATGTGCAATTCATCAAATAAAGAAATCATTATATTTTTAATTATTTATCTATTTTCAAAGTAACCTGCACATTTATTAGATAAGTGAGGCTTTTATTTCCTAACTTCTTTATTATAATGGCAGCTTTAGTCCTTCCTCCTCTGCTACCACCAAAGAACGAATAATAAAAAAATTAATTAAAAAAAACATATGATAAATGACTTGAAATGACAGAGAGGGCACAGAATCATACAAACAAACATAGCGAAGCCCACACTAAAGACAGAGTGCGACACTGGGTGTGTGTTCCCTATGATTCCTTAATCAGTGTGTTTCAGTTACTCAGCCCGTGTTTCTTCTCCATCTCGCTCCTCCATCTCTTCCTGGCTCTAATGACATCATCCATAAATGTAGTTAGACGGTCATACAGCACTTCAGGAGACAAATGCATACGCGAGGGCCATGCGCTAAGTGTGTGCGTGTTTTGGCTATCTGTGTGCGTTTAGTAATGTTAACACTGCAACCGACAGATAAACCCTCTGACTGTCGAGCTCATTACAATGACAAATGGCTGTGGATCGTGTGTGAGTCTAACATTATGATTCCGTGGAAGTAAACTCGTAAACACACACAAATGCAGCTGGCACACACATTACCACATTTGTCACTGTGTATTTGTAACGACAGCGATTGCACCTTTATCTCCGTTAGTGTCTGTGAACACTGTTAATACTTGTGCACGCATTTGGATAATAACGCATGCCGAAATAGACGCATCAAACACCCACACGTATAAGGAGATGGTTCAGTGATGACATGGATTTGGTAATCATACTGTTTGTAACCAACAACAGTCATCTTTCTTTATTCAAGGCGCAAGTTTAATAATCTCCAATATTGAAGTAACCTAGGAAAAAGGAACAGGAAATTGTCAAAAAATAAGAAATGTTGGGATTTTTGCATAATACACAAAATATACATGTATAAGTGAGTGACAGAGTATGTTCACTCATGCTACGGAAGCCTTTAAAGGCAAGTGAGAAAAGAAGTCTGATTGAAATTGTTTTGGACAGGAAACAAAACGGTTTTGCCAGGACAAAGTTTCTTAATTTTTTCCTCATCTGTGAAACAGGTAAAATTAGTATTACCACGGCAAACATTTGGAAAAATGAACCTGAAATGTATTCATTTTTCACCTGCCAGAACTTTATTTTTCACTTTATTTTTTTTCTTTTTCATTTGTGAAAATAAAGTAACGCAAAAATGTTTTTCACTTGTTCTCACAGATGAATAAAAAGTAACTTAAAAATAAAAAAGGTTTTGTCAGGATCATTTTTCTTCCACCTGTTCTTGAGTCATGAACACAGGAGACAAAACTATTTAGATCAGACTTAGATCATGTATGGAAACACTGACAAATGACATTTATTGTGTGCCATAAGGGCCCTGTGGTACTTATTTATTTTTAGCTGGTTAGACCTTGTCCCAGGACTGTGTGGGTGTGAACAAACTGAGCTTGATCAGCAGACATTTTGACTTGTGTCCCAGTAAGCCACGACAGTGAGGCAGTGTGAACAATACCAGGACCCTGAAACTGAAGCATCTACATTGAATCAGCATACATAAAAAAGAAATGAAAAAAAAAATGTCTTGGGCTTGTCCTACTGTGACTTATCTTTATCTTCTTTTCAACATATCTTTATGTATGTGGGTATAACAAAAAAAAAAAAAGGCCATGTTGACATTTCCCTGGCAGTGTCTGAAATCATTCATTACTACCTATATAATAAACCCCGAGTAGTTGAGTGAGCGGTTATTCGAGATTTTATGCACTCGTTACTTTTCATCATCACTGAAGGGTTTTGCATTGGCACTACTTTTTTGGTACCATTCTTGGAACTTGTGAGGGCACTATGTAAGGGCTTATTGTCCAGGGTACTCTGTCTCCGCCAAGACGAACGAGATGGAAAGAGATATAATTAAAGTTAACCACGGCATCTCAGCTAACTTCTGATGAGACTCAATATCGTTTTCCTGACCTTGCCGTTTCGTAACAAGCGGCATGCCATGAAATGGAGTGCAGCCTATTAGTACATGTAGTTTAGTGACCTTGTAAGTGTGTGCGGGGCCTTTGATGTATGACTGAAAGCATAATGCATACATTTTATATGATGTGATATTTTATTAATGTGTATATAGTCATTAATGTCAGGTTAATGTTACAAAAAAAGAGCATGTCATTGAGCGCGGGCGTACGCCTTACCTAATGCATATTGAATGTCACTTGTGTCAGCATGTGGAACATCTTTCACAGTTGAACACATGCGACTCTAAGTAAACAAAGTGCAAATTCCTGCTAATAAGGCTGTGGCGATTATTCCTTGAGCCTTACATCTTGTTTATTAAAAAAGGGTCCTGGTGCAAGCTTTCAAACCTTTAAATAACAAAATCATTAGAACACTGCTGATGTATGCTTTAATCATTCAAAAGTAATAAAGCCCTTAAAGCCTGATTGGAGCTCTGCTCAAGACTGTGTAGTGATAGCTATCTCATCCACCCCAGACGCATATGGGGAATTAAAAAGTCCTTGATTGACATTTTTACTAAAGGCCCGATCAAATCAGCATTTAGAACGAGAAAATTGAACAGCAAAATCAATAACTTAAAATGGAAACACTGCAATCAGGGGATTAGCTTTTTTTGGCACCTTGTAACCTTCATAAACGTTGCATGCGAATTTGCACTGTTCGCCAATAGCGTGCCATCTCGACAGTGCTGACCTTTGAGGGAACGGATAGCGGGAGAGTCCAAACTGGAGGAAGCTATCGCAGCCT
Organism: Bovichtus diacanthus; assembly: GCA_943590825.1. Classification (NCBI taxonomy): domain Eukaryota; kingdom Metazoa; phylum Chordata; class Actinopteri; order Perciformes; family Bovichtidae; genus Bovichtus; species Bovichtus diacanthus. Next base: position 1,735,738 of record CALSBV010011913.1, read on the forward strand.
GGTACAGCTTCAGTCAGCTTGTTTCTTTTAACCTCCTCTGTCAGAATATAAACTGTTCCTCAAAAGGTTATGAGACAGGGGTTGATGGTACGAATGCATCTTTTGAAAAAAAGTGCAAACTTTTTGTCAAGATTGCGACTGACAGCAAGCTTGGACAAATGCGATGTTCAGAGTAAACGGAAAAATGGAGTAAAACTCTCAGTTTGACTATTGTGACTGTCTAGAGCAGTCACCCGACCTTTTTGAACCACGAACCGGTTTCATGCAAGACAATTTTCTTTTATGGACCGGGGGCGCAGGCATAACAAAACACACAATAAAGTGCAAAAAGTATAATTTAATTATGAAATATATAATGTAATTTTACATTATGCACTTTCTTTCTAATATTATTATATTATAATATATATAATACAATACATAAAAATGTTTACAATAAATATTACCAACACAAAAAAAAAGCTACGTCATTGTACTGCCAGTTATTATCAACCCCTATTTATGATTTTATGAATATTAATCGTTTTATTAATATGAATTATCATTAATATTTGTTAATAGCCAGACTTGCTCATACCAGAACCCCAACTTAATGGTGACACTGGTGTGAGGCGTAGCAGTGTTCCAACACATTATTGAGTAAAAAATGTTGGGAGAGATTAATTATGACATTGTCATGATGTGTTCAAGTGACATTTACTGATATTCAAATTTAGTTTTTGGCAATAAGCTTGAATAAATACAGTTGTTTGAAGGAAATGTTTTAACAACAATATAAAATAGATATTAGAGAGGGAATTATGACCTGTTTAACACTAGCTCTCAGCAGTTTATAATATATTATTAGTACAAGTATAAGTACTAATTATTTTTTAACCAAAGTAAATGTTTAAATAATACAATAATTGTGTTTCTATCGGCAATCGGTATCGGCGGCAAAACAAACATGATCGGGGAATCTCTAGTTATCAGCTGGAGAAGAAAACCCCTGTGGAATTGCTTTTATCCAAAGAAATAAACAAATACATTGTCGAGTTGTGTTTAATTTGTCAACCAACAGGGGGTCCAAAATCACACACAAGACAAAGACGGTGGGAAAAACATAATAAAGAAAGACTCGTGAATTTCCCCAGCACGTATGTTTTATTAAGCAGCAGAAATTGTAATTGAGGTGCAAAGGTGATTGCTGAGTCAAAATACTCCACAATTACAGACATTACATTTCTGCTCACAGAATATGAATATAATAGTATATAATTAATATAAATGTGGAAACAAAAAGTATAGACAGACAAAAATGAAATGAGTTGGACAGATGCTAAGAGTGAACTCGGGCCTAGCGTGGCACGTTTTCTGTAAGGTGAAAGAGCATGTTTGCTGTATTATCCATCAACTCCGGGGGACAGGACAATATCGGGTCCAACAAGCAGACTGCATATGTCACATTATTATTGGCACGTGTGTGTGTTTAGTCTGCGTGTCAGAGTGTGTGTATGATGGCATGCCCCAACAAGTTTTGCTTTTATGTAAGTGTATTTGATCTTTAATCTCCTGACAGTTGACTGCACTTTGGCCTCGACTATACAGCTCTATTATGCTACTTTATGCTCTGTGTAAATCTTAATGTGCCAACTCAATAGCTATCACACACACACACACACACACACAGTAAATAAAGGCCTTGTGCTTCAAGTGATTTATCGGTCATGACAACATGGCTTCCAGTAGCTTCTCAAATGTCTCTTTCTGTCACTGGACCATTGTGTAGTGTAGCATTAAGTGTGTGTACATACAGTACGTGTGTATGCGTGTGTGACATCATGTATGTTTCGTAGCAAGTTAGCATGCTCGGTATACTCTACACAGGTTTGTAAAAATATAATGCTGTCTGCACACATGCAACCGTTAATGGTATTACATAAGAGCATCAGTTTAATGTCTGCGTGTTGAGAAATGTGACAACTATTAGTTTACCAATGGCTAACACAGATCCCCTTATGTTTGAATCAACACGTCTTCTAGTGGGTTTGCTCTCTTTGGTTAGCTCCGCTCTTAGCGCCCTCCTCCTCTCGTGGGGAGTGTATTCTGAACTGGCATTTTCCCACCGTATACTGTATGTGTTAGATGTAGGATTTTTCGTGAGAGCTGATGGCTCCTGGACCCCTGCAAAGGATGTTGGTACTGAGATTTACAGGTGTACTCTCTGTACTTTGCTTTGAAGCGGAAACTCTCCTTTCTCCACACAATTCAGGGCATACAGTTCATGGAATGGGAGTGGTAAAGTGTGGATGATGGGAGTGAGGATCATCTGGGATAAAACCACAAAGTTGTATTTTGTTGTCAGAGCTTTCCGAAGACCTGCTTTGTGAAGGGCATTGGTTTGTGTATTCCAAACCTGGATGATACCAAAGTTAACTGTCTTCTATCAATAGAGTGCAAAATGAGCCTTTTACCCAGTTAGCCCAATAAACGGCAATTAGCTTCGGGGGTATACTAATACACACATTATTATGGGGAAATATTAGAAATATACTTCTGAGTATCTACAACCTCTCAAGTAAGTTTCTATATGATATGGTAAATAAAGATAAAAGAAAAATAAAGAAACAATAGGTAAATTTAAATACAATACATGATGTTAGATATTAAATATAGATATGTTTGTCTCTAAATTCTACCAAATGCTTTTGTACAGCTCATTGTGTATACCATTTCGATCCATCGTTGATATAAAATATTTGTTAGTGAAGGTTTAAAATAATCATTTGTTGAACAGCGGCTGTGAATGAGAACTTGTATGTGATCGAACAAGACTAAGAGCCTCCAGCCATGCTAGTGGTTCTGCAATGCTAACATCGGCATGCTAGCATGTGCACAATGATAATGCTACATGTTAATGCTTCGCAGGAATGTTTGCCATGTTCACGGTGTTAGCTTAACGTGTGAGCATGCTGACATTTGCGTATTAGAACTAAACGGTAAACATAGCTGAGGCTGATGAGATCGTCATTCGTTTCACAGGTATTTTAATTGCAAGTATTGGACTAAATTACATTTTGGCCAGATGATGGCGCTACACAAAAAGTCAGGAGATCAAATTAAAGTTTAACCTCTGGCGATGATGGGATGGGAATGTCTTTACCCAATTTTGACAGCAATCCATCCTATAGCAGTCTGTCAGACGTTTTTGTTTTCACAGAGTTTGAGTCCAGCGTCCACACCACCCAAACACACTGCACCAAGAAGGGGAAACGCTCCCGCTTTCGGTTCAAAGGGACTCAAGCTTTAGGGTGCGTTCACACCAGCCTTGTTAAAACAAATGTCCGAAGTTGCAGGTGTAACATCAGGCGACATCTGTCTTGTTTGGGACAGGCTCATGAACAACAGACAAAATGAAAGCATCATTTGATAAACCCAAACTTTTACCAGCCTGATTTTATTGTTGGACCTGAAGAGCTTAAGTGATGTCCTGAGCACGTCCGTGTTGAAGTTGCAACGCATTTTTACGACTTTGTGGATTTCGGTTTTGTTGTCATCAAATTTGTGACTCAAGTACGACTCAATTCCAAGTCATGTGATCCAGGTCCACACCTGGTATGTTCACATGTTTGTATGAGCCAAGTACAAATACTAATTGTGTGTTTGTGTGTAGTGGGAATCTTGTAATTGCCTATTCAAGCGTGCAAATGCGTGTGCTGTTAAATTAGCAGTTTCGAACTTGGATGAATTACTTGCCTCAATTAACATGGAAGCGTGATTAAGCTCGTTAGCGTGATTAGTGCACACGCGTGTATTTTAACCTTGTGACTTCTCCCTGCATGGGGCAGCTGGGAGTTCTCTCTCACTACATCTATCCCTTTGTCTGCCTTCGTCTCTTTTCTTCCGGTCTGTTCTTCTGGTCTGTTCTTCTCTCTCGTTATCTGTCTTTTCCAAGCGCACACACGCTTTCTTCTAATTACTCTTCCATTTATATCTTGCTTCTGACTGTGACTCTGTTTGTGTGTAAAAAGTCTGTACTTATAAGTCAGATTTGGTATTTTGTTTCACAAAGCCTTGCGTCTATAAAAGTTGGGATACTTGTAGGGGGATGATCCCCACACGACTATTTGTAGTCCAACCACCACATTACTTCCTACTTGAGGGTAAACCATTTTGACAAAGTGTATCTGGACCTGCCAGTCACGTTGCATTACTTTGCCTTCCAGCGGCACTTATTTAAATTGCTCTCTTTTAAATTGCTCAAGGTGTTTTGTTTGCTACCTTAAAATAACTGTTCTCACACTGCAGTTCATTTGGAAGCCCTTAGATCAAGCGCTAATCTGACAGCTGCTAACTGGAACACAAACTTCTAGCCTTTCTGTTTTACCGCAGCTCAGTAAAAATACACGGCAAAAATAGAAGTCATGTCACAGGTTTTTTTGGGGGAGAAAGGGGATCCAGGTCAACGTCGCGCTTGGTTGTTAGAGAAACAGCATAGCCTTCTGGGCAACCACAACACCAGTACTGAGACGTCAACGCAGTTGGTAATTTGCTCTGGCAGCGCACTGGCCCAGAGATGACACATCTGCTCAACTGAGCAAACTCATGAAATTGATTTTGATCAGGTTAGCAACCTGACATATTGTAGCTCAAACCCCCTCAAAGCACAGCAAGCTTCTTTTTTTTTTTTTATAAAATTGGCTGTATAACATCCCTTAACCTTCAAATGTATTTTTATTGAATCAAACTAAGGACTCGGAGATCCATCATACATGTACAGGACTAATTGGTCAACGAATATGATTAAAAACACACTTATGATATGTCTGTAATGAGGAATGTTACCACTAGCATAGACTGATAACAGATTCACACGCATATTCAATTTAAAACTGACTGTAGTCATTTCTCGAGCCCAAATGAATAAGAATGATCAATATGTGTGTGTTCAAACTTGCTCATGATTTATAGTTCACAGGGTCTGTGTCCACCAGCAAATTGGATAGCTCATCAATATTTGGATGCATTTATTCCCAATTATTTTGACTGTGTGTGTTTGTGGCTCGCCTGTTCATCACATACACTCTCATGCCCTGAGGATGTTTGCGCAGGGGAGGAGAGATAAATCGACTACAAAAGGAATTATGAAAAAAGTCGGAAGTCGGAAACCTACCCACAGGGTTAATCCCAAGAGCTGAGCAGTGAGGCTTCATCGAGTATATCAAGTAGATTGATTTGGTGGCTAGCACGTCCTGGTCATTATGCATAACTACAAAGAGCATATGTAGCAAGTGTCCTCCACCGAAGTGGTAAGCTGAAAGCAGAATACGCAAAAACTACAATAGTTTTGGTTTATCGAATATGTCGCCATTTCGTTTGGGTTTTAGTCACTGATGTGTCTTTTTGAAAAAAAATCACTGTTCCATTAAAAGGGTAATTCTGGTATTTTCCACCCTGGACCCGTATTCTCCTATGTTTTTGTGTCAAAGTGACTAATGGGGACAACAAACTTCTTTTTCAACAAATCGTTTCAGTAATGAGTGAGAATGGGCCCCAATTTAATCGGGCAAGTCCGCACAGTCGACGTACGGCCACTACAAAGTGACGTACGGCCACTACAAAGTGCTTGTGTTTGCCTCTGACAGGATCATGTGGGTAATATAAGTGTCTGACAACATTATGGAAAAGGACCCTACGGAGAAATTAAACCTCTTTCTTCACTTTTCACACGATCCGGCCTGTTTGTTTGTGTGCTTTAACCAATTCTCGCTCAAGGAGAAGTCTCGTTCTGGAATTTCACGAGAGCGCGAGGCATCCTTCAAATTGCCGAAATCAACTAAATATTTAGCCACAACAAGGAAAATATTTTAGATAACACTGAGCTACGCTTCATGTACTCCAACCAGAGACGGATATCTTTGCTCCAATGCGCAAAACTCTTCCTCACGTTTCCACCAATGTCTTTCCGCCACACGTCTTTATTGACAAGGATAGTTTTGCTGAGCATTAATGCTGTTTCTCAGCAACACTGACTCCAAACTCAATACATCTTCTTCACCAGTTCTCGGGAAAAGTAACATAATCTCAATTTGAAGGAATTCATGGAAGTTTTGCTGGATAAAAAACTGCAAAACATCAAAAATTCAAATAAAAGCAAGAATAATTTGCCAAGCTTAACCAAGAAAGCAACAGTATGACAGATGAACAAAGAATAAATTCATCAATCACCTGCCGCTCATGTATTTGAGTGCAGTATATAGTGCAAGGATAGTGTGTATTTCGAAAATCTTTTTTTACCTCTTCAGCTCTGTGTGTCGCTCCATTAACCAGCAGTTATACTATCCGACATCAGCCCAGCCCAGTTTGCAGGACAAACTCCTCCTTTCTTTTGATCACTGATGATAACTATCCAGCAAGAGTTTAGAGAAGATCTGCAGCTGAAACCAACGGCAAATTTTGTATTTTCGATTTTCCTGGAATAAAGTACACCTATCCTTTACATTTATATGGATTCACACAACTATGGGTTTGTCCTGTTGTCAATTTGGGAGCAATGGTAAAGAGATTTTACTGCTTTGACATAAAAAGAAATTACTTTTGGTATTCAAATTTAAAATTTCCAATTGCATTTGGCATTAGTTGACTGTAAACACATTTGGGGACACAACCCCTCTAATGGTCTCCTCCCAGTTAGTTGTGGCCAGAAAGCAACCATGCTAGGTACATTGACCACCTCAGTCAGCCAACGTTTCCTGAATCATGCGGCTTCTCTGTCTCCATAGGTGGGGTTAGAACAAAGACTCTGACTTCTAAATTGAGAGCTTTCCTTTGGTCTTCATCACCAGAGATGGATACAAAGCCGGCATTACTGCAGCAGATGCAGCTAACTGGTGGTCAATCCCTCATAAAAGGTACCCATGGTTCTTGAGCTCCTCTTTGGTCAACTGCTTCCCCTTTCACCTTGATTAGGGAATCCACCTTTCTTCAGGAGAAGAACCATGTTCTCACACTTGGGAGGTGCTGATCTTCATTTGTGACACTGAGTTGAAAGTGTTCGGAGCAGTTGACACCGGAGGCCAGGCTGAGATGTGGCTAAACGAACAACACCATCTGCAGACGACAGATCTTTTCCACCACAGTACCTTAGCGACCCACAACCTGACCTCGTAAGAACCCGTGGTGTCTTGGCTCTACAAATTTGAATTAGAATGATAGCAAGCGTCATTTTCATGTGCTGTTTGGTAGGTGAGCACAGTTGTGGGACGACAATAGAGTTAGTGTGGCTAAAATTGATTGACGTTTAACAAAACTTAAACAAAACTAAGTGTCATACGTATAAAAGCAACACTTGTGACACTGGGTTCCAGCTAGGATACGTTTTACCAAAGGGATATTTCAGATAGTTTAAAATGGGGTTGTAGGAAGTATTTATCTATAGTCCATATGTATTACCTACAGTAGTAGAAGCTTTGAAAATATTCTAAATATAGCATACACTTATGTTTTGCTGTACATTGCTTTTCTTCCGAGCTGGTACTTCTGTCTGTTTCTCCAAACTGGGAGCGTGCCGACCGTCATCTACTGTAGGTAATACACTGACTATGAATAAATACCTCATACAACCCCACTTCAAAAACATACAAACTATCCCTCGAGTTCCTATAAGGCAAAAGAGATATCACTGTAATGTAACCAAAACTTTTTTCTCATAAAACAACCACTCTTATCATTTGTGTTGGCTTTCAACAAACGAGAACATCTAGCTCTTGATTATTAAATTTCATAGGGAACGTAATCGTGCTACTTTTCCCACAATCAGTTTCCATCATCTGCAGGATGTAACACTCTCACTAGTTTCTCACTTCTGTCCTTCAGATGCTCAGCTGTGAACATATTGCTGAAATCCCATAACTTGTGCTTGGCAGACATTCAGTTCACCGAGGCTGCTACAAAACCGTTGCTCGATAACATTTTGTTCAAGGATCTACTCAGCAGTGCCAGCCGGAACAGCAGCAACACAGTAGTAAAGCTGAATGTTTTCAAAGCCTTGCTATTGACAAGGCTGTCTCACAAAAACCAATACATTTTTCACAATATGCGTTTACATGCATGCCCTCAGCATTCTACAACAGCTGTTAAATAGTGCGCTCTGTCCTGCAATTATTGGTTGGATTATATCGATCCAGTGGCATTCCTGTTGTTTTGTCCACGAGCTCACACACACAGTTGAGTAATTGAGCGACTGAGGAAGCTATAATGTGTGGCTGTGGATCAAGGTTACGCACATTCTTAATGCTCAGACGTCCGCGCACACTTACACAGAAGGTGTTTTATCTGGCAGACACAGAATTCACTGACGGTCGGGTTTTAGCAACGGGCATTCACACCTTTTTTTTTCTGAAACACACAGGCAGGGTGCCTGGTTGGTTCTTTGGAAACACACGCTACAAATGACGACATCTTGGATAACTCTTCAAGGCAGCTGAGAGAGAGCCGAGTGACATTAAATTTAAATGAAGTGATGGTTCAGAAAGGGGGGGGATTAAAGTCTTTCAGGTAGTGTCAGTAAAGCTGAGATTGATTAAATGTTTCTCTCTCAAGTTAATCATGTAAAACATACAAGCTCTGTGGTAACGTAAGCAACATTGTCAGCTACTGTAAATAGACCAAAGTACTTTATTGTACTGGTTGAAACATATCTGAAATTCACAATATTTGTAAATAACAATGCCACTGCATTCAATGTGCTTATATTCTGAGGAACGCAGACATTTCTAGTTCCTGGTTGATCAAATTTGAGTTTGACACATTTCATATATTTTTTTTGTTTTTGTTTCTATTAGCATTAGCATTAAATTTATAAAGACTATTTTGCATCACCCCTGTTGAATTGAAATAAATTACAAAATGTGAGGCAAATTTGAAGACATAGGCACTTGCAGATACTGAACAATAATCACAGTTATACGAAACAACATATTCACTCTCTCTTCGCTCTGTTTTTGGTCTCCACCAACTCGCCGAGGAAATATCCGACTCTAAATGCTCCACTATGTTCACCAGCTAGCTCATTGCTAACTTCATCAAAACTTTTCTTCTACTGCATGGCTGGTGAACCTGAAAGATTAAAGTTGCCGGCCATAAAACCAGCTGAAAGAAGTTAAAAAGCTACATACAGCTGAAGGGAAGTGCAGAGTCACCTTTTCACATTGCAGTCATTTAATCCATTGCTAATATAAAAATATTAATCATCTTTAGTGTTTCACAGCTGCTCAAAGGCCAAAAGGAGGAACCCACAGTGGCCCAGTGAGAGCCCATTGCTACCAAATTACTTCATCTTGTATAATAAAAAAAACTTCTGTGGACAGCAGAAATGTCGCCACAGTCTGAGTCATTTTGTCCAAAGAACACAATTAAAAAGTAGTGAAAGACGAACTCGACCACCTTCAGATAGGCAGATCACACATTGTGTTGCCTACGATGTTGAAAGATTTTCCAGGGAGCCATATTAACATCATAGCTTACAATTTACACACACACACACACACACACACACACAAACACACACACACACACACACACTTTGATGGTTATATAGCCCGGTTTTGTGTCTCTGAGGAACCATACGCTATCCAGACTAGTAGAGGATCAAATTAAACTGCATGTATAGGAATCCATCTTCCCTTGGCCTTGGTCCTTTATTCATCAAGATACCCTTCATTCCTTCCTTATTTAATTACTTCCTCTCTCAAGTTATTTTCCTCTTTTCCTTTCCTTTCCTCCTTTCTCTTCCCTCTAGACTTCATACCCACACAATTCTATTAACCTCTAATTAAGGCTGATTGAGGGGAGGAGACACAGATTGGTCTTCCATTTAAATATCATCTTTGGTTTTGAAATTGCTGTTTAATTATCATCTTCCTTCAGTGCTCCTCTCTCTCCTCTAGTGCTTCCTTATTTTACAAATAACAAATAAAAGCAGAAAAATTAAGAATGCTACAAAGTTGAATAAAAGCACAATATGTGTTCCCTCTCTCTAGTCCCCACCTAATAAAATCACTTTTCCCAACCAAATAAAGAGCAGGACAGTGCTGTTAACTTTAACTCTAAACTCTGATAGATTGTCGTCTTGGCTCCCGCACAGTGGATGTTCTGGTCCTGAATAAGGATTTTTCTGATGTAACCTGTAACCCCATAAAGATACAGTAGCTAGCTTTGGTAATAATGCCAGAATACTACTGTATGCACCAAAGCAACAAACAACTGCTAAGCTATGATTGAACATTGGCTGTAAAATTCATGGAACTTGACTAATGTCAAAGCAGATTGTTTTCTTGTCTTGATGTTGTTTTCAGCATGTGGCTATGTGTGTCATCATGGCAAAATGTGATCCGTGAGACACCTGCCGTGGTGTCTTGAGGCGGTTTTGAGTAGTCTGCTAGGTTTTTATATATTTGTCTGTCTTTGGACGTGATAGCATTACAACCGTGTAAGATGCAGTCACGAACTTGGTGTGTGTCGTTGAGATCAAAATGAAGGCCGAATTTGATGGTGGTGGTCCAAACAAGGGTGCTGGAAGTAGAGGGGTAGGAAGTGCTTTACGCCAAGCGGCAACCTCCATGTCTGAAAAGTGAAGCCAGTGCAGAAGTGCCATAAACCGGCATTCTTTCTAATGGCCAGCAAGGGGTCACTCCACTTTCTACAAAAATAAGTCAGATTGTTTAGAAGTCTATGAGGAAATTACCCTACTTCTCACTTGATTTATGACCTCAATAAACATTTTCCTAATGAGTTTATGGTCTCAATCGCTAGTTTTATGGTCTCAATCGTCTTCTTTAAGTCTTCTTTTCATTGACAGGTTGATACCACGGTGTTGTCCGTGTTTTTTCGTCCAATTTAACCCTTTCACAGTGTATTTTCAGTTCATGAAAGCTAATTGTAACAATTTGGTCACCTAAAAATGTCTTCAGTATTCAGTTGTGCTTAGCTGCACCCTCTGGTGTCCCTTCTGGTTAAACCAAAAAAAAAGAAAGATGGCGACAACCAAATTGACGAACTAGAGGCTTCAAAACCATAGTCTACAAACCAATGGACACACGATGTTACGGTGACTACGTCCACTTCTTATATAAAGTCTAAGGTTTACACCCCTGGCTGGTGTTGTGATGGGCCATCCCATCACAAGATGGTCTCGACTTTTAGTTTGAAATGACTCCTCTAATCTTTTCATATCACCGACCTCCTAACAGACCCACATTAAGCTGCAGACCCCATTACATTTTGTCATGCCATATGGGAGTGTTTTGTTGTTCTGTAATGAACTATATAACTGTATAGTGTATGCATGGTGTAACATGGGACACAGTGATAATGGCTACTGAATGAAATCATCATTAAATTAAAGTATTCCTCATTTTGCGGTGGACCGCCTGGAACTCTCTAATAAACAAAACATGTTCCCTGAACTACATTCTCAATTATATCAAATAACAACAGTTTCGTAGACAGTCACCCAGCTCTCCCCAAACTCAGACGTACAAAAGGAAAAGAAAATGGGTGACAGAAAAAAACATGTTGGCCTCTGTCCTTTGCTGAAACATTCTGATGACATTATAATGTTTCTGTGTTTCTCGTTGTATGGAATCTGGTTTACAGCTGCTGTATCTGCAGGCATTTTAACAACCTGCTGATTTCAGTAATGAGTTCATCTGGTCTAACGGGTACAGGCCTGCACGCATAACATACTTTCAAGTGAGAGAAACAACATTTAATTTTGTTTTTATATATTTTTTTTATTCACTTGGAAATAAAATTGTACCCCTTTCTCCCTTTTCTCTTATAATGAAACAGGGAGAAAGACGGGAACATGGAGAGTGAACGATGGGAGTGTTTTAGCTGTTTTTTCTACACTATAACAGTTGGCATCCAAAATGTTTTCGAGGAAATAAAATGCTATTATATACATGGCAACATAAACTAACTAAATAACAACATGTGCATTAGTGGAAGAAATAGCTAAAAAATGTTGGGGAGTAGAGACTTAGATGGGAAGATCTACCAATCTCATGTTTGAGAGCTACAAGCAGGAGACAATTAGGTTAGCCTGAGTCTTGTCATCACAGGGAAGTTGCCTAGCAAACAGTGGAGACACCAGGAAGTCGCCAAGAAAGAGATACACCACTTAACTCTGTAAAACCACAACTTTCATTTTTCCTTTTGTGTATGGAAAAACGTAAACAAGAGTCTACAGCCATGCAAGCTGCTCTGGGAGACTGTACTTCGACAAAGTGAGTTGAGCTAAATGCTAACATGAGCATGCTAACACAAGCAAAGTGACAGCTAACATTGACGCTAAGCAGGTGTTGCTATGCGTCATAAGTACAGCTGAGGCTGAAGGGAGCATCATTAGTTTCGCAGGTCTTTGGAACAATTGGATCACAAGTGATTACAATTTTTCTTGAGGGCAACATAAATGAGTCTACCAAGTGTTCATAGCTTCATAGCAATCCAATAGTTGAGATATTTCACTTGAAATTAGAACTGTGAACCACATGGTGGCGCAAGTCGAAAAATCAGAGTATCAACAAACTATGTACTATGCAGTACTATGAATGTGTGTACCAATTGTTGTGACAATCCATCAAGTATACATATTGCATATAACACTGGAAAAGTGTGATAGTGGACCACTATCGCCATCCATGCTAGCAGTGGATGAGAGACCGATGAGTGATGCACAAAAAGTGTAGACTTAAACAGAAAGATATACTAGAAGAAAGGAATATGACAAAATACTCATCTACACACACAGAGCACTTTGACCACTTTGAGGCATTTGGACAATATTTCATATTCTACTGGTTATAACATTGATTCAATAATAAAATAGTACTAAATTATGCAGCTTGTGCTGTCATTAATATGTACAACATTACTCTTTATTCAAAATATTCACCAACACTTTTCCCTGGATCACAGGATAATTATCCTAAAACATCCTCTTGATGACCTTGAACCAATTGGCTATGTTGATCACTCACAGCCTACTACTATAGAAATAGTGTCATCCTCGTCTGTCCCTACTCTGACTTTTGTTTAAACTGAAACTTTTGCATGAGCTAAACTTTATGCAGTTTAAGACACAAAGAGGAGATAAAGTGAGGGAGACAGAGATAGAAAGTAAAAGTGACAGTGAGAGGGAGGAGCAGACTGACGCAGGGATATCTTTAGCTTGGACAGACTGCACTCAGTTTCACTTGTCTCCTCCATCCTGAATCTGTTTCCCTCTGGTTTTTCTCCCGAGAGCTGACAAGTGGAAACAAAGGAGAGACAGACGCTGACAGCAACGCAGCACGGGGCTGAATATGGGACCACGCAGTCACTGTAGGGGGATCTAAGCCCTTTTAGCATGTCATACTGTAACTCAGTGGAAGTTAAACTCTTTCTGATCTAAAGGTAAAAAAAAAATGCTCTTCTTTTGAAAACAACAACATCCACTACTAGCTTTTTTTCTAGCTTTTCTCTTGCTTTTCATGTGGTCTTTGTGAGTGGATGGAGTTTTTTTTTTTCACTTATCAGTACGTGACCCAAGTACGAACCTTTCTGTCACGTGATAGCGGGTAGGTCATATATGGGCTGGGAGGTGGTAACCCTCGTCTCTCTTTAAAGATGGTCTCTGGCGTTGCATGTGAATGCCCTCTTTGATCCTTCTCCCTCTGTCAACTGACTCCTGGTCAATGACTTTGACCCCTTCCAAGTAAATGCATACCGCTTAGTCTGGTGTTCACAGACAGCTGATGTCTGTTTTCAGTAGTCATTCAGTTTCCTGCTCCATCTTACCCTCACCTTTAAACAAGACCCTGTGATACTTGGACACTTTCACTTGAGGAAGCAACTCACTACCTACCTGAAAAGGAGAGAACTGCTCCACACTGAGCTGCAGTGCACCCTGGGGGCCATGGCCTAATAAGGAACAACAGAACCACATCATCTGCATACAGCAGAAATTAAATCCTGAGGTCTCCGTACTGGACAGTGTCAACCCCTAACTTTCACTTTGCATTCAGTATGTTGTAAATTTGATTATTGATGTAAACTTTGAGAACTTGCTGCTGAATCATAACTTCCTTTTCTTCCTTTTCCCTGCTCGGGTGATGTACAGAACCAAAGCGATGTTCCCTCTCAACCAGGTACTGAGATTTGATTTTAACATCTTGCACTATTTCCATCTGGCAGCTCAAAAGTAGTGGGCTGTGACCTTATGTGGCAATAAACACTCATCTAAAATATCGTCACAAAAAAGGTCTGAAGCCCCTCAACTGTTCCAACATCAAAGAGATTGATTGAGAGGAAGAGAGGCCAAGGGAGACATTTCAAAATGGATTCAGTAGAGTTGGTAAATTGATGGATTTTGTCTAGCTCAGTGGGACCAATAGGACTGCAACAGCAGAGGTCCATGTTGTACTAAAGTCAAACCAAAGCAGGCACTGTTAGGATACACGATCGGGCCCTGTTTGTGTGTGTGTGTGTGTGTCTTTGTGTTTTTATCTATGATTGCCATAGGGGTTCATATTGGGACAGCAGTTTGAAGCCTTTTTCATTTATTGATTTGGAATAAAAATAAAAATACAATTGATCCCATGCCATGGTCTCGCTGTGTGTGTGTGTGTGTGTGTGTGTGTTAGTTAGACAGAGGGAGGAAGAGATTTATGAAATAAAATGGCCAAGTCTTACTCATGTTTTCTCTCATCTGTGTGATCAATGCTTGCCGTCAGCCTTTTGGCTGTTTGCTTTGAAAAGTATAGAAACTATTCACTTTACCAAAGATTATATTTATGACATTCCTGCACCACAGGGCAATTAAAAATAGTGACAGAAGAGGTGATGATACCTTGTGTGACAATGGCCGTGAGCAACATTTGATCGAAGTTTAGATCTTGTATGTAATGTAGATGTTAGTAAGATGGCTGACATGAGTTTTAGGACTGTTCAGCCTCCACATGGTAAAACGTATAAGTATGTACTGTTATAGAAGATGGCCATCCTGAATATCAAGTGTCAGTGTCAGCATCTCAGCTGATCACAGCACCTGAAAAGTTTGCATTTCAGAAGGCATTGGCGAATCAGACTTCTTAGAGGTACTGAAAACATTCATTCATTTCATATGAATGGACTTCATCAAACCTGGACTCAAACCCGACACCATGAGTAATTTCCGACTCATTTCCAACCTCCCCTTTCTCTCTAAAATACTTGAACGTGTAGTCTCAACCCAACTCAAAGCCCACCTCAACTCCAACGATCTGTTTGAACCATTCCCATCCGGCAATTCCGCTCACAACACAGCACAGAAACAGCCCTCCTGATAGTCACCAACGACCTCCTCCTCTCCTCCAGACTCTGGACACCTCACCATTCTCATACTCCTCAACCGCACTGCAGCTTTTGACACCATCCACCACACCATCCTGCTCTCCTGTCTCGAAACCTCCCTAAACATCACCGGCACTGCTCTCTCCTGGTTAAAGTCATACCTCACAAAACCGACAACAGTTCATCAATATCAACAGCTGCACCTCCTCCCCTGCTCCCCTGTCCCAAGGTGTCCCCCAGGGTTCAGTGCTTGGTCCTCTCCTCTTCATCCCCTACCTCCTCCCCCCTCAGTCACATCATACGCCGCCATGGCCTCCACTTCCATTTCTATGCCGACGATGTCCAGCTCTACATTTCAACAAAATCCATCACCACTGCAACCCTCTCCACTCTGACAAACTGCCTCACTGAACTAAAATCCTGGATGCTAAACAACTTGCTAACAAACTCAACTGTGACAAATCTGAATTAAATACAAGTTGTTGTCTTGTTTTATAATGTATTTATGAATCCTAATATGTATCTGTAAAGCGTCTTTGAGTACCTTTTAAAAGGGCTTGATAAATATAATGTATTATTATTATTTTTATATGAGACATTTCTTTATTTTGTGTATGTGTCTGAGCTCTTCAGGCTGGTTTGAAGTGAGTGGAGCTCAGCTGGGAAAAGGTAGGTTACAATCAGGATTTAGAAACACTTGTTAATCATGAATATTTAATGTAATGCTTTTTAACAATGATCCTTTATGTCAAGCAGCATTAGTGGATAGACAGATAGATATGTAGATGGATAGGAAGGTAGATAAAAAAAAATTATAATTGAGACTAAAGATGGGACCATAAGGTGAAGGTTAACTCTAACCTGTACTGAATATACACTGTGCAATGGTACATATTATAGATGTACATTAGTATATATTGTTTAAAGCTATAGTAAGAAGTACAGACATGTCATTTCTAGTAGACAGGGTTGCTTAAAATAAAAACAGAATGTTGGGATGCACATGATTCTAAAAATGTTTATGGTTTCCATAGATAAAGATACGTGGCAAACTTGGCATTTTTCACTTAAATATTTTACATGTTTTATCATCAGTTGTATTCCTAATTCTCTTCTTCACCTCAGGCCAACTGAAACAAGGTATTGTGGTCATTTGAGTCCAACAGCATTATTGATTTTGTTTATTGCCTATAGAAAGTAGCACAAATAACAAAACGTTTTAAACATGAAATCGAAAGTTTCTGTGGTGCATCAGCAGTAGACCTAAACCGTTTTGGACCGTTCTGGCCTTTTTACATCACAGCGGAAATAGGATCAAGTGAAAGTTTGTGACGTTCGGACTCTGTGCTGCAGAGGACGGAGAGAGGACACCCGGAATGAGACAGAGAGGGAGAGATGGGGTTTGTGAGAGGGCAGAGAGACACATATGAGTAAAGCGATGAAGGGGGGAAAAAAGAGATGGATGGAAAAATGACAAATATGCAGTCTCTCAGTTCTTGGTGATCATTTATTTTTGCATTGCCGCCCAGCTACATTTCTCTCTATGTAATGGCATCAGATGTCGAGAAAGAGAATCGAGGATCAGGGAGGTAGAGGGGAGGGAGAACAGTGAAGTATCAGAGAGAAAGTAGATTGAAATAGATATGAGAGGAGTAATAGGCGGTAGGGGGTGGAGAATAGGGGAATAGGGGATGAGTCAAGAGCTGTGGGGGTGGAAGGAGAGAGGAGGGGGTATAAGGTGAAGACATGCCTTTCACTCATTGCAAGAAATTCCTGGCAGGCCGTGTGGGACATCGTCTGCAGTGTGTCGCAGCCTGGATTGTGACTCATTCTGAGACAGAATGACAGAGGCGGTGTCTGAAACTTTCTTCCAGTGTAAACTTTGGAACACACAGACATACTTCACCGCTCAGCCCTGCCTGCAAGAAATAAAACGACGCCTTTCACTCAGTTTCATTCACGATTAGCTATTGAGAAAACACGAGAGGGAAAGGTGCATGCAGAGGATTTTTTTAGATTCCAGAAGACCATAATGCTACAATTCTACATGAAAAGCGAACTCTAAAAAAATACTCAACCATAGCTCAACCATTTATTGATTTTTCTTTTTTAGTACACTGGAAACCACTTATATGTATCAACAAGCTTGGGAAAGAATCCTTCCTATACAAATGCTGTTTCAATGATTTGCTTATGGGGTTCAAGCAGTCGGCTTACAGTGTTCGTTTTGGGTGTTTTCACACATGATTGATTACTTTATGTTCATGGAATGAATACACAAATGCCAATTAGATCATCTGGGTCATCTGCATGATAAATAGAGAACAACATCATCCGCTTACAGTGATCAATTTGACCCGGACAAACGTGATCACTATACGCACATTGTGTCAATGCAGTTATACACTAAAGCAGATATTAATAAGCCTTAAAAACACAGGTTTTCTTTGGAAACAGGCGCTCAGGAGGAAAGGGAGACAGAAAACATGCAAACATACATGCATGTTCCTGTGAGCTGGTGGTAAAGCAAACCGGTGTGCACAAAGTTCCTAGTTTAGGTACAGTGGCTCCTAAGTATCTGGAACTACTTTGTCAAAAAAGAAGGTTAAATACTTATCTTGTTAACTTCATTTTTTATGTACATTTAAAAGGGGGAAAATATACCTTTATTTCAGAGAACAGCTTTTCATGTCTAGTAAAGAAATGCGGAGGATAAAAGGCCCCATCATTATTATCTGAACTGTGGGTTCTGCCGGCGCTTAGAGCCGAGCGAACTGAAAGCCAATTTAGTCTAAGGATGGTTAAGTGGGAGCAGCTAGAAATTGGGCCGTGGACTCTGCTCCTCTACCCCGTGGAGATGAATAAAATGAAGGAGTGAAAGAAAGGCAGGATCCAGCCCTCCCAGCTAGAACAAGTCATGTGTCAGCAATCGCTCTGTCTCTTTCCAATTACCAGCCTCTGAGAGCACAAAGGGGGAACTACATCCCACACACACACACAACACGTAAACAGCCTCTATTCCCTGTTCCACTGAATCTAGTTGCGTTGGTAAGGGAGAGAACAACATGGTACAATTATCTAAAGGTTTTTGTGTGCACTCTTGTTGAATCGTTCAGCTGGCGATGTGCAGTGAGTAAGCCGAAACTCATAAATACATGAGGAGGGATGGAGGGCGTGCTTATTATGCTTATACTCCGATGTGCAATGCATCCTTTTTACTATCTATTATTGTTATTACTGGCTGCTAGTTGTATTACTCTCACATGTTGCTACTTATTTTACTAAGATCGTGTTCTTATTCTTACTTATGCTTATTTTATATTATGCCTTTTTATCTGCGCTGTCCCTCTGCTGTTGTAGCGCTGTAAATTTCCCCGCTGTGGGATGAATAAAGGATTTCCGATTCTGATTCTGATTCAAACGCTACCTGCCGACAGTGATTTGCTCCAGATATCCCACATCTGCGCACTCCTTGGCGTCACTTAGGCTTAGGCAACAAGGCTACTCGATCAGGTTAAGGAAAAGATCATGGTTTGGGTTAAAACAAGTACACCTGTTCCTTAGCTTAGGGTACGCACGGAAGTACGTCACGTAGGTTAACTTACGTATGTAACATGAAATAAGTCAATGTTCAGTTTTGGGTTCAAATTTGTACATTAATTACATAGCTTGAGTCACATACGTAAGCTAGGTATGTTACGTACGTGAAGGAAGTTACGTAGGTTAACTTAAGTACGTAACAACAGTACGTTTGTTCACCCCATTCATCCTCTCTAAGCGGACGGAGTAAATGGACCAACATCTTATATTACCCGCGTATGGATTTACATTGGAGTTTGTTGAAAGCCCAGTGCAAAGGGTGACTTGTGCGTCGATCAGAGTGCCGTGAAAAAAGCGTTGCCATTTTACGATCTGGGAATGAGAGCGGGTTATATGGGCACGATACACTGCTAGATGTTAGCCTATCGGTCTCGATGAGGTGTTGTAACACGGGGACCGCTATACGGAACTTGTGTTGTGTAATTCCTTCACCACGGTTGTTTTTTTGCAGCAGAGTGTCACTCTCTGTTTAATTCTTGCCGAGCCACGGGAAATTCTTTATTTCCACTGCTTTTCATGTCGATACCAGCATACACAGCGGCCCAGTGCTACTTTTCGCCTTTCACTTATAGCAATATTTCACTTTTCAGAACACCTTGCTCTCCCACAGTTGGAGGACTGATGCCTCCCTAAAAAAGCGTAGGGGGAAATCACTGCAACGTTTCCATCTTGTAACATAGAAATTAAATACGTTGACACGCTCAGCAGAGCCAAATAAGAGTGGGGACGGACACAAAATACATATATAAAGATGACAAACAGGTGGAGCAGGTCGTGTTTTCATACAGATTTTAGTTGCCACACTCATTTTAGTTGAGTGTTAAATACTTGATCTGTACAAGTTTTCTGACTCATTTTTCACTCAATGTCTTCCTCATGGCACCAGCATTAATGTAACTATATATACAGTATCATTCTTCTTGGAAAAAAAACAAAACAAGTGATCCCATCCCTACAATATAAAATATTGAAGGGATGTAGCTTGCTGCCATCCTCTCTTACTCAGGTTTTTTGGTAAGGAAAAGCAATTTTTGTCTCTTTACTTATTCCCCAATAATCGGACCACAAGAACATTGAACAAAACTGTCTCATGTCCTAATCATTCGCAAAAGAGATGGGCGAGTCATTACAGTTTTAGATGGTAAAAGGGAAGCAATCATCAAATATGGGGAGATGATTTAGAAAGTAATAACTTTCATTGACTGCTGACTGAATATTCCTGAGTGACAGAAGGAAGTTATCTTCCCATGAGTGAAAAAGTTGAACACACTAATGAAATTCAAACTTGCAGTCTCTTTCAAACTGACCTTTTGAACTGTGATCCTTCAGAAGAAGGCAACATTAACCATTAATATTCAAATGTCTCGCTGGTTTCGATCTATAATCTTCTTTTTATTTTTATATTGACCATTTCTAGCCTCATCTTTCATTCAAATTGCAGTTTTGCATGTACAGTGTTCGTTTTTCTTCTCTTTTCTGTTTTTTTCTAAACACATTTGCTTTTATTGTTCTGTGTAAACCGTTCAAAAGAGGCTGACCTACTCTCAAAACAAATAATGCTTCAATTAATCAATTGTTATTCTGTGTTTTTTGTTCGCCTTTATTCAATAGTACACCTACTAGTAGACAGGAAAGGTGGAAGAAAAGTGGGGGTGACATGCAGCAAAGGGCTGCAGGTTGGATTCAAACTCAGGACACTGCAGTAAGAACTGAGCTTTAGTACACAGGATGCCCCCTCTACCCGGTGATGGAGGCCACTTTGACTGGAGAAGTTGTAGTATTCTTTTTGAAATAACTCTTTCTTTGGGGGGGGGCTACTTTGAGGCAGGGGAAACAGGCAACACAACATTGGCATATTATCACCTTTTAAGATGATATGGTAAACTTGTTAGCATACAGTTGTTTATGTATACATCTAGCATACAGTATATGGGGCTGCAAATTATTTCATTGGGAGTCGTGTTTCTGTCCATTTGACTAATATAAGTCCAATGTTCACTCTCTGTAGGCTCTGCTTTAGATGCAAAGAACAATGATGTTCACCAGAAGAGATGAAGAGGCTGACAAAAATTGGTTACAGCCCATGCCATATTTTGCAACCTTCCGGGTTGGATTCCAGGCCTGGGACCTTTGTTGCATTCATCTCTCTCGTCAAATTTTAGGCGAAAATGCCAAAAAAAACTAAACTTTGGTGGTTGTTTCCATAAGGAGGATCGTCACAGTATATTACAGCATACATATTGTTGCTTTTCTTTGTCAGGTACACTTAGTGTGAATGGATACAACCTCACGCTATTAGAACATGAAGCATTATTATAGCAATATTTCTGACAGAGAAACAAGAGTGTTTAATAAGGTTTAATACAGTTTCAAATATGTGGCGAGCTACTCATACGTCACCCACAGTCTGTTAACCTTTACACCTAATTCACACTTGTGAAGAACTGCTGTCTGATATGTTGGTTTTGCATTAGGAGCCAGTGTATGTCTGGGTCAAAGCGTACTTTCAGAGCTCCTTCTGCGAGGAGTTTTCAGTGCAGCTGCAGGGGAAATGTCAAACTTTGTGGAAGCAAACTTTTTATAAATGAGTTAACGAGCTAAATGTCATACCTGACTCAGATACAACTGTATTTTTGGACTATTTAGAAGACTATTGATCAGTTTCAAGATGACTCTTATTTGCTTATATCTCAAGATTCAAGTTGCATAGTCTCGTAAAGTTATGATTAGGGTGACCAACTGAGAATGCGTTAAATTCGGGACAGCGGAGTTGAGGTTGGCCGTGGTCAAGTGACCACAGTGGCCGTGGCTTCCAGTACACTACATTCAGCAGTAATATTAATAGTAGTATTCTTTCCTGCAGAATTGCAAAATGATTTGAATGGATCTCGTGAGGCAGCAATGACCTATCGGTATATTTCCCTCCCCACCCGGTAACTGCAGTGATGTTTCTTTCTGGTTGGATGTTCACCAGGTCTTGAATAATGAATGAAGTTACTGCGGCTGTGACATCCGTGTGTCATCTGCACGGAGACGAGTTATTGTGGCCGACTCACTCGTCAAACAGAACTCCAATAATTTACATTTTTATGTCACCAGATTACGCTCAGTGACATGTGATTGACATGTTTGGTTAGAATCTTCCTTTGTCACATTGATAAGTGTTTTGATGCACACATCTATCTGCAGTAGATGGCAAAATGGCAAACTGGGAGTAAACTGAAAAGAGGTGAAACTTAACACCGATAAAAGGTGTTCTGTGATGTGGTACGTCACATGGCCAAAGTGTTGTTTATCGGCATCGAGACAGTCCCAGCTGCGTCTATCCTCCCAAATAAGTAAAGTAAAGTAAACATTGTTTGTTTGGAGCTTGGAAGTTAGCCCATAACACCTAAGGAAAAGTGCATCAAATCTGCATCTACTGAAATATAGAGCCCAAAAAGTCTACAGCCATAGCTGCACTGGGATGGTGCTGTGAGCTAAATGCTAACGTCCACATGCTAGCAGGTTCGTAATGACAATGCTGATATGAGGATGTATAGCTGGTTATCATGTTTATGTATATAATATAGTTTCAGTTTTGTTACCATGCTAACATTTGCTTAATTGAAGGGCACAAAGGGCGAAGCGAAGACCCCGCCAAGGAGAAATGTTAAAGGCGACATGTCTGAAAAACTCACTTTTTCAGTGCTTGTGCACGAACATTTGGGTATCTGGGGAGCCTACTAACCCACTAATTGTGAAATAGGACCATCCAGTCAGTTGCCTCGTCAGAAAACATTTTCAGTATTCCTATGTCACACACAGGCTCATTAGAAATGCACCGTTACCATCTGAGTATCACCACCCACGGCTTGAGAACTACTTTTGAACAAAGGTGCGCCTTGTTTTCCTTGTTGAACCTGAAAATAAGCATAATTATGTCCCCTTTAACAAAAGCGAAACATAATAAGTCTACCCGCCCCGTGATTCACATCGGCTCCCAAATGTAACAGGTTCTTCCTTGGACCGCGCTCCACATTTCCTCCAAGTTTGGTGAAAATCAGGGCAGTAATGTAATAGTGTTGACAAACAAATTGAACCAAGAACATGACCTCCTTGATACGGAGATAATTAGCACTTACCACAAACTGCAGCTGAGGCTGATGGGAATGTAATTACTTTTGCTTGTATTTGGTCACAAAGCAAAAAAAGTGGAGGGGTTTTATATTTGACCTGATGCTGCCGCTTGATGAAAAGTAAAAAAGGGATCAACAGGGATACAACAATATATCCCGAGGGACACGTGAACGTCTGTATCAAATTACATGGCAATCCATCTAATTGTTGTCGAGATATTTCACTCCAAACCACAAAAGTCAAGCAGCTGGTGGCAAAGATTGCCAGTGTCATTCGAGCAAATCCTAACATTCTTTCTTCTTTTAAAACAAAGTCTACAGTACATACTAAACGTTGTTCTGTTCCTAAACTGTTAAAAGAGAGATCTTATTCATAAAAACTGGGCAAAGCAGTCACAGCAGTACTGAGGAAAAGCATAAGGCTCGATCAAATTGTAATACTAATTTAAGTAAAAAGTCTGCTCCATGCAATGGGAACATCCATCAGCTCCCTCCCGCATCCTTTACTTGTCAGCCTGAAGTTGCTGGAACACATTGGTTTCAGAGGAGAGCTATTGATGCTGACACACAATTTTAAGTGAGGGGAAACTGGGGCTGGCTGTCCCATTTTTTATTCTCTTTGTATTTATCAGTCATGATATCTCAGAAGTTATTTCAATAGCCACAGAAACCGTGCAGACTTTGTAGAATTCGTGTTTAAGACACTACATTCTTTTGACATTTAATAAACATCATCTTCCTGTTCCACGTGCTGGATTCATTATGGTTTATGTATGTGGTAATTAGATTTAAAAAAGAAAAAAAAAAAAGAAAAGACAACATTAACATCGGTGCTTTTATTTTAGGAAAGTATCCTTGATATATTAATCATTAATGATTCATTAATCAATCCTAAACTACACGAGTAAAAAGCATTTACGTGCGTCACAATAGCAGCTGTACACGCACGCACGCACCCACCCACACACACACACACACACACACACACACACACACTTCATCCTATAAGTGTGTTTGTGTCCGTTTCCACACTGAGCTGTCTCCCAAATACCAGTTAAAAGTCCAAAGCATTTAATCATCTCCCCCACAATGCTTCACTCCTTTGTTTTTGCTCTTTTTTCCCAAAAGTTGGTGAGAACTCAGAGACCAGAAACTAATATAACCCAGGATGATGTGTCAACTCATATTCATATCACATAGCTTCAGATGAAAAATGATGCTCTAATTGTGCTGCAGATATGTCCCTTTTAGATGGATATGCAGTCTTTACCCGCTGCCATTTTCTCGCAAGGGCCCGATCGGTACTGAGCATGTGCAGTGCAACTCCCAGCAGAGATGGGAAGGAAGCGAGATGGCTCACTCCTCAGCTACTTCAATCATCAGTTCTGGAAAAAATTATGCATTTAATTCCTTTTTTTTTTATCACTTGGTAAGTGAGTTGCTAGATTAACTAATTCAAATTGGCATTTTTCTTTCCTCGTGCAAGCGGTCAATACTTATTACACTAAAATAAATCAAAATTCCAGCGCATACCACAATACTGGGAAAAGATACTATTTTCTTGACACATTATATTTAAAAACAATAAAAAGGAGCAAACTACGTGTTTCGCATGTTGCTTCATCACACATGCTTTGGGCAGTCCTCAATGTCGAGCCCTGTATCTGCTCTAACATAAGCATCTCCGACTACAGTAACCAAGGCTTACTTCCAAGACCCAGAATTAGCAAATAATTGAAAAAAAAAAAAAAAGGTGCCAAATTTCGGCCTCGTGGGCGAAAAGCCTCAAAAGGGTGGGGACATTTTTTGTCTACAGACAGAGCTATTGAGCTACTGGTCGCAGCTAAAAGAAAAAAGCCTGATTCATGTCAACAGCACATCCACTGTGTAGTACACTCCCATCATGTCAAAGCTGTCCTGGATGTTATCAGAGTTCCTGGAGTGTACAGCCCAGCTGCTTACCTGAGATACTGTAGGTACATTTGGAGAAAAAAAAAAAAAAAAAACTGAATTGTCATATCCAAAATGAAAGAAAGTGTAGGACAAATGAGACTGAGTAACCACATCATTTTCAGCACCGTGTACGTGCATTTCTGTCCTGATTATAACGTTCTCAGCACTGCCATCGCAGAGGGGTGTTTCAGTCATTTCTACAGCTTTGGAGTACAATTGCTGCAGCAATGCTTTTTTTCCCAAAATTACAAAAAGCAAAAGATAAGGAGGGCTGCTCGGTGCTAGAAATGTCCACAGCGAAAAGTAATCAACAGTTTCTCCTCGGAGTCGGGACTGCAACAATGAACAGCATGAACTCAAAACTGATCACGAGTCTCCGTCTGAACGAGCCCTTTAGGCTGAAAAGTGCTGAATGTATCAATTGTTGGGAAGTATTTAAAGTTTTTACAACTTGTCTCATACTCTCATCTACTATGTAAGACATAAGACCCATTCAGAGTTGATCTATTTCTCTCGGGGAGGTGGTGGGATTTTAACATTACTTGTCAAACTTGAGCATTGACTGCATATTTTTGTCCAATATGATAGCAAATTGAATATCTTTGGGTTTGGGACTATTGGTTGGACAAGAAAAATTGAAGAAGTCACCTTGTAGGAAAAATTATTAATGGAGAAAACAATTCCATGCTGACTCCTCAGCTCATACATTGCACTAATTACTAACTAATGCCAATACTATCCCAACAAAATTACATGCATGAGACAGCGTTGATGTATCTGGAGGGTCATGCTCAACAAATATTTTATGTCACAACAGCCAAAGTCACTTTTTCAGCCATTGAGCATTGCAAATCTATCATTATCCTGACAATAGACTGTATTGTCAGGCGGCGTGGAGAGGACTCACAACAAGACAAACACACAAGTCTCTTGAGTAAGTTTTAATGACAAAAAGTCAGAAGCCGTGGCCAGTCAGAGGTCAAAAATCCAATAAGACTGGCAGCGAGGAAGAGGTACAGGCAAGGGCTTTGCCAAAATCCTTGTTGTCTTGAAAAGTCAATATTAGGTCACAAAACAAGACTTGAAAAAGTGGCTTGAGAGCTTGGCAAAAACACAAAACAATCTGACAAAGGCTTGAAAGAGACTGAGGCTTGAATAGGAATCCTGCCATGGCTTGATTGCACTGCATTGTTTGCAGGTGATCACTCAGGCAGGGAGAAGCTCCAGAAGGGAATCCAACAGCAAGTCCACCAGAAGACCAGGACAGACTGTGACACTAAAAGAAGTGGACCTAATCAACGTGACGGTATTCCATTGGTTTGTTGGCTACCGTTTTGAAGAGTTTGCCATTTTGGACGTCCCCGTCTTGTCTTTTTTTGCCACCAGAAGTGGAACAAAGAGGATGGAGCTAAGCACAACAGAAAGCTGACTAAGACATTTTTAGGCACAGACAGCACTCAAACACACTAAAGCATACCCTGCTTTATCGTCTATTTTATTATAATTTAGTAAAGGAACATCATGCTGCATTGACGAAGACTTGAAACTAGCCATTGAGACCATGAAGTCATAGGAAAAAGGTTTGAGTGTAATAAATGAAGTGAGAAGCAGGGTCATTTTCATATTTGACATTTTTTTTGTTGCGGCCAGTGGGCTCGCCCCTGCTGGTCATTAGAGAGAATGCAGCTTTATGGCACTTTCTCATCAAGCATCGAGGTTGCCACTTGTACCAGACTTTTTTTTATATATATACGTATTCAACAGATATTTCCTTAAATGTGTATTGCACAAAAACCTTTCTGCACGGTGTTGTAAAAACTTGTGCAGAATTACCATAATAATGCCTTGAAGGAAAACAACAGAGCCCTTCTGGAGTCAAGGATTTCAGCGCCAGCCGTCACGGTGCACCTGCTCCATTTTAAAATCACTTCCTCATGGCCTAAGAGTCTTCCGATCGGCAATGCCACACCTCGAATCATATGAGGGATGTTTTCACCCAGGAGTGCTTCCATGACAACGAGACAAATCCGACCTATGGTTACCACAGGGGAACTAATTAAAGCACCGGGAGGGATGCAGAGAACACCCTCAGACACAATGAAACATGCTGTGACACGCCGCATGTATGTATACATGGGTGAACACACTCATGTGGAATACATGAAAACTCATACACAAACCTGAGACCCAGCGACACGTACTTAATGGGTGATGCAGATGTACTGAGACGCACAGACACACACTGTCTTTGGGTTATTGTCATTCAGAGCAGAAAACACTCCAGCTTAGATAAGAGAAGCACTTCTTGCAAAAGCTTAACACCAACTGGCAACACAAGTCTGTTAATTCCTTATAAATATGTAATTTATCCTATGCAGTCAAAACAATATTACAATTTATTTTTTATTCTAACTCACTTTAGCTATTTAAAAAAAAAGAAGCTTTTTCTGTCACTTCCCTGACATAATTCACTTTGTCATTTTATTTGTACCTGCACTGTTGGAAGATGTGTTTTCCCGAAACATGGGAAACAACAACTGTGTTTTTGGATGAGGCTCAAGAGATCGTAATCCTTCACATTGCAGTGCGAATGGAACCCGTCCTCACTCCCGGGTAAGTGCACTTGACTGTTCAAGAGGAGGTAAGGTCCTGAACGTAATAACCAACGATGACACAACAGGAGTCAATTCTTTAAATGTCAGTTTTCTTATGATTACCAAGAATTATTCATTAATGACTATGATTTTATTAAATATACTAAAAAAAAGGTAATAATTCACTACTAAAAGTTAGTTGAAGAAATGTCAGTGTGGTACATTTGTGTGGAATCATTTTTTTTTTTGACAAAACGCCTACCAGTTCAAGATCAGCCGACTGTTTGACAGAAGAAAAATAAGGTAATAAAACTGAAAGCACCCACAAGCACCTTCAGTACAGGTATACAAGTACTGTACTTAAGGTGCATGTACTTTGAGTATCTAAAATTGTATGCTGCTTTTTTATTCAACTCCATAACATAAAAACTAATAAAAATGAGAAATTCGTTGAGCACATGCACTCATTTCGATCATTATCAGCCGATTAAATAGGCATTATCAGTGGTTATCCCTACTATTTCAATACGTCAGATGGACCAAACTGCAACTACTACATTGTAAAAGGGAAAGCGAAACTTAAAAATAAAATGTAAAACTAAACGGAACGTAACATTTTGAACACAAACAAAAATAACTTATTTAGGTTTAGGCAACACATCTACTTGGTTAGGTTAAGGAACATATTGTAATTTGGGTTAAAATGGAGTAATGGATATGGAGTTCATCGCAATTCATACGTCGTCACTAGACTTAATAGGCCTGATAACATTCGAACCAATTGGCACATTCATGCTCTGCAGAGGATGAACCCTTTTCATTTCTGAACGTCCAAGAACTTTAGTTTAAAAAAAAAAAAAACACAATACAGTGGCATCCAGACTTTACCCCTAATATGGTTTTCCAAGCAGTAGCTTTGTTCTACATAGTTATTTTGAGCTGCCTTGTCCCTGGCACTGATTGTTGCTTGTCCCCTGAAATGTGTCACATAATGTAGGTAATCAGTCATGTCATGGTCCTGGACAGGACGACAATGGCTTTCAGCTTGTTCCTGGTATCGTATGACTACCCACAGCATCATAGAGTTTCATCCCTGTGAGGAAAATGTTTAAATATAGAAGCAGTCTGATGGTTTGATTGGCCAACATGATGTTTTGAAGAAGAAAAAAAATTAAAATAAAACTGTTGCAAATCATCAACCTAGGAGGTTGAAACTAGAAAGTGTGTTTCCACTTTTGCTCTGGAGGAAAACACTTTTTCAAATTCACAAAATGTCTGTAAAAAGGTTGAGTAATTTGTTTAAGCACTGTCATAATATTGTTGGGAGTTATCAGACGGAAAACAAACATTCGCATTTCTTGTTGCTGTACAGCTGATGTTAGTATGCATGGCGATGCTCTCAGGTCACTTAGCAGTGTGTCTGTGTGTGTGTGTATGTGTGTGTGTGTGGTGTGTTAGCAGTGCCCATCCGTTCTCTAATATCTCCTCTGTGCCAGTTGTTTCACTGGGAAAATGTGATAAAACACTTCTCTCTCTCTCTCTCTCTCGCTACAGCTCAGTTTCTTTTTCTCTTCCTCCAGGCTTCTTGTAGTGTTTATGTTTCCCTCTAAATGAGGGTTTGAGAGCAGGGCAAACATTTGCAGTTTAACACTGAGGATCTAAAGATAAGTTCTGTATCCGTGTCTCGCATGAGTCATTTTATTGAAGGTGTTTTACTCTCGGCGAGTTGACTCAAGTAAAGATGTGGAGATAATATCATGTACACGGTAATGCAATTCATTACAACAGCCATATGCTACCATTGTGAAGCTTAAAGTGTCTATAATCTATAGAACAACAAAAGATCAAGTGACTGTAATATGAAAGGGGTCACTCACTGAAAATTATCATCCAACTCTGCAGTTCCCTTGTTTTAGTGTCTTTCAGCTCATTGTTTATAAGCGTCATTTTTTGCTGAAGCAGACAGCTGTTTAATGTAAAAACAGCTCTAATAAATTCACTATGTGCGATGTTCCCAGCACCAAACAGCAGACAGTTGACGACTAGCTGTGAAATCTGAGCTTTTAGTTGAGACACATATTTACCTCAGGAGTTGGTAGAGACCAAAAAGGAGTGAATATTGTACTTCCATTTTTCCAGGTAGCCAGGAAACACAATTTCAGATGAATGCTAATGTTGCTCTGTATGTGCTCGATGTGAAACTAGCTATATTTTATGCAGAGTAGCGGAATAAATGGAACAGTGTAACGTAATCAGAATACCAAAAAAATGTGGTTTCGTCAATAAAGACGTATTCAGATTAACTATACATTTAGTAAAAATGTTAGTAGGATAATAACATTTAAAGAATGATATAGCCTGCTAACAACCATATGGGCAAACATTACAACACTCCATGACTCGAGGCTCACATAATGGCCTCTAAGACCGAACCGAATTGACCCATTTCTAATCGTGAAACAAGTCATATTGCAAAACTATCTATCCAGCCACAACAGTTGCCACTGTAGCAACAGAGCAGGCTACAGTGGAGTCTATGACGTAAGCACAAGTCAGTGAGCCCAGCACAGGCTCTCTTGTGCAGCACAATGACAGGCACACAGAGAGGGAAGAGACAAACGTGGCCGGTCAGGACTTAATGGGCCTTTTGATGGCTCACCGATGCAGTGGCCCACAGGGATATGTCCCGGTATGCCAGGTGGCCGGTACACCACTGGCTGTGGTAAGTAATTTGAGCGAGAGACCGGCTAATACTTTGCACTCTAGTTTCTACATATTGTTAGGGGAGGGGCTATGCTGGACCCCAGAAAGAATAGCTGCTGCTTCAGCTACAGCGAAAAGGGGATCCTAAGAAGCGAAATGAAATGCTAAGGATGGCTCTGGTGTCATCGAGCCTTGATTTCAGGCCGGCCCAAAAGTCCTAAACACATTAATGCTGAAAAACTCTTTAACGGTCTAACTCCATAATTCAGTACTATATACTTGAGACTTTTCACACGAGGGACCACGAGGGATCGAAGTCATAGAAGACAACCCGACCAGGAACAACAGGACAGACAATCACAAGAACGGCTGGAGAGGGCAGCAAAGACACGAGGGTGCAGGGTGATTACACAGAGCAGGATCAAATCAGGGAAGGGCAAACAATCACAGGAGGAGGGAAACACAAAGACAGGAAGTGCCGCTAAACATGACACAAGGGGAATGTACCTACAAAATAAAACAGGAAACATGAAAGCCAAGATCATGACAATGTCTTTAGAAACAAATCTCTGATGTTACTTTCCTTGACTTTGAAAAAGATGTTCAGTCATCAATGTCCAAAATCACCATGTCTTGTTTCGTACACACACTTTTGATGAACTATTGGTCTCAGCACTAACCGCAGTGACAAATACATTGCATTTCCTCTGACTGCTTCACAGTAAAAATCCACCACAAATTGCATCCGTTGAATGCCTTTTATATGAACTATCAGTAGAAGGAAATGCTTTGTTTGCATTAGAAAAAACCTATTACAGTTCTGATATGGTATAAGGAAAGTACAGTTAACAGTGAGACTGATATTATTGAGATAATATTACAAATCACTCTGAATTTCACGTATGCCTTGTTTCTCCTAGTGCTTTTGAAGGCAGCCTGATTCCTGCATGGGGATGGTGGACTCAAAAAAACAACACCAACAACTATATAGAAAGGCAATTACAAAATGTAAATACACCGAATGGTTATTTCTGAGAAAGAAAAAAAAAAGCCAATATCAAAAAAAGCCAATGTCAAAAACAGGGTTTAATTTCTGAAAAAATCTTTAGGATTGAAGCTTTAAAATGTTTGTTAGAACTGTCAAGATGTGTTGCTTTAACTCAATGGTTCTTTTATTTTTTTTTACAGCTTTCATGATGCTGCATGAATTAAAATACATTGTATTCTAAGGTGTTTTTGTTTTTGCGCTGTGTGTTAACACGTCTTCGGCATGAAGCAGCAGTCACATTTACCACTTCCATTTTGATTTGATTTGAATTAAGGCAGACCCTGGTATCACCACCTTTCCCTGTGTTTCGCTTGTTTCTTCCTCTCTGTCTGTCTCTTTCGATTTTCCTTTGTCGCTCTCCGTCTCGGTCTCTCGCTGCCATCTCTGCTCCTTCTTAAGATTCCTCGCAGGCGCTGGGAGGCATCACGAAAACGAAGAGTCACTAAACGAACGGACAGATTGTTAATTTCCCTCCTCTGGGCACAGACTGCACAGGGTTGAAGTCCAATTCTGTTTGGAGACAGCAAAATACTGTCACTAGTATTCGCTTCCTGGCTGTGTTATTTTTTTTTTCTCCCCCTCCCTCTGTCTCTCTGTCATCCTATCACTTTCTGCTTCCAGAGCGGAAAGGAGAAATCCACACAGCCATATTTATCTGCTCTCTGTCCTCTCTTTCACTTCTGTCTTGGCACTGTTGCACTCTGTCTGTCCCTGCCTGTCCTCTTCGGTTTCCGTCTCTTACCCGATCTCAGCCCCTCTCTCTGCCCTCGCTTCTTCTTTTTTGGACAAGTTCGAGACGTCTGTGGACTCTTAATGTGCGAAAGGAGCTTATTTTCAAGTGGCTCCAATAAAACCGCTGCTATATAATTTTAGATAAGGTTCTTGAAGAAAATAAAGCTGTAGGGAACTTTACCAACATACATCCGTGGCCTTTTAGCAGGGTGCAACTTTACAATGGCACTTACGGGCTTTATCTGTAGCTTTCT
Organism: Bovichtus diacanthus; assembly: GCA_943590825.1. Lineage (NCBI taxonomy): Eukaryota > Metazoa > Chordata > Actinopteri > Perciformes > Bovichtidae > Bovichtus > Bovichtus diacanthus. Next base: position 1,768,091 of record CALSBV010011913.1, read on the forward strand.
ACTTTTGAAAACATTTTTTTTTGTCCTGGGCAGCCCAATTCCACAAAAACAACTCCAAACGGATTCTTCGGAAACAACCGTTGACAAAGCTTCCAATCTAACTTCCTCTGTTTTTCCTTTTTTGGTTGGTATTGCTACACAAACCTGTCACCTGCTAATATACTGTTGGCCACTGTTAGAGTGCTCATAAAGGGAAGTTTTTCAAAGCTTCACTTGGCAACAGTTACAACACATGGCACAAAAAAATTAACCTTGCTGTAATCAAAGTTATGGAGAGCAAAGATGAAGTTTATAGAATGTTATACCACACTGTAAATGTATTGGTCGTTGACTTTACATCCGTGGGTTGAATGCAAACCGGAACTGTAAATAGTTAATGCTGCATAACTTTCCTTTGGGAAAATAGCCTAAAAAAGCACGGCGGAGTAGCTAGTTTTAACTTTAACTTTAACTTTAACAGCAAGGTAAATCCTAAATAGTGCAGGGTGTGGAGTGGGGGAAACTGACGTATGTGTGCTATGTTTTGAACAAAGTTAAAAATATATTTTTTTACTGGTTTTAAAACCCCTCACAATCGACATTTTCCTAAGACTATAAAACGACGAAAGAAAAACATATTAAGTACATTAAGTGTTCAGCAAAGAAACACGTTGCAACTTGTGAGCTTTGAGAAGTTTCTACTTCCGCTCAAGGTCGTAGAATACCACATAAGGGAGCATTTCATATGGACTCTTCTCATGAACACTGTAATTGCGGCTCGATTTGACATCATAGCATCCCTATTACAGGTACAGAAAAAGTTGTCAAAACTGCTGCCATGACATGGCAAACTTACACTGTAGTTTAGAGGTAAATAATTCAGTGTCCATTTATAAATCACCCATCATCACTCTGTAGGTAGTTGGCATTCAACTCAGGAAATCTTCCCACTCAAAATTTATACTACGCAAATGTTTCTACATCAACTTAATTGATACGCAAACTAATGCATACATTCATCTGGTAACTTGTGTCAACATGGCTGCACTACTACTTTACTTGGGAAGCACTTCTGGCAATAGTGCTGCACTTTGAAGTAGCCTGAAATGCCTGACGTATGTGTGTGTGTGTGTGTGTGTCTGTTTGACCACCTGCTTTATTCTGAGTAGTTGCAGTAATGGTTTCTGTGCTGTGCTGACTGATCCTCAAAGGAATCTTAAAGTCTTGATGGTGGAATCAAGACCAAGGGAGGGAAGACCAGGAAGTTGTCCAACAATTGTGTTACGCTGTAGAATTCCCTCAAAAAACATTGATTCATATATCAAATGTAAGTAGATGACAAAAATAACTTATTATTGCGCACGTGTATTTTGGGCCTGTGTGTGTGTGTGTGTGCGTGTGCATGTGTATATAATAATATACATATAGGAAATATAATTTCCTCCTGTTTATGCTTCCTGCCTTGCTAGCTAGGCCTGCACAGCTACATCAATGGAGCTGTCATATTCCTTTCTACGTCTTGTCTACAGAAGCGTTTTAACTTAAGATAAAGATGCTGCTCTGATACCAGCTCCCCAATGGAACAAGTGTTGTTGCTGTTGGACATTAGAGAGGCTGGTTCTCCTAACATAGGAAAGCAGGCAACAAAATTAAACTTAAACTTTAGAGGAATAAAACATTACATGTCAACCACAAAACCCAATATAAAAAGGTCCTTACATGTCTAACTCAAGCTAACCCAGACAGTCGCCATTATTTTCAGGACCTTGATATGGACACCTTTCCTTAGCAATTACTCCTCAGTCGTCAATAAAGTTTCAGCCTATTGTTTTCTGGTGTAGGCTGGACAGATTTGGGGGTGGAGTGGGGACTGTCAAGGATATTTCACATTGTGTCTAGTTAGTCATGTGGGTGACAGTCTCATCCCACTCTCTCCTGCTCTCCTCATTCCTCCTTTTTTGTTTTTTTGTTCGTCCTGTCTGTCTCTCTCAGACTGAAGAAAACCGTGCAGCCTACCGGCGAATGAGACAATTCTCTATTTCAGATGCACAGATTAAATCAGGCCTTGGCTTTCCACAAACACTCTGTCCACAACACAGCATCTCTTTCACGGTAAAGAGAGGAGAGAACAACATTGTGTTCATGTCAGAGACGGAGAGTGATAGTATGAGATCTCCTTGGCCTTCCTGTTGGCTCGGTTCCAGCGCTCTCCAGATTAAGTGCTGCACCCTGACCTTTAAAACATCCCCTATCGAGCTCAGCGTAGCTCACAGGGGCATGCTTGGTTCGATAGCCTTTATTTCATCAGCGCAGCGCCATCGGGCAGGGAGTTAGTCAGACTAAATGATCCCATTTTCTATAACAAGCAAATTTCCTGTGACCTAAGCTCTTGGAAAGTACAAACTGAACCGGACAAATACTGCTACAGCTGCAGTAAAGTCATTAAGACATTTCTTGTTTTACTTCTGTAGGCACCCTTTGCCAAGTGTGTTGAACTGATTTTGAAAGGGTAGCACACAATTACCAACGTGCTCAAATGCAGGGAATAAACTATAATTTACAGTATGTGTTGTGAAATTGAACTCTACTTCTACCATTTTAATTTGGCTTTAGGGTTTTGGGAGATTAACTACTGTAAATGATAATTGATTTATTTACTTGGAATTATAACAACCACACAGCTGGATTTTGGTGTCTGCTTTATTGTTTTTTTTAAAGGTACTAGTGCAGCGCCTGTTTAGGATGTGCTCAAGCCAACGCGCGTGTTTACCGTCGCAACGTTACAGTCTACGCATCATAAATGCAAAAGCTCCCATGAAAATTTCATGGCCTCAATAAAGTCAAAGCTCCATTAATGTGTATGCCCCAGGTATGATGAAAGCCTTGGAAGGGTCCGGGGGCCGAACATTTCCCTGAGCTATTATTCTATTAAACACACAATTTGCTAATTTGTGTTTCTTGGGTATGATTATTTTTTTTTTAATTTAAACTGGAGGAGCAAACTTGGAAGGATACATACTGGCGGGGGTGTCTGTGGGTCATCCCTCAGAAAAAACACATTTTCCTGCATTCCTACACCAACTAACCTGTTGGATTAAGTCAAGAAACAGCTGCATTCTGTTAACAACAATTCTGTCGGACTGCTTTTCCCTTCTGTTCATTTCAGAAGAGAAGAGGGGTGAATACCTGGATAGAATGAACATAATACTTTAACATGTGCTCTTTGGTGGAGGATGTGTTTAACGTGTTTACACACACACGCACACACACACATTCTCATTTCTATCACCGGTAATGTACTGGCATTGACAGGTGCGCTATTTTATGAAAGAAAACATACAGATGCATCCCATAGTGAGCGGACATGGCCGTGCTGTTGTGCGGATGCGGGTGGCTCCGTCCATCGCCATCTTGGCAGCGACGTCACCGTCTAACCCCTGGCTAATCTAAAAATGGGCTTTGTCGGTGAAATTAAAGTTGTCCATCGACGCAGCAGAGCAGACAGCAAGCGGTAAGAGACCTGAGACGGCACCCACCCGTCACTCAAAGCGGCCAAGCCCCTCATAATGCGGAACTTTAAGCCTTAATATCATTTAAACTAATGAGTTGTACAAACATTCACCACCTGTACAGTTGTCATGAAGGGGGAAATTAACTATAGAGATCAAAACCGTTTATTTTAGCTGTAAAGTCGACCATTTTAACATGGTTTGTCTACAGGGATTAACTCCATTTTGGAGCCAGGCTAAAATGGCCAATCGAAGAATGGCAGTTTTTGGCACCATCGCATGGGTTCACTGCTCAGTCCCAGTGGTTGCCGCTTGGTACCAATACATCTGTCTTATTATGTTGCAGTGAATAACCCTATACATTTTGAAAGATTACAAGAGGGTAATTGTTTGGCTACATTAGTCACCACTAGCATAATACAGCTGAACTGTCTGAACTGGTTTTGAGGTGCTTTGTGGGTAATGTAGGTGATACAACACATCGTTTAGAGAAACATATCTGTTACAGGACCTACAGTATGCTTTGACACTTGTCAACACAAAAATAAATCCTATTTCAACTAATAGTCTTTTAGTTTGCATAAGGGCACCTTCTCAACTTGTTCTTGGACAAAATATCTAATTTCAAGCTTTAGTGTTTTGTTAAAAAACAAAAAAAGGTAATTTATTCAACTTGTCCCATTTCACTGATAACAACGGCGCTTCCGATGGTTTACATCCCATTTAGTTATAAAATGAACCACAGCATCAGAATAATAATTAGAATTACCACCCGTCACTGAATAATATTAATCAGAATAGAACATTTAATAGAACCCCAAATTGCTCACGATGGCATGATCAACGGTGTGTGAATGTTTGTCACTACTGCAGCCTCTGACTCTGTATGAATGTGTGTGAATGGGTGAATGCTGGCATGTGTTGTAAAGCGCTTTGAGGGATTGCAAAGATTGGAAAAGCGCTATATAAATGCAGTGCACTTGCATCTACAGCAATGATTACACGTGCGTACTGATGTTTAGCAGGTATATAATGTTCACCATGTTCACCATCTTACTTTAGTGTTTTAACATGCTAACATTTGCTCATTAGTACGAAACAGAATACAGTGAACGCTGATGGGATTGTCATTAGTTTTGCAGGTATATGGTCATAAATGAAAGTATTGGATGACTGACATGTTGACCTGATGATGGCGCTAAAGGAAATCACCAAAGTCAGAGATTCATCCTCTGGGGACCGTGAGTGCCTGAACTAATTTTGGTTCCAATCAATTTGATAAATGTTAAGTTATTTTACTGGATAAATGAAAAAAAAAACATTAAAACTACATTCCATTATCTATTTTACTCTTAAGGGGATTATTTACAAATTGAACATCATGCCGTGTTAAAGAAGACTTGAAACTAGCGATTGAGCCATACTCAATCGCGATCACGTACACCTCCCCCACCACCTGAGCGCCGCGCCTCGTGGCCTATTCTGAGGGCTGGACCTGCCGGTGGGGTACGCTTTCCGAGGTATTAGAAAGGTCTTAAATATCATTAAATAAATTTGAACTTGAAAGATGTGCAGGTACTCCAGTAAAAGAATGCAGGTTTAAGGCACTTCTGCATTTATTTCAGTTTTCAGACCAGGGAGCTTACCTTTTGGTCTGGACCAAAGTGTTGGCTTATCATTTGACAATGATATGGTTAAACCCAACTCACCAGATGTCAGCTGGCATGGTGGATCAGTGCTTAGCACACATGCCTTCCACCACTTAGATCCTGATTGGGACGGTTTTTAAAATGGTCTTCTACGTGTAGAGACTTGTTATCTCGAGCGAAAATAACACTAAAACTAAAGCAAATGTACCTGGTATTGAGTTATTGAATTAACAACACAAAAAAGAATTCCTTGAAATGAGCATTATTGATCGGACTTCAAGACTTCTTGTAGCTGGACATAACAATCAAGTGAAATTCACTTACTGCACAGGCCACAGCCATATCATTTATTTATTTGCTTTGGGACAATATCGGACTAGCATCCTAATGTTACACATAGCTTTTGAGGCTTCCATACTGTGAGTTTCACCAACTTGTTGCTGTTCAAATGTGCAGCGTGGCGGTTTGTCGGAGGATGTGTTGGTTCGCAAATAAAAGCTAGACAGGAGGACTCAGACTGCAGCTGGCTGACTTGAAAGCGGAAACCTTGATGGGGTACCATGCTAACCTCCCAGCGCACTGAGCAGCTTATGCCTGTGGACAAACAGTTGACACAGTGCTACGGTTGCATCTGCTCTCCCTCTCTAACTCTTCTGTTTACTGGCTGTCTGTCTGTGCCCTGCGTAAATAGAGACATACAAGCTCAAGTTCAATAACAACAGTGACAGCCAAAAGTCACATGATGGCAGCTAAGTAGTTTACTGAGATTAGTCTCTGACATGTTGGTATACCTCTTGGATCCTATGGCAATGTTTAAATCCTATTTATTCTTCCTTCTTTTTACTGTGAAACATGGTCAGGTTTCACTCATCTTCACATTTATTTGAGAATCTGGTTAGTTAAAGGCAGATATGATATAACGGAGCTCATTAACAGGAGAACTTTGCACTAGAAACTTGGAGATTGGATATCTTGACATCCATCTTCTATTTATACTTTCAGACACCAAGCCATCCCATTCCCCATTCCTAACATCATCAAAGATAACTTGCCGAAACACATTGCTTCCTTGAGAAGCCCAACTCGTACCCGCAGGAAAAAAGAGGCACAGGATGAACATATCAAACATGGGTAAACATTAAAATTAGCTTTACTTTTGGGGGACTGTTTTCCACACTACACTGTTAGAAATTATCCATCCTGGGAGTAAATGGGAGAAGACATAAAAACACCATCTGTTTAGTCTAGTTGAATGCAGGCATAACACAACCAAAAGCTGTCACTCCTTGGTATTTCTCCTGCTCGGTTTTCTTTTTTGATCTCAAAGAAACATCAAGTAGAATAGTCATTCTCAAACTGCAGGTATTTTCCTTCATATTTGATCCTTTTTAGCATATTCCTCTAATAGTATTTAATTCTTACCAGACTGCTTAAAATATGGGAGGTAAATACAAAGACGTAAGAAAACACTTGTAACTGTACTTGAAGAACAAGGGTATGAAGAGGCTACACATGGAGGGGACAACCAGCAGCAGGAAAAGGGAAAATATTTTATAATAAATAAGTAATAATGGCACAATGCAGCCTATAAAGGTTTTTTTTTTTTTAATAAATCAGTTATACTGCAGCAGGGACACAACCCCTCACTGGCTTCCCATTGTGGCAAATGTCTTGCCAATTGTGTTGAATGACATGTCCAGCCAACTCCAGCTGGCAACTCCTACTCAAGTCTCTTTCTAAAGGAAGGATATTTTGATTTTTACAACCTTCAAGGGGTCACATTGTGCGTCTGCCAGCCACAGGTGTGTGACAATGAACCTACACACAGCATGCCGTATTGGTTTCAGCGTATCTGTGCCATGAAAGCTTTTAAATTAAAAGGACTTGAAAGTGCTTTGACTAAACAGAAAAACTTTACTTTGCACATATTTCCTCCAAGCAACACATTCACTCAGGTCAGTGTCGTTCTCTGTTAACTGTTATGGCAGTTATGGTTTGTTTACCTTGTTTCCCTTTTCTTTTCTTTTTTTATACGGTTCAGTTGTCTTCATGGAAATGCAAAGTACTTCTGACAGATGGTATTAGCTATAGGTGGGGTTTAGAATAGCCAACATTACTAGTCTAAATGTTATGCACTAATTATTCATTAGCTCATTTATTACAATTGTCTGTCTATTGCACTAAAACTGAAATTACTGCCTAGCAGTTAATCTCATATTTTTGAAAGAGGTACAACAAAGGTATACCAGGTTAAGCAAAATTGTTTAGGTCTGCCGATTAAAGTAATAGTTAATATTTGAGAAAATAAGCTTCTTCACTTTCTTTTATGAGAAGATCAATATCAAATATATCCGTATCTGTCAAGCTCACTAAAGGCGTTTTTTTAAGAATTGCAGTTCAGTTTGCTTTGTTCCGATACAGTGACTTATTTGATACAATTCTTGCAATTGCACAAAAATGCAGCAGCTAGCTGTTCTCTCATTGGTCAGAAATATAATTGGGAAGGTTTGCCTCAAAAACCTGGCGGTGAATCGTTCCAGTTTTCGAAACAACTGGTCCAAATGAACTAGGTGTAAATGCACCCTAATTAACACGTTATATCTCTTTTGTGTTAGCCGTACAAAAGGGTCAATTATTACTTACAGTATGTTAGTACTGGACCTATTTCTTGACTGGGTGGTTCCAGCTTCAAATCGTTTATCCCAAGCTAAGCCAACTGGCACTTTATATTTAGCAAATACACGTGTCTCACTCTGCAAGAATGCCATTAAGTCTATTAAAATGTAGGATTATTCCTTTGAAAGCAAACAAATTTGCCCTGTTTTTGTTTAGTTGGTCTTGAGTGGATTCAATATGACGTTTCAATTTTCCCAAGTAGAAAACATTAAGATTATTGATTGTGTGTAGCCATATTGTTCCACTATAGACACCTTAATGCCAGTACTTTAAGCATGCAGTATACCAGTAACATAAATGAAATGGCACATAAAGTGACAAGATGCCCCCAAGTGAAATCAATTTCCTGGCACTCAGGTCAGAAATAGAACATTATGAAGGTGAATATTATCAAGTAAAGCTCTAGAGAAAGTCCATTTTCTTAGCAAATTAAAGAATATGTGAAAAAAGACATTGGCACTTTGGTGTGATTAATACAAACACCAGGAATTCAAAGAACAACCTCATTATTCAAACAACCCTGAAACCCTCATTAGTAGAAAATGTGTTTGACCGACAGGTGTAAAAGAAAAAGCAGGAAAAGAGATAGTGAGGGAAACACTTAGAGAGACATCCAGTGAGAGAGAGAAATAAAGATAAATGCGGGCACAGGTAATATCTGAGCGAGAGGAAGACAGATAGAGAGAGGGAGAGAGAGAAAGATCAGCCTATCAGATCAATATCAGCTTTAGCTCTCAGCATCAAAGAACACCAAGCTGAGCTGTGCTTGAGTAGCTTAATACATATATATGTGTGTACGTGTGTGTGTGTGTGTGTGTGTGTACGTGTGTGTGTGTGTGTGTACGTGTGTGTGAGTGTGTGTGTGTGCTTTCTGTGTGTCATTGTCTTGGTGTTAGGGAGGTCGAGCTTGGGTTTAATGAGTGTTCATGCCTCTGGATCAGACTGTTTGCTCCATAAAGCCTGCAACTGCCAAAAGCTTCCTTTGTGTGCACCGGTTTGTGTGTGCGCGTTCGTGTGTGTGTGTGTACGTGTGCGTATTTAGCTGGTATTACTGGCAAACTGAAAACACTGACACACACTCACACACGGAGCAGTGCAGTCGGAGTTATTGTGCCGAAATAAATCTGCTGTTGTGTAATTTGAAGAGATCACTTTCAACAGGCTGCTGTTGTGTGAAGTGCCGAGCCACAGAAAGGGTTCAGCCTCTCCACTTTTGAATGGCAGCAGAGTTGCCTGTAAATCCCCAGTCCTGCAGCTGTTGCTAAGAAACGACTCTTTCAAGGCAGTTGATCTTTAGATAGGCGGGGAAAGCACTTCAGAATAATGGCAGCATTAAGATTTAACAAAACTACACTACATTTTCAAAACTTAGCATTCCTCTCTAATGCCCTTCGATTTGACACAACCCGTATTGGCCGTATGACTCAGGCTAAACTCAGTTTAAGGGAGATTGGCTGGATTTATTGTACTCTCAATGTTGATGACATTTTAAACAAACAAAGGAAGGCACTCTGCTGTCAATGATTGGATATCATTTTTGTACGTGAATACAAAAGTTTAAAGGCTGATGATATTCTATATTTTTCTAATTGTCAATAAATCTCATGAAAATGTCTAACTCCTCGTGTTTTCCTTAGTTTCCCTTTCCCCTGTGTGTCCAGTGTTTCCCTGTTTGTCTGGGTGTGGCGTGGGCGTGACCTTCCCCACAGGCAGCCTCCTGATCGCTTCCAGACACACCTGTCCTGCCTGCTCAGCTGCTTCCCGTCTGCTCATCAGCAACAGTACAACTGCTCCGGTTCTCCGGTCACTTGTCGCCAGACTATTGTTTCAACCAAGTGGTGTACCCTCGCTCTCGGCCGCTCTGTATTGGAACTCTTCCTCTTTTCTCCCATGTAAAGTTTTTGTCACTAATGTGTGTTTCCTGTGCCTCCAGGATCCCATCTCACCCGCTACGTGCTCATCCTGGTATTTTTGTGGACAATAACACTTCTCCTTCCCTCAACTCCCTCCGACGTGCATTGTGGTCGTGGCGACGTGGGAGATTGAGAAGGCGGTAGTGAATGCACAGAGACTTTCCGCTTTCCTCAGAACCTACTCTTTATTGCGACCACCAGGGGAAAAAGCAAGGAATATATTCAAATATATTATATTGTAATTAATTCCCAATGCTGCTCAGAATCGAAGGTCTATTGCTCTTCTGCCAACAGCACAGGGTCTCTCCCTCTTCTTTTGCACCGTGAGCTGGCAGTCTCCCTCGCTGCACTTACACAAGCTTTATGCAAATGAGCATATGATCGCGACTTTTGGAGCTATCAGAATCAGAAATCCTTTGTTAGTCCCACAGCAGGAAAATTTACATGGTTACAGCAGAAAGGTAAAAAAAGGATACAATAAAAACACACATGAACACTACAATTAAGTGGATGGTTAAGTAAAGTGCGAATGCAGTGGTAAGTGCTAGTGCTGAGAAAAGAGTTGTCAAAACTGTACAGGAAACACTGCAATTTGTTTTCCCAGGCTTTGATGCTGTAAATTGAGCCTTCATGTCCCTAGGAGATCATACCTGATGGCGGACAGAATTGCAATAGCAATGCTTATATGTAACCAATCTCAACGCTGAGTTTGGATTTTCACACTTGTGTTTATTTTCCTGAAAGAGCACTTGCACTGAATGAACTCAACCTATTACTTCAAGGCAAGGACTCGCGGATCCTTCACATGTATGACAAAGTAATTGGATTCAAAAAGAAGATCAAATTACGGGAGAGGAAATGTGAGGATAGAGATGTGAGTAAAGTCCTGTGGTGAAAATGGTGAAAGTACATCTGTCCAAACTAGACTACCGGTAGTTGATTTCACACTTCCACGGTATTGAAGCAATTGTCCGAAGAAGCCGTTCCGTGTGAATGAAGGCAGCAGCCGCCTTTCTGCAAGACTGCAGAAAAAGGGTGATGAATTTGTCCTCTGACCGAGGGCTGAAGATGACACATGATGAAGGTCATTGACAGAGTTTTGGTGTGGTGTTGAAAAGGATTATCCTCAAATGGTAAAATGTGTATCAAATGAACTTTTGCCTTTTTGGATGTACTTGTACAGTATGAGGGAGGAGACCTTTACCAAACAAAGAACGTGGAGAACAGCCTGGTGACAGCAGTTGCCACACTGCAAACAGAACCACGAAGCTTATGAAAGACCAACCGGCTCAAGTGTCTCAGTAAAGCTCAGGTGGCTGATGAAAAGGAGTTGAAACTGCTACTGGAGTCTGAATATTATTTCTTTCGCTCACAATAAGCATAAATGTCTGTGTATTCAAAGGGAGTTTTAATTTAAATCTATTTAAACATGAGTTGTGTTGGATACTGCTGGTCCCAGGCCAGTACAATTGTGCTGAAGACAACTGAGATTCTTTTTGAACAAGCCTTAAAAGCTTTTGATAGGAAATCATTCAATCACTGTCATTGTAACATTGTTAAGAAAAAGGTTTGATTGGTATTCAAGATCGTTTACAGTGCTACTTCTCCACCATTGAGGAGCTTTTTTTTTCAGCTCCACTCTAAGCAAATGAGCAGAACCTCCCGAGCTGCTCTTAACGCAGACTTTAAACTTCCCACTGAGGTCGACTGCCTTTGCACAATCTGCTTTTTCATTTACGGCCATAAAGCAGTGGAATATGCTTCCAGCTGAACCTAAAACGCTGCACAGACTTTCCCTCTTTTTCCCAAGGCGCAAAACAAAATGGATATTGAGCAACCAGTCTTGACATTAATTTTGACAGGGATTCAGGTTTTTTAATTGATATGAATTGTAATTTTTGTTTACAGTTGTGCTGGTATTTATATGTTGAACAGTGTTTTGGAGGATTGTGTCTAAGTATTTTAAATAAGCCGTCATAAAGCTTCATGGTGGAGTTTTAAATAAATATTCTCTTCCTTCATCCACATACACATGACACATTGTATATCATTCATGCTTGTGTTGCATGGGCACACTGCATGGAGTCATGTGGCTACCAGCCTGCTGTATCATACTTTTCTCATTAGCCTGAGGAGGTGTCTGATATTTAGTTAATTTCTGTTTTGCATAGGCTACAAGGTTTTACAGCTGCAACAGCTGTTTGTTTGGAATTGCTCGAAGAAAGCATGAGTACTAATGCATGCCACGGCCAAACGGACAAAGAAAAGAACGGAAACTTATTCAAGGATGAAGGAGCATATTGATTGGTTAGAGAAAGGCTGACTCACACAAATACAAGTCACTGAAAATGGAAACATCCAACATCATGGTAGAGCTTTATTGTACAGATGTTATTTCCCCCAAAACACTTTTTTTTTCTTTAAATGAATGTTTATTTGGGTTTTAATGAAGTCATTCTTTAGAGTTCCCCAAATCACTTTTGGAAAAAAACAGCTGACAAACGAATCTCATCAGCAGATGGAGTTTGCCAGTTGTCACCGAAATTGTAGACGTATTGAATTTTACATTTTTCCCCAAGCACTTGTTCAGTGCTTGTTGATGTGGGCTTAAAAGTTGAAGTTCATCTGTTTAGATTTGAATTTGAGTCCATTTGTTGAGTAGGATCAAAAGCTCCAGAACACCTAGAACATGTACACAGGGGAGACTTGTTTTATTATTGCCTTTTATTTACATATATTTTGAATTGTATGCTTTCCGCTAGACCACATTTTACATTTCTGCGCGTTCAGCTGTGCACCGACTAAAATCACTCCCCAGGTTATGTCAGCAATTAAATGGAAATAATGAATTGGAGGTGTACTAATTAAAAAAAACACTGCCCTTATTTTCTCTATATTTAGTACCTAATTAGATAGTTCTGTCCTTGAAACTTCTAGAAAATGATTAGGAAATGACAGAGCTATAAAAGAAAGTAGTGGTTCGATGCAGTTTGAAATAAAACGTGCTGTGAGGCTGCAGGATAGTAAGTACCCTACAAATTAGGCAACTTACTACTTAATCACTTCTCTCTCTAGTAGAACTAAACTACTGCTCATTTAAAGGCAAACAAAACACTATTTCCTTGTGCCTTCTGTTTCCCTGTTCATGTAGCAATCAATATCAAACTTCCACCAAATCATTTCTCTCAACCTATACACTCAAATCAGCGTTTTCATAGAAGCCCTCTCTTGCTCCACCTCAGTGCCCTCAGCCTCCACCCCCTCTTATATCTCCCTCTCTCTCTTCCTCCTCTTAGTGGAGTTTTTAAATCAGGTTTGTTGTCTCCTCTCTCTTAGACAAACTGATGATATTTTAATGGTTGTCAGTATGGCTGCCAAACAGACAGCTATTGTGCTTGGTTTCCAGACAGACCAGTGATTCTTCCCCTTCTGGGAGCAGAATAATTGCACAACATCATTCACTTTGCCCCTTTTGATAGGTGCACTGTCAGGAAAGTTTTGGTTGTAATAGAAATATGACATTAAACGTCCTCCTGAGAGTTTTTGTACATCCTGTAGCCTGTCCTTGCAGACTTTTTAATTTTAGATTGCGTGCTTTAAATAGAACTTGTACATAGTTTAGTTTTACCTGAGGGAAAGTAGAGTGAACTTCATGTTTCCCCTCCAATGTCCTGCTTTTATATTCAGACACGTTCACATCTACGAGGTTTCCAGCACAACCAGTTTTCTACTTTCGTCCAGCTGGTGTTCAGTGCCGTGGGCAATGGAACCAGGACATTAAATCCTGAGGGAGAGTGACTAATTTTTCCACCCAGGTTTGCCAGATGTTGGGGGATTTAAACCAGGAAACCCCAGGTCATAAGCCTGTCTGACTAACGTGGAGGTATCAGGCAATGTGGCACTTGTGATTAAATGTCCATATTAAATCACTGACAGTAGTGAAAACTAAGTAAGTACACTTACTCAAGTATCGCAATTAAGTATAATGTTGATGTACATGTTGAACTTTACTTGATTTTTTTCCATTTTATGCTCCTTCATACTTTCATTCCCCTCCAATTCAGTGGGAAATAGTGTAAAGCCACTGCATTTTCCATAACACCGTCCTGCAAATTATTCCAAATAAAAACCTTGTGTTAATAGATGAAGGGAATCTGTCAACAGAAAAACAGTAGAGGGCTTTTATTTTGAAAACAGGGACAGGAGGTGTTGAGTTGAGATAAATATTTACTTTCTCCATGTCTTTGACATGATCTACAGATATAGGCATTGAATCTGTAGTAATGTTGCCCTTTATGAAGTCCATATACTTTTCGCTGTCAACCATGCGTGTCAAGTGCGAATGTGCCCGAACCGCACTGCTCACGCCGGCTGCTCTAACCTGATGACATGCAAAGAGAAAAGAAAAAAAAAAAAAGCGGGCATTGTGGCATATAAGATTTTCCAGAAATAAAATCATTACGAGGTCAGAAAACGCAACACATCGTTGAAGATTCCCACCTCTTTGGCTTGTGACCTCATGACTTCACAGCAAAGTAAGAGCTTTATTAAAACTTAATTGATTCTGCATCTTGACTAAAAAGCTCATTATGTGGTTTTTACTAAAACTAGACCAATGTGTAGAGCGTTCTCCAACTAAACTAGAGTAAAAATGTTTCTGGTGTTCTTCAGCTGGGACAGGAATAAAGGCTTGATGGTACTAGTTCAATCCTAATCAACAACTTTTTTTCCCCCTAATAAGTTACAAACTCCTGTAAAATTAATTAACAACTGTTTCCCAGAAGGTGACACATAAACAGCTGGTCATCACCACCCACATCCACAGTAAAAATAAATCAGATTTAATTCATTTACTCCATGTGTAATTTCATCCATTCATATTTCCTTTTATCACATTCCTCCTTCTTTGCTTTTTGTTTCTATGCCTCCTTTCTTTCTGTCATTGTGTGTGTGTGTGTGTGTGTGTGTGTGTGTGTGTGTGTGTGTGTGT
>CALSBV010011913.1:1798222-1815570 GCA_943590825.1 Bovichtus diacanthus
GTGAGTGTGTGTGTGTGTGTGTTTTGAAGAAGAAAAAAAGCAAGACAATGTTAAGAGCTATAGATAAGTGTGGATATGTGCCAATTTGCATGTACTGTAAGTGTTAGACGTTTGTGTGAAATTTTCAGAATTACCATATGAATTCTTGAGATATGGCAAAAACACTCAATTTTGGTTCTCTTGTCTCTGCTCTTAAACACAGTAATAGGAGGAAAGCCACGCCTCTAATCCCCCGTTAAACCTATTTCCGCTCAACACATCCGGCCTTGTTTGTCTCAGAATGGATGAATGGAAGGGTTGACAATTCTCCTGCCAACCTCATTCTTACCCACATCACCTTCATCCTCTCTTCCCCTTCTTCCATCATCCCTTCCTATTCAATCTGGTGCATACCTCTCCCATGTCTCATTCTATGTACTGTCTGGGGGCTTGTATTCAGATCGGGCAGAAGCACGCCTGAGACAGAACCCCCACACTCACTCTGACTGGACTTCAGTACGCCCTCCGGCCCATCTCAAAAGACGAAATCCCTCTTCAGTCCTCACCCTTCTTCCTCATATCCATTCATCAGTCCACAAATCTTTAAATCACATATTGTTGTGGCGTGGCCCTTGCTAGTGAATTGCCAGATAAAGTTAACCTCAGATTAAAGAAGGAGAAAGGAAAGGCAATACCACCTAAGGGTAGCAATAAGAAAAACTTCTACAGGGATATAAACTTTACTTCATGTGTTTTTAAGAAAAAAAAAACAATTTCTCGAGTGTGAGCAGTGGGGGTCTCCGGTCAAGAAAAGCGCCAAGCATGGCAAAAGAGTGACAGTAGTGCTGTGTGCGCAGAAGAAAGAACTCTCAGTGAAATCAAGAATTAAAAAGGTTTGATCTGAAAATGGATGCCAAAATCCAACTGTCTGCTGCAAAGTGGAGGGGGCCAGGAAACTGTCAACACACCCGCAATGGATGAGCGCATTGGAGCCATCACTGGAGAGGTTTTCTCCGTCAGGGTTGCAGTCTGATATCAACTGGACACTGACTTAACACAGCCAGGAAATATCCCGTCAGCACCGGACAGCATAGCCCAGGATCGACTAGCAATATCTGAAAACAACCGTAAGCATCGATCCAAATCTTTTCCATATTAAAGGGCATGTAAGTGGAGTTGCAAGAATTGTTAAGGAAGAAGGAAGCAAAATATCACCAGGGCACAGAAAACAAGCTGGCTTTGGGAAAGAAAGAGATAATTATCAAACCAGTAATTGAAGGAGCCCAACTACCGCCTTGGGATAGCGTCAATTACTTGTTTGAGGCGGAGAGGCAACTGAGTGATACCGCCTACTACAGAATGTCCCCCCGTCTCGACCTCTGCAATCTGAAACAGAAGGAAACTTATTTTCAAATGACGTGATAATAAGTATATTTCAACTTAAAAGACCATCCATTCGGCCGTGCCTCCGACTTCTCAATTATACAAATTTATTCAGAGTCCTTTCGGATAGCTGATTATATTGACTACTATATATTAATGCTATTTCACAGCAACATCCAAGCAAGGATACATAGAAGTTTGTCAATAAATTTAATTAAAAGGATATGAAAGTACAATGCTTTCCTCTTTTCTATTGATATAGACTCCCTACACTAATATAGATACTACCTTCTGGCGGAAGGCAGTGGCTTTCCAGCACTCGGCGGACCCCCGTCATCGTAGCAGGAAACCCCTCCAGTTGTTAGAAATCACCTTAACAAGTAATGATTTTGAGTTTAATGGCAAGCATTTTCTACAGCAGGTTTTGCAGTACCTCTTACAACAAGTTTAAAGTTAAAATAAGTTTTTACCACAAACTAAATGCCATTTTTTTAATGTCTGGATGCCTTTTACCTGTGGATACTTCACTTCCTCTGTTGATAGTACTCTGTGCCATTTGTAATGTATTGTTTTTTTATGTATTTAATCAACCTGCAACTTTTCTGCCTTCTTGGCCAGGTCACCAGTGAAAAAGAGATTTAAATCTGAATTGATTTTTATCTTGTTGAACATATAAATAAAACATTATTTTTTTTACCAGCGCTGACAGCTACAGTATAAAGTTCGAGTTTGACCATCACAATAAAAAAAGATTTATTATTCTATTTATATTATAAGCATAAAGGAATGCAGTTTGACCAGCCACACAATGGAACCAGGCAACCAACCTCAAAAAGTCTTCATTAGAACAACAGTGACATATAAAGCACATGACATGGGAAGTTGCAAATGTGTGTGTATGTGTGTGCCAATACGTAGCCTTGTTAAGTTTAACCTTCTCAATACACAGACACAAACTGTCACACAGACTTACTGAGTGGGTGGCGAGTTCATTTCTTTCGCCAATTATTCACGGAAAATTGCCCAATCTCAAGTGACCACTTAGATCACTGCTGAGATCTCACATACACACTGTGTACCATCGCTGAAGCTATACAAGTCCACAGCAAAAGGCACATTCAGCCAAATTCCACCGTACTCAGTGTGAGCATATTAGCCTCTACCTGGTTTATTGACAGCAGTTCCCCCCAGTTATTGAACCAATCGGAGTTTAGAAGGCAGGTTTTGGACGACATTGAAACAGCTGTACAAGTTGTTGTAAGTTGACTTGCAGAAATAAAATAAATACATTCTTATATCCACACATGTCTTTCAAAAATGGGAAAAAACAAACTAAAACGAACGTTCATTAATGAACTGCTCTTAATAACTGCTGCAGCATACAAATGACTTTCAGGAGTCACAGTTGGACAGCACCTTCAAACTTTTCACGTAGAAGACACGTGTCCTGCACAATCGTCCAATAGGAACCGATGTACCAGGGACACTGTGCTGTGTTTTTTTGGTCAATGTAATCTAGTCCACTCAAAATCTGAGGTGGAGATCAGTGACGGCTTGCATTAAGAGGAAGATTAAAGTGAGATGTTGTGTTAAATCGAGCTAAAGTATGCTCGTTTAACTTTGGAGGACCATCCAGCATGGAAAGAAGAAGGTTTCTTTTGCCCCTGCTACCCACTTTTGTACATGTGAATCAATTTTCTTTCACAGAGACAGAAAATGCA
The DNA here is from genome assembly GCA_943590825.1 of Bovichtus diacanthus. Classification (NCBI taxonomy): domain Eukaryota; kingdom Metazoa; phylum Chordata; class Actinopteri; order Perciformes; family Bovichtidae; genus Bovichtus; species Bovichtus diacanthus. The sequence goes on from CALSBV010011913.1 coordinate 1,801,306, forward strand.
CCTGCTCTAAAAGGGTCAAGCAAAGGCCAGGAACTCCATCAATCATCATGTCAGGAATTGCTGGAGAAATGAACTTACGTTATTGGCAGACAGGAACATCTATAAAAGTTGGCCAAAAGATTGAAGTAGTGCACCAACATTTGCCTTCTGGTCTTCCCTTTAGTAGCGTGTGCAGATTTGTGAGCAGGCAAGGTCGGCCAAGCAGCCACACCGTTCCGATTTGGTTCGCAGGAGCCCCTTTACTCGTCCTCTCTGTGGGGCCAAACAACCCTTTTGGGGCCCCAGTGCTTGATCTCCTGCCAGCCTGTGCGTTTAGTCAGCACTGCTGTTGGCCACTTTGACGACTCACCACTGACTCACTTATGTGCAAATGGAGTCAACAAAAAGCCAAGAGGCCAGAAGAATGGCTGTACGACCATGATCCGATGTGCAACTGTCACCTGAGCATTCTGTTCAAGCATCCAACACTTCTATATGTGGATAAGTTGAGAAGGGAAAAAAAACACACATCACACTTGCAATTCTGTGCGTCAGTATGCATGTGTGAGTGCGCTTGGGTTTGCCGCCGCATGTTTACGCATGTGAAAATGGGTTTGTTTGTTTTCATGTGTGTGCGCGTGTGTGAATGTCTCCATATCCTTGATAAGATTGGACAGAGATTAGAGTGATCTGGCCACAGATGATAGCCTGTGATGACATTATACCAGTGGGTGTGTCTGTGTGCGTGTTGAGGTTTCCTGGAGGACAATTACACGGTACAAAAAAAAAAAAAAAAAAAAGGTAAAACAGGAAGGAAAGGTCTCTCTCTGTGCCCTGAGGAGGTATGTATGTAAATACCTCTCCTGCAGTAAATTGCAGAGTGAACTCCATATGCAACCGTATAGTGAAAGGCTTCATCCCTCCTGACCATTGCAAATGTGTCTTCACGGAGTGGGTTTTTGTTGAATACGTTGCAATTTTGATGAACATCGAAAAACCTACCGAAAGAAAGAAAGAAAGAAAAAAAGGCTCTTTGTAACTGCAGATCTTGGCTCATAATAATCAGATTTAGACTTCTTCCGCATCAAAAGTAATCCTGATGATTGTTGTTTGTAGAGTGCAAGCAGGAGTTGCTAGAGATTTTCCAGAATACAAATTTGCCAAAATGTGAACAAATAGTCTAATGTCTAAAAACCGTGGAGCTGGAGAGGGTTTTAAATTTGATCCAAAGACATTCGGAGAGATTTACGTGCAATAACTTTTCACCACTTTCCACCAGCTTTGCTGTGCAGTGTAGGATAAACGCCTGACTGATGTGGCACAGGTGTTATTTTTACTTCACAATCTCATATTGAAGCCTTCGCTGTGCGTGACTCGACAGTAGATGTAAAACGGAGAGCTGAAGTTAGGGAGCGTCTTTAAAGTGCACGTGAGCTGCATCATTGAATTATGCAATTATTTCCCTATGCACATTACAGCCCTTTTTTTGTCAATAGCTTTTTTGATTATCATGTGTCTTTATCATAGACGCTACAGACCATCTTTACGTTCACCTGGGTCTCCTCACATTATATACACGACTTCCAATTTCTTTAGAAAACCATGCAATATGGCCCAGTGCCATTCTGACTAATACTCAGATTTAACCTCAATTAAGAATTTGTTTTGTGAAATAAACAAATACAAATACAGATACCTTTACATCCAGGTTTATGTTAACATTTTCAACTTTCAAAAATATATATATTTTTTAATACTTCTACACTGTTCGCTGAGTTACTGTTTTTGCATTATATCATCTGTTCTGATTCCTTAAAAAAATAACCCATAAAAGTAAATATATTGTTGATGCAATTGTACAGGTCTTTATATAAAAATCTATGGAAAAAACATGTCGGATGGTTTGAGAACCTTTCGCACTTTTGACATTAAAATGTGATGTAAGAAAGACAATCTTTTGTAAACATTAAATATTCCTGCCAGCCATGAAGCATATCATTGAGAAGAAGCTGATCACTAACCAACGTTAAATCAAATGAGAATTTATTTTCTGGCTCATCGTAAAGACAGTCAGAATGACCAGAAGAAACACACCGATGGAGATAAATTGAGAGGGGAGAGAAGGAGAAGTAATAAGAGAGAGGCTAGATATTGGTAAAGCGATTGAACGAGGAAGTAAAGGAGGGGGATAGGAGGGGAGATGGAGGAGGGAAGATTGAATCAGAGGACAAGGTGAAAGGGTGTCGAATGGTAAAAGTGGAGGCAGATAAGTACTATCAGATAGAGAGGTAGATAGAAAAAAAAGAGATAACCGGAGAGGGTAAGGGAGAGCTGGAAGGAGAAATAAAAGGCAGAGCGATTGAATTTAAGGACACGATGGAAGGGTGTCAAATGGTATTATTGAAGGCTGATCAATACCCACAGAAAGATAGGTGGCTGGACAGATAGATGGACTGATTGATGGACGGATTGATGGATAGACAGACAAAGGTAATGGAGCAAAGAATGAGGGAATGCAAAAGGAGCAGAATAAGATGAGGGTTACCAGCGAATGGAGGGACGAAGGGAACTGAAAGAAGAAAAGAGGAGGGACACGGGGAGGGAGTAAATAGGGGTCACTTCAGACAAATGGATGAGAAATGGCCAAAAAGAGGAGTGAAGGCGAACAAAAAGATGAGGAGAAAATGGGGTCAGGAGGTAAAATGGAAAGACGAGGGGAGGAAAATGTGTGGAGGATCGAAGTGGAGGTGAGATGATGAGAAGGTGGGAGACAGAATGAAGGGACGGGTGGAGGCTCTGGAAGAGTGAGAGGTGTAAGCAGCAAAGCACGGAGAGAGGGAGGGGGAGGGGGAAGGTGAAGGATAAGGGTGAAGGGGAAGCGGCTGTAATGAGAGGCAGAGAGAGAAGGAGAAGGATGGAGAATAGATAGTCAATCTGTGCTCTGCTACACGGAGGGTAATGAGCAGATCCTGTACGCCGATGGGCGAGTCACAGAAATGGCCATTGAAAAAAAAGAAAAGGAAAGAAAACACTGAAATACTGAAAAAGGAAAATAAATAGGAGTAAATATTAGCGAAAGGACTGACTAGCCAAACCGGACCAGTGTAGACATGAGTTTAATAAAGCTTCACTCAGTACACACAGTCTACAGAAGATAGCCATTTCCAATGCTGTCCTTCCATATTATGGAAAAAAGTCATTCATGCCTTGATTACATCAATACAGGATTCTTGCAACTTATTTAGGCCATCTCCAGTCTTCATTAACTCGCCTGCAGACAGTCCAAAAGGCAGTCCCTTGCCCCAGAACTAGCCTCTTTAGAATTCAATTTAAGATCTTTCTGATCGCTTTCAAGGCTCTGGATGACCAGGCGCCATCTTATACCACAGACTCTCTCTTGTATGTCCCACAATCATGAAAAAAAAAAAGGTGACGGAGCTTCAGCGGTTGCCGCTACACAACTATGGAACCAGTTGCTGTCGGATATCAGACGTGCTCCCCCTCTCTGTTTTAAAAACGGCAGAGGTTAAGACACTGACAAACAGACCCTTCAGAAGTCCGCCCTTTCCTGGCAAACTATTTTTTCTTTTTTCTAATGCCTCCTTTTGATATTTCCATTCAATGCCTTTGTGCCCTGTGCCCAACATAATGTAATGTTTTTCGAGTTGTAATACCTTCATTTGGTGGTTTTTCTAAGCAAATATTGAAACACGCGATTTCATGCATGCACTTAATTCTATGTTTTTTTTTAATTTTTTGTATTGCACGACAGTCCCTATTAAAATATGATGCCAGTCTCTCCGTTTTTTGCTTCTGTTGCGCATTATAGTGTACACTCAAACCATGCGTTTCCTGGTCGTAGTGGTGTAGTGTAGTGAAGCGAAGGAGCTCATCTATGAGAGCAGGCTGGTAATTAGGCTCATCGGCGCCAGGTGTGTCAGACTGTGGGCGGGGTCCAGGCTGCTCAGCGTGTCCTTCCTGCTCTGGTAAGCTTGATAAACTGTCCTTCCCTCCTTTTTTTTGCTTTTCATATGTCCTTATTATTGTCGTTTTGATATGGTTGCCACTTGTGTTCACGGAATCTGGTTACCTGGTGTGTCCAAACGCTTGTGAGTCACACTGCTGAAGATTAGAACCAAACACAGCCACGCAGCCCCGGCGAGGTCTAATCAGGCTTTTAAGTGAAAGCACCTGTGCGGGGGAACAGTGTGTGATTGTTATTGTTGTTGTTGGGCTTTTTTCTTGCTACAATTCCATGCTTTTTTTTCCCGCTTTGAGTCGGTTTATCCTTCAGAAACAATCATCTGACATGTTTACCTCAAACAAATGACAAAATAACTGTAAATCACGGACTATTACTTCTTACTGTTTTTTTTCCAAAAATGTTATGTCCATATACATGACCCGTTTATGCCTCAAAACACACGCCGCACATAAAGTAAATTACAGCAATATGCATTAGCACCATCTGCTTGAAACCGTGTATCTGTCAATGGAGACGCATCTTTGTTAATATGCTGCTTCATAGTCAGCCAATTTAATTGCTGCGCTTGAAATCAAATATTTTAGTGCTCACAATAAGTTGGATTCACCACTGACGTAACCCTGTTTCTATATGCGGATTATAAAAAATGCATATGATCATTTGAATATACCCCACAGTGGACCAAGCTCTATGGCAAGTTATGGACATTCATAGTAATAAAGATCCAACTGGCATACATCATTATCCTTCTGCCACCTGAGAACAGTTCCGTCTGATTTATGAAAATGATCCGTCTCCTCTCACTAGGTGGATGTGAAGGCTTCAACTTGTGAAGTTTTAAGCGAAAGAAACACTCGAAACTCAAACTGAAATAACGTGTCCTTGCAAATGTCAAGCCTGTAGATAAAAAAAATATAAAGATTCCATTAGTTAAACCAGTTGGTTAGGATACAAAGCTTCTTAAGGTCAGCCAACAGTCTACAACAAAGGTCCTTGCATTGGATTAGTCTGGAATTGGCAACAAAATCAATGCCATGTTTGAACTATTGAACAATGAGACCAAACACTTCGTCTTACCAAGCATTTATTTCACAAATACATGTCATACATACATACAACTTTTCTGCTTCAGAAGAAAAAAAAAGTTTAAACATTTAATTTTTTTTAATAATACTTAGATGGAAACCAAGCCAGTGTTGACCCGCAGGTTTTAATCTCCCCAGTGGTTCCCAACCTTTTTTTGTCTGACGTACCCAAACCCCTCAGTCAGGGGAACTCAAGCGCCTCGTCTTTGACGTCATCCATCATGTTTCACATGTATTCATTTCAGTTTATTATAAAGTGGTTGTCCTTTAGGACTATACTGTAGGCTATAAAGCAATATTGTTAGCATACATTGAAGCTAATGTTGAGGTCAGGTAGGATGTATAAGATACTATCATAACTTGGAGTGGCAAAAGATGCATTTCAACCATTTATCCGTGGCTAACTTTCTACAATGTTTGATAAGTTTAGCTAAATATTTTAACCATTTACCGGACACATTTAGATATTTCAGCGCTGTATATCGGTACATTATTATTTTTTTTTAGCTCATTCATCCATTTCTAAACTGTTCCAACCAGTGATCTAACCATCTGAACAAATCATTCATTACTTTTAGCTATTTATTCCAACTATTTATGTATTATACTTTTTTTCTAATCGAACATTATGTTTATTTTTCCTAATTAGTTTAGGAACTCTGCAATCTTTTTCAACATGCGTCCTGGATATGGCTGCACAACCCTGGGAATCACTGACCTCGAGATTTTCAACCTACAAAAGCAGATCCACACACACACACACACACACACACACACACACACACACACACACATACACACACACACACACGTGAGTGATATCACAATTTCAAACTTCCATGTACAGTATTTATGGCAACACATAGCCACAAAGTATCATGCGGTACTGTGTTTGGTGATAGAACTGTAGAGTTGTCAAAATTTACATTTATGTTTTTAATTGAACAAAATGCTGTATGAGCAAAGTTGGAGTTTCAGCAGGGTGACAGAAACATAAATTAGGATTTTAAAAAAAGAGAGATTGTCAGAGAGGGATACATACGATAGAAAGGAAAATAAATTGAGAAGGTCAAGAGCAATAAGGGATCCAGGGAGATTAAGGGATGAGGAAAGGAATTGGGAGCGAAGAACGTCCCTCTCCATTTTTCTATCTGTTTTCTATTCCAGCCCTGCGATGGCTTTAATTCTCCTTTCACCCCCCCCCCACCCCCACCCTTCTCCTTTTCAATCTCTCCTCGTCCTTCCATTTTAGTCTTCCTCCCTCCAGACCCCTTTGCATTAGAGCTAAACCGTTCATTGATCCCTCTCTAAAACAAACACACATATGTATTCAGCACAGCAATACACCACTGGGACCAGAAGACGCAGCTTAGAGGTTGTGTGTGTGTGTGTGTGTGTGTGTGTGTGAGAGAGAGAGAGAGAGAGAAACTGGCGAGGGATAAATCACTCTTATTTAGTAGTCCCCGCAGTGTGTGAGAGTGTTTGTGAGTGCGTGTGACAGCCTCAATGTAAGCGGCTTCTCTGCGAACGTCAGTAAAGTCCGAGGGGACATCTTAGCACTTGGAGAGGTCCGGAATAGAAGGACGCACACACAGACACACACACACACACACACAAACATACATAGGTGGTACTACCAAATAAGCCCCCTCTCAGGGTGCACCAATCTTATTTTCCCCAGCTGCTGCACACACTCACATGAAATAAATGCAAGGAGAGCTTCTCCTCTCAACCGCTGTCTTATTTTCATTTACTGCGGCTCCTACACACACACACACACACACACACACACACACACACACACACAGAAGAAGACTACAACATAACTTTGTCTATGAACAAACACACGCTCAGCGGTATAGTATAGTATGCATGAGCACGCACACTCGAGGAGCTACACGGAGTGATTTATGGTTTGACGTTAATGTCTTCCACTGTTTTGTTTTCAGCATATAAACAGCAGTGACTGTTTTTTAGTTTTTTTTTTTTTTTTATTTGGTTCCGTTGAATCTCACATTATTAATTCCGGTTTATTCTCTTTTTCTTTCCTCCGGCTAAGAGTGCTCTCCTGCTGAGTGATTGACGTGCCAGTGGTGAAAATTGCATGTATGAACTGTGTGTTCGGTGGGCTTCGAGGCGAGAGGAGATTGTGAGGCGAGCTGCTGGCTACCAACTGTGAAAAAATTGCTCCCGTCTTCTTGAAAAGCCTCAATACGGGTCACTCTTAATCGCTTCGTCATTCAGAGAACATCTTTGGTTTTAGATGACAACTTTAGAACAATGCAGAGGGCTTTTGAAATGATACACAAAGCCAATTAGTCCTTGATTCAGACTGCAAGCCCCCAATCCATTTTTTGGTATATCCAGAATGATTTTAGAAACTCTGGACAGCAAACGAAGAGGTAAAATGTGATTTCCCCAAAATCGCCTCCAAACCACATTTGAAGGCAGTTTGAAATTCGATTCCGATCGGATTTCTACAGATGCATTGCGGACCGTATGCTCCAGCCGCTCAAATCCCAAGTGTCTTTCACCCCTGATGGACACCATAAACACTGCCTGTTAGTCATTTCATCATCCCTACAGAGACCTGTCTGTGGGCGACAGGTTGGTCGGTGAATGGGTTGACCCAGTGCATGAAGGCAAAACCAACAGACTGGGGAATCAAAGTATTCGTCCTAAAAAAGCGAGACATCATTCTGCACAATAATGTGCCTCCGATTGGAGTATTGGGCAGTTGGAACAATGGGCCAGCCCAATCTTTAAACCAGTTGAGTACAGTAGTACATTTATACGACCTTAACAGTGATCTTGGTGATGGTGTAGCCATTTTATCTCAACATCCACTTTGACACTGCATCAGCCAGGTGTTACATCCTCTCATTATTCCACTATGGCTCCTTTAGCAGACTGTCAGTATACCTGATGAATTATTCAGCTGTGAATTACTCATTCTCGCTGCACCTTCTGGCATTTCTCCATCTCCGTCTTTATCCCTCTCTCTTTTCTCTGCTTGATATGTCACTCATCTCTTCATATTGTGCTTGTGTTATGATATTCAAATCACACCCTTCTCTCCTCCACGTGACATGTTTTATGTATCCTTTTATGACGTGGTGAATTAGCCGATAGAAATGGTTTGCAGTTTGTAGGATTGTTATGTAAATGACTTGCCCTGATAAGACACGCACAGACAATTACTTATAATACTAACAATGGCTCTGTTCTATCCAAGACCTTGTTCACAGGTACATGTCTTTTATTTATTGTTATTTAAAGGTAGCGTTTTGGCCTTTCGTCGACACCCGCGCTGCGTCACTGAGAACAGATCTTTGTTAAAACTTTTTTTTTTTTTTTTTTTTCACAATACTGCATTTCCAGAGCACAACTGTCAGAGTTTAGTGATCTATTAAGGATTTTAGTGAAACGTGTGTCCATATAACAGAGAAATTACTTTTAGTGTGCAAAGGTGTCTGTGGATATGTCTTTGTAGGTCTTGGAATATGTAATAATAGCTGTCAGAACTCAATTGCTGTGGGAGCAATGTATTCTTGTCCTGTAGAGTTTGGGGAAGATAATGAAAAAAAGTGTAATATTCAACTATCACTAATACGATAAGATAAGATAGAAGTTTATTTATCCCTAGGGAAATTGTTGTGCAACAGTTGCAATACACAGTAGGAGGGAGTATAAGATGCAAACATTTACAAAAATGTACAAATAGTGCAAAATGTTTTATATATATATATATATATGTGTGTGTGTGGAACAATTTTAAAATAAGATGAGCTGAGATGCGTCCAATCCAATGATATACATTATATCCCATAGTTCTGCAGGGAGGTCTATGTAAAAACAAATGCCAGGGGACATAAATGCAGTAAAATAAAAAAAAAAAAAACCTATGGTACCACATTAATGACATAAAGGTTCTTGTATTTCCTCATCCAGCACGATCACAGAACGCACAACTTGGAGGGTGTGATTTCGCTTACATCACGGGCACTTGCCTACAAATTCCCACATGTAATCAAATCAAAAATGTCACTTGGTTATATGCTTAAACAAATCGTTTCTAAAATATCACTCTTCTGTTTTAAAAATCACCTCCAGCCAAAAAGTGGCTTATTTCGTGTTTAGCAAAACACAAAGGAGTACATTTCACAAGGTCGGGCTTCGGAGTTTTTGAATTCTGAGAATTTTTGAGGGCAAAATGAATTCCACTTATTGCTCGGACATCTCAAACGTACTATTTTCTACGCGTCTCTCCTCCCCTGCAGCCGACTATTAGCTTACTGTAGCTAACGTTACACACAAAGCCATCGCGTTCCTCCTCCTGCCTTCACTTGATTTGGACATCCACATTCATGCACACGTCAAACACGTTGTTAATTAAACTTGCTCAGTGCACATCTATTCATCCATCCGTTACCTTTTAGCTACAGTTTAATGCCGGCACATTACTTTACTGAATTCTCAGCGACCATGAAACACATTCTTTCAACTGCCTTTGACTCGTGGTGGCCTCATGATTTCTGCACGCCCTCAGGTAAGTACAACCCCCGATACTCTTGAGAACCATGTTAACTGTGAGGATGATGATGATGAGGATGATGATGACATTGAGGACAATCAACACCAGAGCTGTTCTCTACTTTACCCACATGTGACAATATATTGCATCAGTCATGGCGACTGCTCTCTCTCTACCAAATGATTGTTAATAACTTTATTTATGGCCTCTGCCTTAAGGCGTACCTTATATAACCACACACACACGCACACACACACACACAGGGGACAGGTGGTATTAAGACGTGTCTAGTCATTGCCAGCGGCGAGAAAGAGATGGAGAGACAGCAGAGATTGAGAAACGGGTCGACAGGAAGTGTCTGAGACAGAAAAATATAAGAAAGGCTCAGTTTGTTTATCAGCGAGTTAAAAGGTAAGGTTACCCCATTCTTCCCCCTTGTTTTGGTGCCCACCCCACCTCTTTCCTCTCCATTGCTTCCATCTTTCTTTTTCCTTTCATCCCCCTCTCTTCTCGCCGTCTCGGCTGTCAGAGGTAAAAGTCGCGACACCTACGCCCGCCGTAACAACACCGATGCCTGCGGGAAAAAGAGAGGGAGGGCAGGAATGAATGAGGGGGGCAATTAAGTGAGAGAGATGGAGATGATCATGAAAGGTGGATGAACAGTGAGAGAGGTAGGGGACAACAGAGGCTTTGCAGTTACACCACATACCTCTTAGGAACCATAGTTAGTTTGGCGGTCCATGGGAGAATTAGCTGTATGCAGGTGATGTGGAGCTATAATGCTGTGTTCACAACAGACGTGAAGGGTCTTTTCACCGGGATCGTTTGTATTTTACCATCATTCCATTGCAACAAACGGATCAAAAGAAAAAGCCAAAATAACGACATCTCGACAGCAATTTTCAAAAAGTCGACATGCCAGGGCTGTCGCAAGATGACAAGCAAACAACTTATGGAATGCTTGTTTTCTGAATGGACTTCGGATCGATGACATTTTAGCTGCTCAATTAACACTAATGTCATCCTAATTTGGAATAAACACATCAGAAACAAAGATACATTTTCCAGGAATTGCCAATAATTTTTTGGAAATATGCTAATTGCTTCAGGACCAATTCAAACTTCTGTATAGCTTCTCTGCTGTTGGCCTCAACGTCATTATGATAACAGGACGTCAGGAAGTCACTACGTCCAGCTGTTGGTTGCCAAAAAATCGTTATAACACGTAACCACACATTGCAATTTGACTTTTCCGTTTTTTTATGGATTAAAGTGGTTCTCAACCAGGGGTTTGCAGACGCCCATGGTGCCTTGAGGGAGTTCCAGAGGATCCCCAGAAAAATGGTGAATATTTTCACTATTTATTTCATTATACAAGTGAGTCCAATGTGAATAAAAGGCACAAGAGTGACTATTCTGATCATAGGTTTCACTTCCTCCACAACTCCTCCACTGTAGTTGAGAACTATATCATTCTGGTCTGACTCATGTCTGACAAACAAAATCTTTTCAGCTGGAGGTCACTGCAGCGGAACCTTATCAAATGGGGATCCGGGACCTAAAGTGTATCAATTGACGGGTCCTTGACACGAAAAAGGTTGAGAACCGCTAAACCACCAAGATACGTGCTGAGCAGCTTTGGAGGAGCTGAAAGGCAGATATTTATAACTTCGAGTAGAGCCAGGCTACCCAGCTAGGCCAATCGCCGAGGTTCACAGGCACATCCGAATAGAATCCATCTCTTCATCACACCCTGTGATGAAAGTGAATAAGCATGCTTCCTAAAATGTCAATCTATTCTTTTAAAGCCTGAGGACATTACGAGTGTTTATTCCCTTCATTTCACCTCATTGTTGCTTTTGCCAAAAGGCCTACATGTACCTGATTACATATCACTGTATTTGCACATTATTGATTAGACTAATACAAAAGTGATGGCCACAGACTGAACCCCCTTGCTCGTGAAAATAAATATTGAATATTTGGTTTGATTTCCAACCTTCACCATGTTAATGTTTCAGTACTCCAAATGTTGCCCAGAGAAAGAAAATACTTTATGGCAGCTCTTCTTGCCATGGGTACAGTTTAATCCCTTACTCCAGTAAAAAAAAAAAAAAAACATAAAAAAGTGTGTAGTTTAAGTATATGTAACCAAAATCAATTGATGGGAGGACATCCTGCACTCAGGCCTGAGAATGGACATGCGTGTTGAAAAGCACCGGTCTGAACTGGATGTGAAACTGATTCATGAGCGTGTCGCCAGCCTCGCCTCTGCTCGCCTCCTCTCCATCATTCCCAGCTGTCATCAAGGCAAGCCTACTGGCTGCTGCTCTAACAAACAAGGTTTTTTTTTTTTTTTTTTTTTTTTAAATACACGTACACACGATTAATGTGTTAGATAATTAGGTGGCTGATGAATGACACATCAAAGTGTGCGCTCTCTCTCTCTCTCTCTCTGTGTTTGTTTATGCTTACTGTACGCATGCTTTAATATGCCACTTATAATAGAAACAGTGATGTGTTCATCCATCACCCCTATCATTATGAAACACTCACTGCGTGCGGGGATGGGGGGGGTGTATGTGTGTTATCTAACAAATTAATGTTGGGTTTTTTTTGTCAGTGTGTGTATATGCTTTGTGAGATTCTCTAGATTTCATAAGGCTACTTCTATTTTTGTATTATTTTGTATTTTGTAAAGTTCCTATTTACAGAGAAATACAACAAACTATTCAACCCATTTATTTTATTAGATATTAAAGCTGATGCAAATGTGCTTTAAAGGCACAGTCAACCCCAAAATCCCAAATACCTACTTTTCCTCTTACCTGTGGTGCTATTTATCAATCTACCTTGTTTGGATGCGAGTTGCCCAGTGTTGAAGTTATGAGCCGTACAGATGTCTTCCTTCGCTCCAATATAATGGAACTACTGTAGATGGCACTCGGCTTGTGGTGTTGTATGTATTTAACATTTTTGAGTGAACTGTCCCTTTTAAAGACCCTTTTTTGCTATTCAGAAAATATGGCAAAGCAGCAAAAGCACAGGTGTAATTCATAACCTTATCTATGGCTGCAAGGTTAGCTCCAGGGCCCTGTTATTGTGCATGCTGGCTCACCGTCATGGCTTAGCGGCAACTAATGAAGCCGTTGTTATGGTTCTTAATAACACCTGTGCTGTCACTGCTGTGACAAGTCAAAAAAAATTTAACGGTTGCATTGGCATGACCATAATTAAGTAAGAGTATTGCCAAAGTAGGCTGAACAAAATGCACAACGGAAGAATATCATTTCAGATTGCTTTATTTAATTTAGATAAAGATAATTATAGAACTAATATAGTACGGCGCAGGGCAAGCAGTGATTGCACAGACAAAGGAATGAGTGAGGTGAGAGGAAAAAGGTTTGAAAATGTGTTGTACCTTGATAATACAACCAGCGTGATCATTCTTTACAGGCGCCTTGACAATCACTACTCAACTGCAGTGTGAAAATGGATGCCAGATTGGAAACCCCATTCATTAAAGGCGTAAAGGCAGGTGAGTATTAACCTGAATAATAGGCTTTTGAGTTACATACTTAAGGCATTTTGCATTGGTATCACATTCTGTAGAGTGATACTTAGTTACACATTTCTTTAGTATGCACACCATGTAAGCATAATATCAAGATCTATACTTAAGGTACTAAGAGTTGATTTGAATCAGGGCCCTTATACAGGACCTTAAAGCTCTTAGCATGTCAGTCCATGTTGTGATCTATTAATACATTTACAAAAACTAAAATGCATTTAACTAAATTACCACAAACTAATTGCTACACCGTGAAGAGGATCTGTGGCGGTTGCCCACTTGGGGACACACACTTTTAGAATTATTAAGCATAATTGCAATTGGTTTAGTGATGTTAAAAGGATGAACAAATTCCATTCACCATAGTACACAGTCACACTGTATGCGACCTTAAACATATACAAGCAAAACGATCGATCGGTTGACTGGAATAACCCGTGACAGCAGGACCCTCTTTGAACCTTCGCCGCCATTTTTTTTTCAACTTAGGTATGCTGCATAAAGTGAAAATGATGAAAATCGGCCAACGTTGCTTGTCCCTAAAAATTGTTTTTGGTTTAATAATAGCACAAATGTATTCACACTCGGCCCCTTTCAGCCCTCCAAGCTAACTCAGAGCCATTAGTCAGCATTTTCTTTGCGCATAGGTGAACACTCCAAAAAAAAGTCTGAAACAAACTATATGTGAAAACACCCTCAATGACTGCAATTGTATTGCTGTTGCACTTTCACGCCTCTTCCACGCACATCCAGCTGTACGCACTGCAAGTGAAGAACTCTGCAGGGCGGATATGCAACCTCCAGCAGAGTGTTACAGTTAGAATGGTTATGCTGTGTCCGACAAAACACTCGGAACAGAGATAAGCGGAAACATTCCTGCGTGTGTTTGTCGCCGCGTGTGTCTCTATACAAACCTTTCTACCTCCGTCCCTGCCGCCCCTTAGCACTCTCTGTCCCCCGACTACATTATCTGCTAACCAGATAATTTACTGTCTGCAGATGGCCTGCACTGCTGTTGTTGTGTGCGAGTGTGTCAAGGTTATTACAGTAAATGTAAACTGAATATACCAATATACCTGGGAGGCTGTGTAAAAAAGAAAAAAAAAAAAAA
>CALSBV010011913.1:1815580-1825580 GCA_943590825.1 Bovichtus diacanthus
AGAGAGAGAGAGAGAGAGAGAGAGAGAGAGAGAGAGAGAGAGAGAGAAAACACGGAAAAAGAGACATAAGGAGATACAAACACACGGAGTGACAAAGATAGAAACATCAATGGACACGGACCCTGACAGAGGGAACACCAAGTGAAAGAGTTCAGTCACTTTGTTGTACTGTATATATATTACCTATCATGTCATATTAATTGCGTGTGGCATTTCACGTCAGCATTCATTTGACGAACATTTTTTATTGAGATAAAACCACTAGGTTAACATTCAAACAAAATCCAACTAATATTCTTATTTTGCAGTTAATAAAAAGGTCAGACAGGTATTGTTTTTGCATATTCGTGCAGCCATTTTGCACGTCTACAAACTGGGATAATAAATAACAAATCTTATCATAGCACTTTCTTTTAAAAATAGACATTTACAAAAGGGCTTAACAAACAAAGTAAAATTAATACTGACTGACACATAGTTAGGATAAAACATTAAAACAGCAATAAACTACAAATATATAAGATGAATTGGAGTAGGTAATAAATACAGCTTACAACAAAAAGACAACTGTTCTATGATAAGCTGTCCTAAATTTTTTGGATTCATTCATTTAAAAGCTCAGTCGCCTTCAGATTTGAGATTTGCTTGAGGAATATTTAAAAGGCACTTTTCTGGTGACAGAAGATGCTATAAAATATAATGAATCTGCATGGATCCCCGATGGTAGCGGTTGCTCGGAGATGGATTTTTTTGGTACATTTGAACCACTTTCTCCGAAGGCTACAGTCACCAATAGCCTAAATGGAAAAGAGTCGAGTAAGTGTTGCCGCTTTATAGCTCCTTCACGATATAATATAAAAAAAAAAACTGACAACTAAGGCCCTATTCATACAAAACCAAGGTTCAAATTCAAGAAAATATGGCCAGATAAAGAAAGTGTTTTTTTTTATGAAATGGCAAGCATGGCAGAGTTATGCAAAGGTGCTTCATCTTTCAACAGGCTGAACACAAACTTGTAATGGCTGCTATCTTACGTCAGCATGAAGATTTTGTCATAGAAACCCATGATAAGCCCATAACCCGTTATGTAACCCAAATATGCTAGCTGAATTGACGGAACAGAAATACAAACAATGACAATACAAACAAACAAAAGTTCCCATGGGATACTGCCATAGACGGTATATAAAGATTGACGACATGACAGCTCCCTAAAAGGGAAGCTGAAACATCTTTATCGCCCCCTGGTGGCTGGCTGCAGGATAGCTCATAAACTCCACCCCCTCCACGTTAGCGGATGGGCCATGGACCAAATAAAAAAAATCAAAGTACACATCAAATACATTTAAGGTTGTTTGCTTCATGCTGATGTATGGTCATGTGTTGATTTTTTCGGACAAGTTTGGGTTTTAATTAGTTATTCGATACTATCAAAAAGGGGACGAGAGGTTGCTGGTTGATGAGGTAGTACTGGAGCTGTACAAGAGATGTCACTTGAACTTTCCATAACCGCCTCCAGTCTGTGTAATAAAACATGTGTCAGTCAGACAGATCATAAATGTATTTGTAGAGATATTATGTTTAGCTGTTGTGCACTTTTAGCTAATGTAGCAGTTAGGTGGCTCGCGCTAACAAGGTGCTTGTGATTGGCTGGGTAGGGTGTAAGGGCAGGACCT
Source organism: Bovichtus diacanthus (assembly GCA_943590825.1). Taxonomy (NCBI): domain Eukaryota; kingdom Metazoa; phylum Chordata; class Actinopteri; order Perciformes; family Bovichtidae; genus Bovichtus; species Bovichtus diacanthus. The sequence goes on from CALSBV010011913.1 coordinate 1,817,257, forward strand.
CGGCCACGGACTCCACCCCCTGATCAATAACGTTGACTCTTGGCTTCCCTTGTGTACAATGGGAGGGAGTAGAGACGCGTCGTCCATTTATATACAGTATACACAGTGCATGGATAGTACCATCCTGAGATTAAGACTGACAGCATCAAGGTAAAGAAACTGTAAGCAGTTCACCTTGATTGACACATGTTTGTCTCCTCATGACCTTACTGCTATTGTAAGGAGACAAAATGATGCCTGGAATCCTTCAAGCGTCCTTTCAAGTGTTACAGGTTCTACGGTATTGGATGTTCTAAGCGCAACTATGACCCAAAAAAAGGCGTTTTCCAGTTTTTAATTCAAAACCAGAAATGAATAGCTTTTTGTTTCCCTCTTGCTTTTGTTTGTTACGACACCAAATGAAAGTGAAAATGAGTGTGATTTACTTGGTTTTCATTTCAGGCCTAGAGGCAATAAAGGAAGAACATTTCAAAGGGTGCGTGGACATTTGATATTGCTTTACATACACCACAATACTTTACACAGATGCTTAAAGTGTCCTCTGTTTGCACAAAATGAAAGAAATCCAATTTTATCCACAGTGTGTTCTCCAAACTGAGCTAGCTCTCTCTATCTCTCTCACTCTCTCACACACTCACACACACACATATATTATACACTTCCAGACAGCAATTACCGTGCAGCAGATGTTGGCTTGAGAGGAGAGCAGCTGATGCAACACATATATGTTCCTACACCTGTACACAATAAAATACTGCCAAATCAGTATTTAAAAAGGTATCATTTTTTGTTAACCTTAAAAAGGTTCAATGTGTAATTCCGAGCCACCTACTCCAAAGAAATAGAGGGCAGTATTTCACCTCTAAACTGGGTCCATACAATCTCTAATGTTCATATTTTAGTTTGGTATATTTATTGGGCCGGCTGAGGCTCAGGAGGTAGAGCGGTCATCCACCAGTCAGACGGTCAGTGGTTCAATCCTTCAAGTGTCCTTGGGCAAGATACTGAACCCTAAATTGCTCCCGATGGCCAACGGTGTGTGAGTGTGTGAATGCTGATGTGTTGTAAAGCGCTTTGAGTGATTGCAAAGATTGGAAAAGAGCAATATAAAGGAAGTCAATTGGGTATTGCATTTGCTCCTGTCAGTCAGTTAGTGGACAAGAATACGCAAAATTCAACAACAATGCTGAAACGCAAAAAACACAAATGTTTTATAATCTTCATTTGGGGCTGATCCACTGGGCACGAATGTTGACCGGGGCTGTAGTCCATGTACGTTATGTTGATTTGTTTATTGGACTAAATGTAAAGTGGCAGAAACTAGAAAACGACCCCCATATTCGTCTCAACTTCCCGGTGCCGGCGCAGTCAGGCAAGAAGCCCGCCGGGGGAGGAGAGAGGTCGGCAGAGCCAAAGAGACCTGAGCTCAGCCAGCCCTGCAGTCACAGCGGGCTGCTGGACCTGTGTGACGGCAGCAAGAGGGAGTCTGCAGTTAAAATTAAAATAAAATAAAATGTAAAAAAACATTTAAAAATTTAAAATATAAAGTTTCCTCTTTTCTACGTGGGCGTCAAACTTTCATCCTACAACACACTGGGCCATGTGAAACATGCTTTATACGCTTTAAAAAGGACACAATCTCATTATGTAGCACAGCGGGGGCTGTCATCACCTGCCTCTACTGATATAAAGATGAAAGCTGGTTATATTTTAATGATGGGGATATCATCACGTAATTTCATTGTAATGATTTGTATTATGGTAATATGGTAAGGAGCTGTCATTCTATTGATTTGTATTAAAAATGTATGTGTGAGTGTCTTCCTGGCAACCTTGCCATATATACTCAAATTCATGGCTTTTTAATATTTCCAGTGAGGATGTAAACCGTAGATTTAGTCTCATAATCAAGGGCAAAGGATTATTGACAATTGTCGATAATCTATTCAACTCGGAAGTCTCCAAAACCTGGCTCCAATGGCCATATATTGCATGTGTCTCCTTGGTTTGTGAACTGAAAAATAAAACATTTGTTAATTGAAGATTCTCTCTCTGCTGTCATTTTACCTGGGTGTGGACAGAAGACTTCCACAAGTGGCACCTCAATAAGGACCCATGACGGAAGAGGGCACTTCATCGAGCCCGCTGGGACAGGTCCTCCAGCGTCTGGCCGCTATGCAGGAGGGCACCACTGCCTTGCAGCAGGGCCAGGCTCTGTTGGACAAAAAAATTTTGAGAAAGATTTGTATTGTAAAATTCCATACATTTTGCAAGAGACTCGAGGTGAATGGGGTAAATATCACAATGATGCACACCCTTCATTTCTTGTAGACAGGCGTGTAGGAGGAAAAGTCCAAAGGCAAAAGAAAGTGTTTTGCTCCTTCGACCTTCATCAGATGAAGCACAAGAACACAGACCAGTACAGACAGATAAAGTCAAAAGTTCCACAGGTGAGGCCAATCAGTCCCACAGTCTGTGTGCATTTAGCCAATGAGGAGGAATCCAAAATCAACATTCCACCAAATGTGATGAACTGCAACAATATCAATTTTATTTAGGCCAACAACATATTGAGTCATACAATAAAAGTCAAGATCATATCATCTGTTCTGTAATGAAAATGATTATAATATGTGCTAATGGTAAATTTCAGGGTAAAATCCTACTAAGAACACTGCTAAGGCTACTCTGCACATATAACACTAAAGCAATAGGTTAAACTTCAATCATATATAGTTAGAAATAGAAAATAGGGAAAAAAATATGGAGAAAGAAAGTTTTAAAAAATACATACCTCATGATAAAAATAAATAGACACATGGATGAAGTCAGCAAGGGTAATTTATTTACCCAATAGCTGGGTAATAAATCGTGCCATTCAAAACACTCCGCATTATAGTAAGTAGCAAATTAGTAGCAAAGGTATTATTACATTGACTTTATATGTGTGAGTTGGGAGAATAGGTAGTCATGGCATGTGAACTTCATTTTATTTGTTACTGCTGGTGATTAAACAGTTTAGCACAAGGTTTTTTTGGGGTGCTGTGTTATACGCTTTGTCCACCTAAGATAGAGGATTTCCTTGTTGAATAAACCTTGATTTCATTTCCCTAGATTTTTATATAAATCCTTCAGTAGAGAAATTTTACAGACAAAAGGGAGGCAAATAGAAGTATGTTTTTATCTGTCTCCTCCCATTAGAAGGATAACCCACCAGCACCTCTCATAAGCCTCATGTCTAAAAAAGTGCACCTTTTCTTTACTGTAGTCCATAGTGAAATTTAAGTTACAATCAAAACTGTTCAATAGTGTAAGAAAATCATTTCATCCACACTTGTTTACCTCTACAGTATACACTAGACAAAGTGAAGTAAAATAATCACCTAAATGTGGGTTTGGATGTTGAGAAGACATGTTATAGAAACAAAATAGCCCAAAATCTCAAAATTGACCAGTGCAAGAAAAAAAATCGATGTTTTTGCCTCTAGCCTTGAGTTGCTTATTTCGTGCCAAAAATATGATGATGTACAAAGTGAATGTTAATGAAAACCAGGTTTGGGTTTGACCCCCTTGACCTCTTCTTTTGCTAGTTTCTGTTTCTTGGATAGTATTTTTGATGATGATGATAATAAAAATCTACGCTCCTCACCATGGGGCGCCTGGTTATGTTTTTAAATGGGGGATCAAACTTGGAAAGATACATAATGGCGAGGGTGTCTGGGGGTCGTCCCTCAGAAAAAAGAAATTGTAATTTAAAACAAATTTCCTGCATTTCTACACCAACTAACCTCTTGGATTGAGTCAAGAAACAGCCGCATTCTGTTAATAACAATTCTGTCGGTATCACATAGGGATATTTGTGTTTCGGTAAAACAGCACCAGCAACCGCTCAGGCAGGGAGCGGTACTGCATCACGGGAGACGGCGAGAGCCTTTCAAATTAAAATGACAATTTACAGGAGATGCTTGGACAGATTCAGAAAGAAGAAGTCCTAAGTGTCTATAGCGCTAACCAAAGTCGTGACAGGTGGACCGGGTCGTCCCAGTTTTCTACATAATCCAAATATCCAAATAACTTCACGCGTGGCACTGCACTCCTTCGGGTCCTCAGCAACAAAGTAGATCGGTCTGAGGGTTGGCGAGATAATCGAAACTCAGACACACACACACACACACACACACACACACACACACACACACACAGATTTATGTCATTATTGTACGATAATGAGTCACTATTGAGAGCATAGCAAGAGTTCTGTGGAATTTAACAGAGTGATTATACGCACTAGGGAAACAGAAATGCAATGTGATTGCACTCAGAATTGACTTTATTGCAATGAAAAGGGTGACAAGGTATAATTGCAGCCTTTGGCAATACGTTTGTGTCAGTGTTGCAGGCAACCAAGTAATGTTTTCTCTTTCTGTCTTGTTATGCCTCCCCGCCGGCAAAAAGTCGAGGCCGGAGGCATTATTGTTTTTTGGGTTGTCCGTCCGTCCCATTCTCGTATAGCGCGATATCTCAGGAACACCTGGAGGGAATTTCTTCGAATTTGACACAAACGTCCACTTAGACTCAGGGATGAACTGATTATATCTCGGTGGTCATAAGGTCGAGTTCACTGTGACCTCACGTCCTTCCCATTCTCGTAAACGCGATATCGCAGGCACGCATTTCGGGGAATTTCTTGAAATTTGGCAAAAAACGTCCACTGGGATTCAATGATGTGCGGCAGGTCAAGGTAACTGCGGGCTCAAAACACACGTTTTGGCCATAACTTAACATAACTTAACTAATTACGACAATTTCACACAAAGTCTAATAGGAAAAAATTATGAATTGATGACATTTTGGACCGACTTGGACATAAACTGCAACGTGACTGGTTGGTGGTAGCTCTAACCGCTCTAGTTTCACATCTATGTCTTTCTTTCTCACATAGATACACCTTATTACTTCAGAGGTGGCCTGTAGTAAAGGAAATTAGTGACTGGACTGATGGTTAACTGTCATCAGCTTGTGGTTCGCGTGTGTGTGCCACTTTATGTAGAAAAAAAACATGTTTAGAAAAATTGCAACTGAGATGAAACTGTTTCAAGCGTTCTTCTACATTATTTTTATTTCTTATTGTCCATTATCTCAGTATGAGGCTTATCTGTCTCTCTCTTTTTTTTTTTTTCCAGAGTTGATACGTTTTTTGTTTTGTTTTTTCAAATCAGCTGAATTATAATTTTTTTGTTCTGTGTGCATTTGTACAACTTTTCAACTTGAAGTGCATTACTGACCATGAGTAGCAGATCAGTTACACACTGGCATGTTTGGAACACATTTTTTTAAATTAAATGTAGGTATGAAAAGTAAGAAATGCTTTTAGCTCCACAACATATCCACCTACAGTACGGGGCTAGACAAAACGTTCAACAGCCGTCAGTGTGGCGCATGTCAGGTCTGGTGGTCCGAAAGGAGGTCTGACTAAAAATAGGAGTTCACTCGTGAGGGTCAAGTCAGCTTCAGATGCTGACCTATGGGCCAAGGTCATTTTACAAAGGTGAAAGGTTGCAAAGTGTACTGTTGTTGTTGAAGTAGGGCATCGTTTTCCAATTTGGAGAGGAAGACAAATATAGAGACAGGGAAAGAGTGAGGGAGTGAGCAAATATGTGTGCTTACCCCGAAGATATTTGGTATAGTAATAAACCAGACACATTGAGAGCTAATAAGATGATGTCTGAAAGCCTCCTACTTAATAGCCCCATTCCCCATTGTTATTGCATAATGTCAGTACACAACACGGGGAGGACACATTCTGGCTCAGTGGCACCATGTCTTGGGCTCCTGGGACTCTGCCCGGTAGGCCTGTTTGGTAATCCATCCATTACATGACATATGGAGAGATATTACTCTCGTAAACAATATCGTTTGTGTTTTTTTCCTCACTTGATGCATCAGCCTGACAAATCACTGTAACATAGTGTGGTAATATGATCACCTACGCCGAAGGGGAGGTTTTTGTTAGTCTGTTCGTCCGTGATCCAAGAAAGAAGCCGTTCGATTTTTCGACAAATTATCTTTCGCTTTCGTCAACGTTGCGAGATAGGGCATTTGCGCTGCATTCAAGTGGTGTGGTGAGAAATGTGTTCCTGATCGGAAAGTTGAACTCAAGTCGGAGCAACGACTCGGAAACAGCGATTTAAAGTGTTGTTTGAAAACGGAGATAACATACCACACATCTTTGGAGCGTCCATGTTGTTTCCACGTAACGACATGAAGCTAAAACTTCCCAACAAAATCGTAGGGCAGTGTAATAAAAATGTATATATTAGATGTTACAATGCACCTTTATTACATCCTTATTGATAAGTATTATGAATGTTTAACTATTATGTGCCTTATTATTCTTCTCATATTTAGAAGTGTTAAATGTTGTTTAAATTAAGTGACTGCGCATAACCAATAAACTGAAATAATATACAATATTGTAAACTGTAAAAACGTAAGGGTACACCACTTCTTAAAAGGGTGACAGAAGATCTGACCAGAGCAGAGAAGCACTAAGAGGCGTGGACACGCTTAAGTGCCAACAAGGGGCCAATAGGACCTGCCCCCTGCCAAGCAATGGGAGAAGACTATACCTGAAAGGTGGTGGGTATAACAGATCTTGTAAAACAATAGATCGGCCCTTGTCCTGTGAAACCGTGAGACAGTAACTACTTTAATGTGGTCTGTGGAACGGTGAAATAGGACGGACCGCAGCTGCGTACTTTTGTAATGCTCATCACATCATCATCGAATAAATATCGTTTACTTGAAGAGAAGTTTTCCGGAATTGATTTCTACGGATCTCCATTTCAAATTAAAAGAACACGACAGCAGCCATGCATACAGCCACTCCATCCACGTTAGTTCGATATTCATTTTCTTAGGAAACTGATCACCGTTGATCAACAAGCTCCCTGACACATCGCTCTGTACTGCCTCGGAGAAACGCTGCTATCTTGAAAAAAAAAAACGCTCACAACATGGATCATTGACTGCACTCTCTATCCAAAGTGATTTATTCGATAAATTCCATTTCGCCGTGCATCAGAAATGATAATTACATATGACAGTCAGCAGAGATCGAGGATGGCTCGCACTGGTGGCCTGTGTAAGAAACAAGAAATCAATTTGAAGTTTTCGAACATCTCTTTTTCTTGCGTGCATGTCCGGAGGAGGAACAGAACATCAATGGCTGGCTTTCATTAAAAAAGAAAAGAGACTTTAAATATGAGTGAGCAGGTTGTTGGCTGTATGAGGCCATTTTCTACCGTCTTCATTAAAATCATGCTGTGGTCCTGCAAACGTCCGTTGGCTGAACAGGCTGTGTGGCTGCTTAGGATCTTTGTTTTTCGGGGGCTCAACCACAGCACGTTTTAATGGAAAATATGCTTGTACTTAGAGTTAGATGAGTAGACTGATGGAGAATGCATGTTTGTACATTAGCTATGGAACTAGACAAGAAATTGTTGCTGTACATACCTTCCCATTAAACACAACTTCTCGTTACAAAAAAGTGTATTTCCAAATAGTCAGGATATTCCATTAAAGATGAAAAGAACATAGCAGCTTATCAGGGACGAGTTAGTGAATAAAATGAGTCGCAGAAGGTAGCAGTAGTCAGGTAATATATTCTTAAATACATTTTTATGATTTTTTATTCTTTTATTAAAGTATTAAAGTTTAGAAATTCCTCACATTGGTTAGAGGTTGCTTGTAGGCATACATTGGACATCATTGTATCACTATACAATATTATATCGATTCTTTTGGCAACAATAGGATATTTGCTGGTATCCGTTATTTCATCAATTTATATTATCAAAAATAACTAAAATATGATATGACAATTTAACAAGCTGCCCTCTTCCAGATATTTATATTTAAAAATCTTTTTTTAGAAGTTCATTCGAGGCTCGTCTTGTTTTCTTTTCTTTCTGCACATTCTCTGTGTGATTTTTCTTTTAGCCTGAGTAAAGCTGAGGTTTTTTTTTTTTGGTTTCTATGAACATGGTGGCCAGACAGCTACTGGTGTAAAGCTAGACAAGGTCGTCTGTGCACAAATGAGTGGGTGGTGTTTCAAGAGCTGAGGTCTCTGAGCAGAGTGGGGTTCTGCTATGTCAAATAACATGGCGAACTAGTCAGACAGATAGTGTATAATTTGTCAAGATAGGTTCCACAGGAGTAAGCCAAAAGACAAGATTAAGTCAAGAGTATGGCCTTTCACACGGTTTGGCCATTTACAGACTGCAGCAGGTGAAATGACTGAACTGAATGGAGAAACTCACTAC
>CALSBV010011913.1:1828080-1836576 GCA_943590825.1 Bovichtus diacanthus
AATAACTTGTTGTTCACAGATGAGCATTGCGCTTATTGATATAGATCGATAAACAATTACTGGTCTCATTGGCTGGTGAAGTCCCATCAAGCTTCCTTCTGTGCCCACAGGGAGATGGGACGGATGACAGAGAGAGAGAGAGACAGAGGTTAGAGACAGAGAGAGAAACAGAGAGAGACCGAGACAAAAAGAGAGACAGAGAGAGACAGAGAGACAGAGAGATAGAGAGACAGAGAGAGAGACAGAAAGAGAGACAAAAAGAGAGACAGAGAGAGAGAGAGAGAGACAGAGAGAGAGAGAGAGAGAGACAGAAAGAGAGACAGAGAGAGACCGAGACAAAAAGAGAGACAGAGAGAGAGACAGAGACAGAGAGAGAGACAGAGTGAGAGAGACAGAAAGAGAGAGAGACCGAAAGAGAGAGAGAGAGAGTCTACTACAAGTACTAGACTGTAGGAGAAGGACAGGAAAACCAGACTCACGGTCAACACCATCATTATGTTGTTAATATCTTATCCACCAACAAGAGTATAAGGCATATTTTCATTAAATACGGCACCAGTTAAGAGCTGTAGCTGCAGTGACATGGGCATTAAGCAACAAAGCAAAGCTCATATTTTGTTTTGTTTTTTGGTCGGACCATTACATCGGCCGTGACAAACAGCAGAAATGTTCCATATCCAAGGTATGGCTGCAGGCTCCTAGTGAGACAAGATCATTCAAAAGGACCAAAGAAGCCAACTCAGCGGAAAAAACAAGTTCACCCCGGGGGGTACCTTTGGGAGCAGGAAGGGGAAGACATACGAGTCATCTTAGTCTCCGAACAACTTCGACCATCAGCCTACACTGATGCTGGCGACTACCAAACCACACCAGGAGCAGAAACGACATTGACAGCAGCAGAGAGACAGCGTAATAAAACAAACCTACTGAGACTGGACCATGTGAAAGCTGGAAGGACAGTCTGCTGCTGTGTTGAGTTAAGTGGTCCCGAGAGAATTGAGATAATCGTGATGTTACCGACAGGCAATTATGCAGGCTGCATCAGCCCCAATGTTATTAGCTGCCTCACTCAAGCTGTGCCTGTGCTAGTACTATCGTTAGCTTGGAATGAGTCTAGTTCAAACAGAGGTCTGGTTTGAGTGCGTACACATGTACACCGACAAGAACATGTGACTATATATTCACCCGACATATGCAGTCCCGTACCTCTCGTTGCACTAATGTAACACTATTGAGTTTTCTGGTAACTACCAGTATGAGTTCATTCTCGAATGGCTTCAGTAGGTAGCGGGCGTTCACTGAAAGCACTTTTTTGAACCACAGTAGAATAGCGGTCATTTTCTTTTCACATTTGCAGTTTTTCTCTCTATAAAAATTGTGTTGGGAGACCAAACCATGTGCAGTTTTGAAAATGAAATGATACCCACTGAAATTAAATGAATTAAGATTACATACATAATTAAAACTGCAAGCCCAACATTGACAAAACATCCCCTTTTATGTTGATATGTTGAACTTGTTGGCTAACAGTTGCTTATTAACACATCCGGCAATTATAGAGCAACATTACCGTTCATTTGGAGCTGTGTTTGTGACCACCTGATGAGCACAAGTCCAATATCAACTGTTTTTGGTCTTCACCGACTCATGAAGGCAAAACTATTTGGCTCTTTAGTTTGTACATGCTCCAATATGTTATCAAACTAGTCCCTTTAGTGATGAGCAGGTAGTAAACAGCGAGTTTTTAGAGTTTCTTTTGCTCGAAACATCTGCCTGCTGCAGCCGAGAATGACGCCGTGAGAGCGGTGGGAGTGAACCAAAATGGTAAAGCTGCAGTCTGGACAGCTAAACAATGAGCTGAAACTCATTCTAAAGTTCCATAAAGCCGAGGTGAGAAACAACATCTGTTTAAGGCCGTGTGGTTATTGTTTTAAGACAGACTTTAAAAATAACCTAACTATTATCCAACAACCCTACCCTAACCCTGTGAAAATGATCAATACACGCCAACACCTAATACATTCAACATCTTTTTGCAAAGACAGATTATGCCATTAAACTAATAGTGTCTCTGAAAATTGTTTTTAATGCCAGTGGGATACAGGAATAGGAATCGCAGTGGGACGTGAAAGCTTTGAGTTAATCAGGTAGCTTATAAAGTATGAGAGTATGGGACTGATTGGAAGCCCGGGGAGCTAAAGTCGTAGGATTCACTGAGATAGACTGTAGTAATATCCCAGTGAGTCATTCAATCTAAAGTAAGAGTCATTCTTACTTTTTCAAACTAGTGAAGGAAATCTGAAAATGTCTTGAATTCCCATTTCTGTGTTCTTAGAAAAGACAACAGTGAAATAACATGCATGTAGGAACTGTTAAGGAATCTTGGAACTAGTCATATTACTGGTCCAGTTTACATAACTATTCTTAGTATCCACATGTTGATATGTTCAAACTTCTCATACGTGTACATATTTGGAGATGCGACTGTGGTTCTTATGGCAGAGCACATACAAATCTTCCTTAGGTCAAAGGTCAGCCTACAGAATGTACCTTCTCAGGTCAGGCTGTTCCCAACAAACCACAGCTTCAAGTTAAGAGTTACGATGGGCCCAGTGTATTCAGACTGGCAAGGTCAGGGAGAGGCTATGACTGTCTTACTTAGAATGTGTTGACTAGGATTTAAGGAGCCATCTCGGGGATCCATCTTTAGTTAAACAATTTATGGAGTGCCTTGTTTTTGGACAAATGTGGAGAGAAAGTGGCTGTTCTGCCAGAATGGATGGTGGCACACTGTGACCGCATCTCTGTATTCGCTTGTGCTGTTCATTTTGTATTCTCCTTGATCAACATCTAATGAACCTTCAGCGTAAGACATCACTTCGCTCTCCATCAGCTCCTTTGGTTTCTAGAACTCTGCTCATTAAGACTTTCCTTCACATTAACAAAATGTGTTTTATAGACCAAAAAGAGATAACTACTGAAGGAAAAGTAGGCATGTTGACACCCCACTGACAGCCAGTTGAGTGGAATTTGCTGACCCTACGTCATCGTTTGTTTTTGCTTACATCCTGTGGATTGTAGTAACAGAAGACAGGTTTGAATTTCTCTGTAAAGTGGGCTCACTGTAGCAAAACAAACGAAAACCCAGCGAAAGCTACGTGAATAACAGCTACAGTTGTGTGTGTGATGGAGGAAGCGCTACAACATATTCACAGGGTTTTTGGATTTTCTGAGCACTGTGGCTTAGTTCTGCTGCCAGTCCACTCCCACCGGCTCAAGTTATCAGTTCCCTTGGACAACTCGCAGACTGCTAATTATAAGGCCATGATCCGTCAAATGTTTTCAACCTCATCTACGGTTGACACTGGCATTGAGATCCATCTTCATTTACCTTGCACTTGACCTGCTTGTTCCCTCTCCCTATTAAGGATGATACAGTTCCTCTATATTGAGGTGGGCGTGGCAAAGTGCCTTACTGAAATGGATGGACCATTAGACTCCCATCTGCCATCCGGTCTTCAGAGCTTCAGAGCCACAGTCAAAATGTACTGATTTATTGGATCACCTTATAATGAGGAAAGAAAGAAATATCCATCAGGGATCTCTGCCCTCCATTCAGGACATTTCAATGTTTCAATGCGAGACCAAACAAAGCCACAAAACAAAGGGTCACGTAACCAACGGGCGTAGCCGAGCTTTACTAGTATTAGAAAGCTAGTCTGTATCAAATTTACTGCCGGCTAACCACTATATGTGGGTTAGATGACATTGTTTATATTATTTTATTTAAAGAAATGTTGCAAGGGATACACTTCAGTAGGAATTGATTGTTGACATCTTTAATTATTTTTACTACAATGGCTTTCAGCTGTGGCTTCTTTATTATCGTACATGTCTCCAGTCAGACACTGTTTGGCAATCTGACAAGCATTTTCCATGCGATTTCAGAACCCATCAGCTATCCGTCAGACGACGATGAGCCTCTTGGGGCAAGGAACAATATTTCTAGGGCTCTGGTGTAGCCAGCAGATATCCAGGCCAAGACTCATTTTTTCATGTACTGGTTTGTTAACAGTCAGATAAGCAACTTGAGATGCAGGACTGGAGTTGGACTTGAGAGACGTTGTCCACAATAGGATTGATATCACAATGAGCCAGTTTCCAAGCTAATTTTAAACTAAATCATCGTCAGACGATAGCAGATGGGTTCCGAGATTGCATTTCGACCAATGCGTTTGGCCTCTTTTGCTCTCCACACGGACTGTTTGCACGGAGTCAACCAAAGGCTGCTCGAATGCAGAATTTTCTATGATGCATACTACTGCCTTAACTGACTCTTCCACTTCACCGTCCCCTTCTCATTGTGTCCTGTCTCTTTTTCACTGCCCCTGTTTGCACTCTGGTTTGGATGAAACACCAAATTGTCTTAAAGTGTGAGTCTATTTGTTATTCCAGTGCATACACTATGGAGAAATTAGCTAATTAGGAACATCAACTCAACCATTAAACTGCTGAACTTGTCACAATTTAGGTAGATTAGCTAGATTGTTAAAAAAACGAAAAGACATCTTTTTTAGCCACTGTTGACATATTGCACCAATTTATTTCTACCAGCGGACGCAGTGACCCAAAACGGTATTGGTTTATGCTTTAGTGAAGCTGAATAATTTGTTTTGCTGTTAGCACAGGCACCAAAACTGACATGAAAATGCACACAAATGCATGGACATGCACTGATTCAGCCAGGGGTTTTAGGAGTTTTGGTGAAGGTAGCAAATTGCTTTGGTCAGCTCATGTACTGTATCTCTTAGAGATTAAACATTTTATACACACATACGGCAAGCAAGCATAAACACCGGTACCCTTATAAATATAATACGGACACACTCACCTACAAACAGTTGGGAGTCACAAAAAAAATAGTTTAAGTGCTCTATTTTTTTTTTTCATTGAGCCTTTCTGATGGGTTTGGGAGGATTTAAATGTGTTCCACTGGTACCTCAAGGGCCTGAAATCTGTGAGTGTGAGAGAGCAAGTTTAAGTGTGACAGCACCTCTGCAGGTCTGTGAAGATGCCTTGAGGATATTTCACGGTTTAAGAGATGAATTATCTTCATCGCGTCTGTATTTTGCACACAGTGTCGACACCCAGAGACAGCAGGGAAAGCAGAAGAGGCCAGATAAAGTCTGTCAACACCGCTGCTTCCCTTTCCCATACATAACTCACAATATGTACTGTTATTCATTTTTCATATTCCCACATGATCTTGCATTAGTCGCTCTCATCCATCTAGAGGTTAATGAAAAGCGACATTTTCATAATTGCAACTATACATACTCTATGCCCTCTATAATGAGGTCACGGAGTTGTATGAATTTGCTTTAGTGCTTTTTATTTTCTGAAAAGCATTAGATTTGTTCTGCGTTTTTCCTCATCAACATTCCACATACCTAATGGCCTGTGTTGGTCCCAACAAGATTAGAAAGGTAGAAGAGGAGTGTTATAGAGACGGCTCAGTGATCTTCTCTAATGCACCAAATTCATCACATAAGGGTTTCTTTTATTTATTTATTCCTTAAATATTTTTTGGCTTGTTTTTCTTTCAACAAATATACATTTCAAACACAGTATGGTTACAGAAAGATGGCATTTTACACTTTTACAATTTTTACATTCGATAAAATATTGGCATGGTTTGTGTACGGCCCAGGACAGGAGGGCTCTGCAACTGGTGATTTAAGCTTCATTGTAGCATAATTTCTACATTACTTGTATATTATATATTCAACATGGTGTTATTCTATTGAATTCATCACTTTATACCTTGTATTTTCTTGTAACGGCATTCAGGGTGGCAGAGGAAGAACTTCCTTGAACAGGGAAAACCTGTTTTTAACACTTTTTAAATGCTTTGACTTGATTCGACCCATCTACCAAGCATCAGTGATATCGGCAAGGTGAGGTGTCACCGCAGAGCCCAAAGGATATTAAAGAACAATACCGACCCCAGCAACAGCCTGTTCACCCTGCTGCTATCTTGCAAGCGATACAGAAGTATCCGCTGCTGTACCACCAGACTACAGAGCAGCTTATTTCCTCCGGCTGTGAGACTTATCAACTCATCCTCCATACCTCACCATAAAACACTTTTGTTTTGTTTTCTTGTTTAGCATAGAGGGACTACAAATTGCATCATTCCCCACCCGCCAGCCGCCGACCCTACAACCACAACTTAAGTCAAAACGATAAAAAAAAAAAAAAAGTTAACTTTCAAGTGACAAATCCTTTTAGCGGCTGGAGGAATTATGTTGTGTTTTTCTTTTTTTAGCAAAGGAGGAAGTCTTACGTTGGCAGTGAGTTGGGGTGGATGGGTGGTTCAACATAAAGGTTGTGGGGCGATGAGCTCACAAAGAAGGCTTAACTATTATAAGAGAGAACTATAGAGAGATGTTGAGAAAATGTTACAAACAGTTTAGCCTGCTGCTAACCGCTAAGCTTTAGCGACGATAACTAAACTGTGAGGCTAACGTTAGCTAAGGACGCTAGCCACAGTCTTGAGCAGAAGGTAAACTATTTGCAGCAATTTCTCTAAATCTCTGAAATGCTTTGCCGATATTGTCCTACTCTCTTTTTGATCATTCCTTCTTCATCTTTGTTTGGGTTACTTTGCAGTGTAGGCAGTTGTTGCCACTGCTGGAAGAGGAACTTTTCATGCAGGATATTCCTCCACCGTGTCAGACTTTCACCAAAGGGATGTGCATGCCCCATCTGCATTTGTAGAACAGCCAATAGGAACGTTTCCTCTCTGAAATTACCCGTGATTGTCGTAACTCTCCTGTCACTCTCTCTGAAATTACCTGTGATTAGGACTAGATTTTTCTAAAGCCTGGAAACAGAGCAGAGAGGAGGTGCAGAATTCAGATTTTCTTTTTCTCAGACCACTTGAATGACAATATGCTGAGAGGTTACTGTGGAATTCTTGCCCAATGATGCCAACAATATGTTGCCTACCTCAGCTTCAAGATACCTTTTATAAAGTCTTAACACAGCAACACATCTACAACATGCAATTAGCCAAATAGTTGTTTTTTTGCTCAACTCAACAAATCATTATTTCAATACACTGGCAGATGCTTTCTTTTCAAGAGGAACATAGAGTCAATCATAGCCCAATGACTTTCAAAATACTAACAGTTGATGGTGTTTCAAATATTCCATCACTTTTCATGTTTCAGTTCTACCTTAATGCAGTAGACAATTTGAAATCCCTTGTTTTTTATAATTAAACTTTCCTTTTAACGTAAACCACATTCTTTGGTTGAAGGTCGAATGCGTGCATATTTAGCAACATACTATCTGAAAGTGAAAGAGTCATCTGTACCTTTTATAGAATGTAGACTGGAGAAGAAAAATATATAAGGGACAGAATTTCTGCAGTAAAAGCTTTAATGGCAATATGGAATTGGAAACAACATGAGTTGTGTTAATGGTACGGTCCACAACCGATGGATGTTCTGCTAATTGTGTTTAGAGTTTTGAAAATGTGACTACAGAGTGGACAAAACGATGTATGATTATATATATAATATATATATATATATATATATATATATATATATATAATGATTGTAAAAAACTGTATTAACAGATGTCTACTACTATTTCCATCTCAGAAGTTGACCCCCTTAAGGTTGACAGACTCCGTTGTAGATCTTTAGGGAACTTGATGTTCATTGTATTGAGTAGGATAATGATAAACTTCAACAAATTAGATTCTTAAATATCAATCAAATTATATGCAGCCACTCGAACAGACAAATATTGAATAATGACCAGCTTTCATCCGACTGCCCGATCTACACTCGAAACTTTTCAGGCAGAAAAAAAATCAAAATTCTCAGATTGTGTTTTGGCTGAACTCTTCCCATTCTTTTCTTGGCTTTGTCTGCTATTCATTCACCCTAGTAAACACTTTTTATGAGTCCTGCCAGCCAAACAAACCATTTAACATTTTTGAAATGTGGTGCATGATTGAAATGTAATTCAAACAATTCTCATTTATATTGTTCACTGTTGTGGCTGACTGACATCCAACAAAGCTAACTAGTTTTCAGGACTTATATGAATGCAGCATTACACACACACACACACACACACCACACTGGACAGGTTTGAAAACTAGAACTTAGATTTAGTTGCACTTGGTGATAATATGTATGAGGCACATATTATTCATATTTCCTAAAAGAGACAAGAGTTCTTGATTAACTCTTGTAGCAGTGGAGTGTGAAAGTGGTGTTGGCCTACAAACACCTTTTGTTTCTCTCCTGTGAAACTATTTCCCTCGCTTTCCCACTCACACACATAGCCATGGTGTGTGTTTTCTTCTTGCTCAACATGTTATAGCTAATCCTTTCTGGGTTATCTCTCCAGCACAGACACTCCATGAGTGTGTGTGTGTGTGTGTGTGTGTGTGTGTGTGTGTGTGTGTGTGTG
>CALSBV010011913.1:1841771-1857568 GCA_943590825.1 Bovichtus diacanthus
TGTGTGTGTGTGTGTGTGTGTGTGTGTGTGTGTGTGTGTGTGTGTGTTTGGGTGTATTTACTATTGGACAATAATTCTGATGCTTGTATTGAGGCAACCTGATTAAATAGTGGTGTGTGCGTGTGCGTGTGTGTGTGTGTGTGTGCTCTAAATGTAATCATTTCTCTGCAGCTTCACTGCCCAACAGCACAGGGCAGTTACACATGGATAGAGTCATACTGATACCTCTCTCCCTCTCTCTTTTCATTCCCTTCTTTTCTTTCCAAGCCTCTTTTTTTCGTTGTTTCCTGTTTCATTCTTTTTCTTCTTCTTCTCCTTTTTTTTTTTCTCCCTTTTTACCTCATGCGTTTTCTATATCCCTTCCCTTGCTTTTCATTCTCCCTTCCCTCCTCCTCCTCCTCCTCTTCCCTATGTTTGCTACCTTCATATCTCTTTTCCTCCTTATAGCCCTCTCCTCACCTTTTGTATGTCCTTCCCTCCAGTATGTTTTCTCATTACTTCCTCGACTTCCTTGACCGCTCTCCTTCTTTTTGCACCTTCTGTCTTCATGTGTCTCATATACCTTTTACAGGCTTCTCTCTTCTTCTTCCTTCCTCCCTTCCTTCCTTCCTTCCTTCCTTCCTTCCTTCCTTCCTTCCTTCCTCCTCTCAACTTGACACATAATAAGTTGTCTAGTTGTGTAACCAGGTCAGAGGGAAGAGGGAGGCAGTAATAACAGTTGTCTCATTACAAGGTTTTACTACCTTGTCTCCTTTCGCACGTGTCTGTTAGATATGCTGTATAAACACACACACACACATTATTTATCCTAAAGCAGTATTAAACTTGGGACCAGTGTAACAAGCTTTGAGCACAATATTGACAGAACACCATGTAAAGTTGATGGAGAATATGTGAGCAAACAGTTGCCTGTTGACATGTTCAGCAGACAGATGGCGACGTTAACGTTCCTAATCAGACGTGTTTCAGCTGGCAAATGTGCGTTTTTATACATATTCTCTGTCCATGTCGCTTCTTTTCATCTCCACTAACTCCTGAGGAAAACATGGGGCTCTTTAGCGGCTAAACGCTCCAATACGTTCACCAGCTAGTTAGTGTCCGTCTGCTGTTTGGTGCTGAGCGAGTAGTGGACAGCAGCTTTTTTTTTTGGGCTGCTGCAGCTGAAGAAAAAAAAAAAAAAAAGGTTTATGAGAGGGTGCCCATGCCATTGTTCTGAAGGCCCATTATTCCGAAACCCCAATTGCTGGAAAAATGTCACATTGGACTGCGAGCCCATTTTTTCGAAAGCCCGTTACCCGGAAAAACAAATGCCCATTGCTCCGAAAGGCCACATTGCTCTGACAACACCAGGGTACAAATACGAGCACAGATGAATAGCTTTGAAGACTTTTTTAATACCTCTAAAAGGAAAAAAATAATACCATTACTTTGGGCCTGCGGAAACAGATAGTCGGCGAACTGGACTACAGCATATGCCGTTATTGAGTTTTATTGAATTTGAATAACTGAAATATTCAGTGAATATTAGCTATCACAACTGCCTTCTCAATAAGGGAAAGAAAAAAAAACTGTATGGTGACAGACCCAGTCTAAAGGAAAACAATGCCCCCCTGCATTTACCATCAAATAAACATTTCTTTTACCGTCTGGAGAGAATAAATTGAATAAATCTAGCAAAGAAACATGTTAACTGACTAAATTCACCTGATTTATCTCTACTTAGTGTAGTTTATTCTGCTGGAGTCAGTGTGTGTTTTATTCATGACCCTCTTTGGTGACCCTGATTTAATGAACGTCTGCTATTTATCTGAACTGTTTTTTATATTTTTTTATTTAGAGTTGTTTTATCACCTGGAGGTCTCTGTGTGACTCCCTCTTGAAAGTTTATTAATACAGTATTAGAATTTTCCACTTCTCTGTCAAACTGTCTCCCTCCATCTGTCTCCATCCCGCTCTCTGACACAATTACCCACACACATGCTCCCACACACACACACACACACGCTCCCACACACACACGCTCCCACACACACACACACACAAGCGCGCGCACGCTCGCTTGGTTAATATAATAGTGTTGCCGAGTGTTTACCTCATCGGACGCTCAGACAATGTGGCTTGCTGACCTTGAGACTGACCCTCTTCACACAGACACTAGCCTTGTCTAAACATAAGCTACACTTTCATGACTTCAACACAAGTCAAAGCCAGTTGTCTGCTACTGTTCAGACATATCTTCGTTATGAAGACCCTCGTTGACACTGCAAATTGGATAATAATTCGAAGCCGACAGGACTCGAAAATGGAGCTCTCATTTTGGCCACTTTTTTCCAAGTGGGTAAATCAATATCCAGACTACGCACAGGGGCTCAGACAAAATGTGTGTTGTCTGCAATGAGGCCATCTCACAAAGTTTCTCATGAAGAGTTTCGAGTTTGAAATTTAACCTGGCTGTCTGAAACCTAACGTTTTGCCTCGATAGCCCCGCTTAATAAACGCTGGGAAATGTAGATAGAAGTTTGCTCGCACCAAATTTTTACCAAACATCTTTATTTGCCTTTTTTTTCAAAGGTGAGAAGAGAAGTATCAATGTCATGTCTGTGCGTTACGTATGGAGTTGGAGTCAGGATGCAATTAGCTTAGCTTAGCGTAAAGGAGGGAAGCAGGGGAAACAGCTAGTCTGGACCAACACTTTGAAAGCTCTCTGATTTACACGTTGTATTAGGTTGTATAATGGTAAGAGAACTGACTTTAATTCATATAAAATGTCATTATATATTGTATATAAGTGATCCTCCGTGAACGTGATAGGCAATTCCACATTTATTCAGACATTCAGTCTGTCAATAGTAAATAAATAAAAACGTATTAATTAATTAATCTAAATTAATAAATATTAAATAAATACATTTAATTTTAATACAAAAAAATTGTACCTACCGCCAATTGTATTTCAGAAAAAAAAATTATGTCAATTGTTTGAATAATTAGTTAAACTTTATAATAAACAATACATTTCCAAATACCAATCTGATTTTAAAATGACAGTACACCAACTCATACGCCTCAAAAGGTTCAATCAAACAGTTCTGCTATTTTAGAGAAAATATGTAAATATAGAAACAGATTTTGTATACCATGGCATAGAGCTGGGTGACAAGGTTTATAAATAATATCTCAATATTTTCAGTCTATCTCCAGGGTTTCAGAAGTAGAAGAAAAAGTCTCTCTCTCTCTAATGACTTCTTCTAATGTGCACTTCTTTAAAAAGGATATCATATATAAATCATTTTGGGCCTCGTATGCAAATACCAGGGTTTGGAATTCAACCCGAGCACCATGGATGAGCTGTGGAGTGTGAAGCTTATGAGTAACACAGGGAGGGAAATTAAGTGGTCCAGATGGGAGATGTCTAAGGGCACAAATTCACACTATTCTGCTTTTATTGTAGTAAAAGCGCTGCTTCAACTGCATTTTGTGCTGATGATAAAAAGTTGCTTTCTTTCAATCCGTCTCACTCAGCAAATAGCACTTAATGATACCATTTAACTCAACAAAAAAGAAGCTGCTTTTTCACCAACGCTTCGCTCTGTTTTCTTTGAGGTTGCCATCGTAAACCGTCAGATGTCACAGTGAGCTGCCTCTTCAGGGCCTGTCCATGTGTCTCTTCTAAGGCCAGTGTGGTTTTCAGTTTGAACATCCCCGGTAATGCACAGCAAAACATTTTTAAAAAAGGGCTGGAAATTGCAACAAAATGTGCACGAGCACAACCGTAAAGCTTGAGCTGGTCAGTGTTCATGGTGAGAAAGCGTCTGCTTTGACAGCTTCTGCAGAGCGTACCTGCAGGATCAGGACTTGGCTACAGCGTGAGCCTCACACAACAGCTGGCTGTCTAAAATTAATCCAAGTTTCTGGGCAGGAGTCCCTGTTGTTTTGTCAATGGTGGTGGAGGAATCATGCAGAAAGTGATTCCTCCCTGGTAAGAGGAACTGCTCGGGGTTGTCAGTGTTGAGGCCTGTGAGGCTGTGGGCAAATAGCCAGCTGAAAATCTTTGCGAAGAAGACAGCGGGAAGCAACCTTGCATTCAAAGAATCCAAACTATGAAGCTGCAGGGTGATACCAGATGAAATGAGAATCCAGCTGAACGTTCACAACTAAATCAGTTTGACAGAAAATTGTCAACATGTCACTGAGAAATTAAAAGTGTTCCTTTTGTGTTTTCATGTAGGCGTGAGATACTTGTGGAGTCAGAATTAATGGTCAGATGGATATCAGCCCTGGGATTTCAGAAAACAAATGTATAGCTCTAAATACAATAATTCATTAATAGCTTACTTTTTCTTTCTTTTTTCGCATTTCACCTTTGGTAGACAGGGTAGAGGTAGGGATTTGAAATAGGGGAGACAGAAGGGTATCACATGCAACAAAGGTCCCAAGACTGGAATGGTACCTGGGAAGCTACCAACTAGCCTTGGTGATGGTTAGAGTTAGGCTAGCATTGTGTCATTTTCAGGCTACAGAACAGCAAACCAATAGCGCCACAATGATTAGAGCCAAAAGTCTTTGCTGCAGTGCCGTTAGCGCTGCTGCAAAGACTATATTTTTGGTTCCAAAAATGATAACTATTGTCTGTGCTTTCACTACTGGTAGCTCCTTGGGAAATAAAAAATTGTCTGTTTTTTTGGTGTTAGAATAACACGACTACACCGTTTCAAAGTATTTTACCGTATTACTCAGTACTACACTAAAACTTGAGGTGTAGAGAGGGTGTGTAACGTGAAAAAAAACATATACAATGTAATACAATGCAAATGGGACTGCACTAAACGCCAGCTCTCTTACCTATTACCTCCGCCAATGACGGCTTGAAACTTGGTGGAAGGGTGTAGCGTGGGCCAAGGAAGAACCCATTCAATTTTGGAGAAGATCTGAAAATCACAGGGCGGATACTAAAAACTATTGGTCACTTTTGTCAACGTTGCGAGATAGGGCATTTGTGCTGCATTCACGTGTCGTTGGAATAATCAGAAAAATACCGACTGGCAAAATTATAAAAAAAACGTTCAATCAGAAAAACCACCCAATTGTAACAGAAAAAGGCTGAATCTGTCCAAAAACCCTTTTTAACCCGAAGCAAGCAAATCAATTGTGTGGGGAACTGCACATCTGCTCACTGTGCACTTGTTAGTAACACTGTTTGTTGTTTTGGTGGTGTGGTGGTGGTGGTGGTTGTGTCCCCACCACGTACACAAATACTACTGCACCACTGTGAAGAATGCAGTCTTAATTGGACTCCTGTGGTATACTCCGTGCGGGTGAACAAACGCGGCTGGCTTGCTCACATGAGCGTGAAAGGCAAAGTACTGTTTATCACACAAACCTCTGAAATGGGGTCCAACATCCCACCAAAACGCACACACACACACACACACACACACACAACTTCCATTTTCTTAGCAGCCAACAATGCATATTTCAGCCGGTAAGCAGTATTTTGGCTGAAATAGCAAATAGTTTGAAAAAAAAAAGACAAAAGACACATAGTCTTTCAGTATCAGATTTTTCTCACAATGACATATGGCTTAAGGGTGTTGCTGTTTTCACATTGCGTTTATTCATGGTCTAAAAAAACAGCTTTTGGTGAAAACATTGGATAACTAACTCTGTCAACGTGGCTACTAGTTAGACTGAGGGCCCTTTAGTAATCTGGATCAGTCTTAAAGTCATAATATCAGTACAATTAACACTGTTTTGATATTTGGACAGGGTGCTGGGGTGTTGCTGTAATGAGTAAAAACACGTCTGACAGGCGTTCTGTTTTTAACCAAGCACTTTAACACATGCTTTAATCACGGAAACAAAACTGGTTGGAGATGCAATGTTATCGCATTAAGTGAAGTCGGGTGTGATGTTCTCTCTTTTTTTTGGTTTGGATGTTGACTTTAATTAGATTTTGAAGCCTAAAAACCGTGTCCACAAACTGATGGCTTGTTCAGAGCATCACAATGCCAAAATGTTTTCGCTCTGTCGTATAATATATTTGAACCTTTCACATATACACTACATGTGGATTTCTGAAGTAGGTAAACACCCGAAGATTACGTGTGACTGTTTATCTCCTCCGCAAACCACAAGGCCTTAGCTTGCTGCTGTAAGAGCCTCTTTTTTCTAGTTTTTTCGAGTTTTTTTTTTTTTTAGTTTTTCTAGTTCCACAAGAACTAGATGTGTAATATATAAAAAAAATCTATACAAACACTGTTCGTAAGGTTAATAGATCGGCAACCAATTATTTGGTCGTTTTAACGAGTACTGGTAAGTAACAAACTGTGTGTCACGGCTAGGCCTGTCACGCTAACTACTTTTGTTAGACAATACATAGTCCCAGAAATAATTGCGATAAATGATATTGTTGTAATTTTAAGTCCATTTTATGCCACTGATGCAACTATAATACGATATGCATAATAATCCAAGTACACCCTTTCAAAGAGTAATTAACTTCTTCTATTCATCGTAATATTAAGAAGTTGGAATTAGAATGTGAAAAAAATATTAAAGTGTCCTAAATGAATGAAACCACACGACCGAAACAATAAATTAAATGGACTCGTGGGCCCTCGTCACAAAAAAAAGCGAGACCCAAGTCTTATGTAAAAACAAATGCGTATGTAAACACAACGGGCAATATTGAAGTCAGCTAAATTGATCGAGGTCATGTCCAAATATTGTATGATAAGTCCATAACTTCAAAAAATGATTGAGGTCATTTCCATATATTGGGGAAAAAAAAAACGTATGATTAAGTCAGAGACGATGGTAATTTAGTATGGCCAGTGCACCTTGATGGTTCTGTGGTAAAGATGTGTACATATACTGAACACCTCTGGAACCTGACTCCTGAATCCTGTTGCGTTTAGAATTCCCTTGGCTGGACTGGAAGTGCCGAGCACAAAGCATGAAAGTATTTGGACTGGGGTGGACAAATGTTGATTTGGCACAAAGGGAGACTGGATCCTTCATTAAGCTTATTGCTTCCTGTTTTTCCGTTGGGAAGTACATTTGCACACAAAGGTTGAAGGTTTCTAGGTTTCCAGGTTCAATCGCTTTATGTTCTCCATTGTTGTGGCATCATGTATGTGAGAGGATGTTCAAAACACATTTAATGCAATGTAAATAGTTACATAGCCAAACAAATATAAAACGATGTCTAGAAGTGTTCATAAATACAGGAAATTGTGTGTGAAACACATTTTGTAAGTATGTAATAACAATGACAGAAATGTTGCAAGTTTGCATCTGTGTGCGTGTGTGTGTGTGTGTGTGTGTGTGTGTATAGGGGGAGAAAATTTCAAGTGAAGTTAAAAAGGGTCAGTTCTGGTTTGTAGCTTAAAGCTGGTACAAATATGCGAAAAAGGGATTTTAATTGAAATTGAACGGCGTCAACTCAGACCTTGGCGTTGGTACTACATCTCTGCATGTACGTGTGTGTGTGTGTGTGGGTGTGCATGTACGTGTGTGTGCATGTAGGTTTGTGTGTGCGTGTGTGTGTCTGTGCGTGTGTGTTTGTGTGTTATTTGTCTGTGGCATCTGTTCCTACTGTCTCTGAAGTAAGTGCAATGACAAATGGAGCTTGTCACTCGCTGGCCTAGTTTTCACATACACACACACGCACACGCACACAGGTCTCCAGAGCATGTTGATTGCCTTAGTTGTTACAGTGTGTATTTGTTTGTTTGAATGCGTTCGTGTTATTTTAGAGAGTTCTCCTGTGTGCGAGGGTGTCTTGTCACCTTGTGCATGCTGAGAGCATGTATGTTTGACAGGTCATGTGTGTGTATGTGTGTGTGTGCGTGCTCATGTGTGTGTGTGTGTGTAGCATACAGTAGCGTGCAGGGTGGCCCGCCACTTTGCATGACTCTTTATGGAACATGTCTGCCTTCGTCTCCCTTCCCATGAATCTCCATTAAAGAGCTGCTGACAGCATGTCAGTATGAGTGCGAGTGAGCGTGTCTGTGTGTGTTAAGGTGCCTGCTGTCATGTTAGGTGTCGCCCTCCCTCTCTAAAGAGCCATTCGAACGGTGATGACGATTGTGTGAATGCATGCTGATGCGGTAAAGTCATGGGGTGCGGGTACACGTGTGCCAGGTTGCGTGTTAAAGTGGGTGTTTGTGTGGTAGTTAGCTTCTTGATGGGAGCCAGGTTGCATGAAGCGTGTGAAGTAGACTGTTACTTGATGTGTGTACTCGATGTAGATTAACATTGTGGACGATTAGCATTTAAAAGAGACAGTTCACCCCAAAATGAAAAGTACATATATTTAATCTTATCTGGAGTGCTATTTATCAATCTATGTTCTGCCTTCTCTCCAATATAATGGAACTACGGTAGATGGCGTTCGGCTTGTGGTGATCAAACTTTCTTTCAAGAAATCATGACCTTCTCAGGCTTCTCAAGATAATCCACAGAGCTTGTTGTGAGCATTTTTATGTAGGAACTATTTTCTAACGTATCATCGCACAGAAGGAAGTGTGCGTCTACTCACGGACGAGAGGCTATCAGGCGCACATAACGTTAGAGCTCAGCCGAGGAAGAAGCGATTACTGTTTGCATCTCGCGCTGTCACAAGCAGAAGCCTCTCTTGGAGGATGCTTTCACAAGCAGACTCCCCAATGTTAAAATGCCCAACTTTATAGCAGAAATAAACGTAGTCTCTATAGCTGAGTTCCCCGTTCATGACAACTGTGTGTAGGGGAAGGGGGGGGGGGGGGGGGCTCTTATACAACTCACCCGTTTCAATTGTATTGAAGCTTAAAGTTATGCGTAATTAAGGGCGTGGCCGCTTTGATTGATAGGTGGGTGCCGTCTAGCCGCTTGCTGTGACTCTGCCCCACCAACGATCCACCTATTTTCCCATTTTTGAAGAAGCCTGGAGTTATGTGGAGACGGCCAGAGCCATCAAAATGGCTCTTCAGAAACCTGTAGATGACGTCTACATCCATATATTATGGTTATAACCAAACTCCAGTTGGTGTAACCGTGTCCTTGGTCAGTATTTAATTGTCCTCAGATATTTCTTGAGCAGTTTTAATACTGACTCATCTCATTCTCAATCTCTCATTGTATGTGGAGACAGCAGGCAGTTGAGCAGTTTTCCTTTGGCAGTGACCTATGCTCTTGTGAACTTATTCTTTTTACCCTCCGGTGCCATTTTTGTGAGTGACACTTGCCCATGATTGGAGCAGAATAAGTATCATTATATTAAAGCAATCTGAGGCCATTCATGATTTTGAATGTTCACAACAACTGCTTAACTACTTTAAATTCCTTGAACTTGTACATACAGTAACTATTAAAGTGACTGCTCAGTTAAAAAAGTTTAGGGTAAGCATATGTAAATGTTCTTGCATGAGGCTCAGTGAAGGAGTGCATATAGTGTACTCATACACTCTCAAACTCCACACTGCAGTGGGGGGCTCTCCAGTTAAAGCAGCAGGCTAATGAGCTGAAAGAAAAAGTCAGTCCGCCCATGAGGCCAGACTGTGGTAGTTCTGGGTAGCTCACCCAGAACTAGTGTGGGGCAATGTTGAAGTCGAATATGTATTGAAGCATACAGTATTTCAAGTGTGGTAAATACACTGGGTATAATTAAAGCCAGTGTTTCCTGACTGCTTGTGGGAAACTTAGCAAGCTTTCACACCTGGAGTTCTGCTCATTTGGTCCACACAAAGGAACGAAATGACACATTGATCACATTTAGTTCTGGTCCGGCTCGTCTTTAAACTGACTAATGAAGTCATGGTCTGACAGGTTAATGTCAGAAATAACCCATTTTGAGTCTTATTAGCAGAGACTAGAACTCAGCTAATTATATGAACAAAGACATCCAGGTAGAAACAGGACGAACATTTTAATGAGGAACTGCCAAACGGTCAGACACGAGCTCAGCGCACCTCTGTGTCACCACATTTTCACTTTCTGACTGATGGGTCGAGACAAGTCGTCAAGTATAACTTTATCTGTCACCAGATGGGCAATTAGTGGTGCATCAGTGGAAAAAAAATAAATAACACGGGATCCAAAAATTAAAACAACATAAATACAACATATAAGTAGCCTAGGGTATGAAGGGCTGTTTGTCTCTGTTGGTTTAGGTTCGTGGGTGTTTGAAGTTGGAACCATAAGTCAAGGTCTACGTCAGGATGGACAGGATGGATTCTGCTTCCTTAAACATCTGTTTGTTATACAAATCAGACAGACTTTTCTGTTGAATACTTGTGGTATTGCTACAGACCTTGATCACCTTTCTTCAAGCATTTTTCGGTTTTAAATTGAGAGAAGCATATCAACAGATAAAGGAAAAAGAAAAAAAAAAATCAACTCAATAAAAATCCACTGAACAAAGTCATCGGTTTCCTGTCAGTATCGAACTTAGCCAGCTTCCCCACACAAAGAAGGCGCTGCTGGCCTATTTTACACAATATAGTGGTGTTGCATTCAAAACTCAACTTAATCATCGATTATAATGCCCAAGCACGTGTATGAGTCATCAATTTTTTTGTACATCCTGACCATTGAAGAGTTGACAGGGTTGGAGTGATGAAGTCTAAACTTAATACACATATCCTTGGTCACATTTAATTCCAAAAAGGCTTTTTGACATCAATTTAAAACCTAATCTGTGCCCCCTGTGAAAACTTCACAATGTGGTGGTTTTTAATCTCACTGCGGCAGTCAGTGTACAGGATGTATAGAAGAGCAGAGAGACACATCCCTGGGGTGGTGGCTGACGCAGAATTGTCACACCCACATTGTGTAAATACCAAATGTATTTGAACCCATCTGTGCGCACATGACTTGACTGTGGTCAGGCACATTGCTATTTACTTTAGACCAGGTTATGTTGGTCAACTTTAATATTTTCCTGCTATTTACATGCTGATTTTTTTGAAGGGAATGGGAGATGATACTGATTTGTTCAATTGGTGGCTATTTTTTTGCAATGGGAACTATTGTATAATGTTTCCATAGTTCAGGGACTCTTTGCAGATAGAATGACATACTAAAAATATAATTTAAAAAAGCTCGTATTTGATAGCTGTTTATTCCCCTTTTGTGAACCATTTATCTCAGAGAAGTTATCTTGCTTAAATGCACATTTTTTAGTGTTTAATAACACTTAAAGGTGCTCATCCAGGGTTTACTGTTAGGATAGATCTTAACTACCCTTTCAGCGATAACAAATGTGATACCCATGAGACCAAATCTGTGAGTTTGTTAATGTCCAAAGATGGTTCAATAAACTCACGCTGTACAGTCCAGACAGCCAGACAGCCATGCAGTGTCAGCCCTTCCCAGGAGTTTTACCTTTCTGGGGAACACTTTCCCCCTCTGTAGGCATGTGGGATATGCTAGAATGAGTCAGCCATGCCCAGAGGGTGTAGTAGGATAGATATACTGTATAATCTACTTTAATTCAGCCATAATACTGTTCTAGTATCTTGTTATTTCTGGTGGGGCAAGACACATATTTGTAAAAGCTCCTGAGAGTTTTGTCCAGTACGCAATGGTTGAAGTTGCCCAGAATGAGATTAGAAGCATCAGGAGACAGCGACTGTAGTTTCTGCATAGTCTGTAAAGTCAGTTCTAAGGCAATGCCCTTATTCTGTAGAAATGTCAGGACAGAATGGTGAGCGAATCTATGTTCCCAAGGTCCTATGTTCCCAAGGTCCTATGTTCCCAAGGTCCTATGTTCCCATGGTCTTATGTTCCAAGAGTCCTATGTTCCCAAGGTCCTATGTTCCCATGGTCTTGTGTTCTAAGAGTCCTATGTTCCCAAGGTAATATGTTCCCTGGGTAATATGTTCCAAAGGTCCTATCATCCCGAGGTCCTATGTTCCCAAGGTCCTACATTCCCAGTGTCCTATGTTTCCATGGTACTATGTTCCCAGTTCAATATTCTTAACACACATTAAGCAAACTTTTCAAGAGGTTTTATGTTGTCAGGGAATCATTTTCCAAGGGGCCCGATGCTCAACTCCATGCTATGTTCCCTTTGATGAGTTCCCACAGAAGCCCATGTCATATTAAGCTAATATCATTAACTTAACTTATCATCACGAATAACATTTTTTTCATATTCCTATTATGTGCTATATAGAGCTGGGGAATCAGCCCGTTCTCATTCCCAGGTTGTCAAAAACCTACTTATTTTTACTCATACTTTAAATATATTAATAACTGGTTAGAGTCTCTGCTCTCCTATAGTACTTGTAATGCATAAATAATTAGTTAGAAAATGATTGAAGACAACTTCTATAGTTTCAGTGGTGGGTCTCTTTGGGAGAATCTCCTGTAGGTTGTGTCGCTATTTCCAGGTGAGATGCTAATAGGGGAATAATTATTTACTCATTACTCATTAATATATTATTCCTCTCATATTAAAATGGACTTCAAAAGCTTCATAGATATGTGTAAGTGCTGTTTCTAAGTTGTTTTTTTTCAACCTGATAGTGCCATGTGTTATACTGTATTTGTTACATCTACATTCTGTATATAATGTATAGTCAAAAGAACTAATGAGCATTTCATAAGCATTTCGGCTTTAACTCAACATTTCAATGACTGACGGTGTGTTACTGACTTTCCTTCCTCTTCTCTTCCATAATCATCCATCACATCAGAGTGAGTGGTGACTGGCAGCAATGTCAAGCTATAGTTGTAGCCGTGAGAAGTCGTGAATGTTCCAGAGTTGAGCCACATATAGCACTGGCAACATTCCATCTCATAGTAGGCCTATTATGATATGCAAATGTCTTTACATAGTCATTTTTAGATTTGGAAATGAACACACGGTAAAATGTAAAAGAAAAATCGGGATTTCAACAGCCACAATCAACATCTTTCTCTCTTTCGTTTAGTGCTTTCAATGCTTCCGATGCTTTAATTTCTCCCTGTATTTTTTCCTTTCTCATTCTTTCTTTCTTGCAATGTTGTCGTTCTTTCTTCCTCCTCAGTCTTACCCACCTTTCCTCTTTTCCTTTTCAGTGCTCTGCAACACAAGCTATTCCCCATTCACCACAGCTCTTGTTTAACTTAAGTGAAACTGATCAGGCAGATACAGATAGCACTTCCCTTCCCTTCCTCTCCATCTCTCTCCCTTTTCTCTTGTATTTTTGTTTCACCACCCACTCACCCTCTCTCCCTGATTTCTCATGCATCCTCCTCTTCCCTTCCCAATCTCACGCACGCCATTTAAATTCTCCACCAGTCCTACCCTAACCCCATGTTCATCTAACTGAAAGTGATAGGGCAGAGCCGCATAGCGTGTGGGAACCGCCATGTTGTTCGCTGAAAATGGGACGATGATATATTCATCAAGACACAGGCAATAGGAATCCTGAGAGAGAGAGAGATTCTAATTTTGTTCAGCCAGTTTGATGCGATAGTGTGTGGACATACGTGCAATTTGATTGTGTGTCTGTGTGTGTCACATCATTCAATTGCCCCCTTCTTCACCTGTGACACCTTCCACAAAAGCCCGTTGCGTGCCAGAAAGCATCAACAACACACCGCTGCTAATGCACGCTGCCCATTTGCCTCTCTCCGTTCTTGTTCTCCATGGCCTTCATGAGGCTCCCTTTGTCTTGTGTGAGGTCCCAAAGATGCATCATAACGACCATTGTGCTTTTAAAATGTATTAACGGCGAGTCGTTTTAAATGTACGCTGTGTAATATTAAGTCAGTCTCACTTGATTGCCGTCTCTGTGGGTTATTGTTCCATTCTGGCTTTTTCAAAGAGATTTGCATTTGAAATGTGTTAGCTTTCGACAAATGCTTCATGAAGAGTATCATTGCATTGTTCATGACAAAGTTTGCTCCAGTCAATAGCTATGCAGAATAAAGGCTGATTCATACTTTCCGTGTCTGCGAGGGTCCGCTATGGTCCTCGTGGCGCAAATTATGCCATGCACCATTTCCGTGAGGGTCCGACTACACACGTGCTGTTTCACTCAACCTTCCGGTCCAGTTGGTGGCATATGCACGTCTAGCTCGTTTGCCGGGGAGAAGTAGAAAAAGATGACAAACTGAATGAATGTTTTGTAGAGAGGTTGTGTGAGGAGATTTGCCATTACCAACATGAATATGATTCGTCTTTAAAAGGTCTACAAAGACAGCCTAATGCCGTTAAACTTCTGGCAAACAACTTAACGTGGCGCGTGCACATCCGCGTAACCGCATCGGCCACATGTCCCTTATCCCCCATAGCGCAATCAGACAGGATAATGTACAACTTCATCATGACCCTTCAATAGATATTTTCCTGGAATTGGTCACCATAGAGACCATAATAAAGGGGGATTCTACATTTGCAACACTCTGGGTTAAGGTGTGACGACTGACTCATGTTGGTGGGAAACCTTGGTGGGCAGGCTACCAATCACGGGATGGCATGAATACTTTTAACGTGAAAAACCTACAGAAAGTCGGAGAGTTTCCTTGGTAGAAATGGAAGTAGTGGAAAAAGAAGAGAAGGTGAGAGCAGCATGCTGGTGAGTATGACCTGACTCTTTCGTTGTACTAATTGAATTAATGTTCATTAACTGGGAAGCAGGTTAAACTGGAAAATTAAGGTTAAAGTGCTTAATTTGCTTTTCTGATGTCGCATTTTTTTCATGCCTCAAAAAAATGCCACATGCTGCCTCACACGCCATACCATAATATTCCCTCTATCGGTCTCTCTCCCTCTCTCTACATGGCTGTCTCACTGATAGCTCTTTTTTCAAATTTCTTGTCTTTGATGAGATCATAATTAAGTATCTCAATTACTGCAATTAATCCAATTATCTAAGCGTGTTAATCAGGTGCAAGCGTAGCTTTTCATGTTTGTGGGCATGGTGTGCGTTTGTGTGAGACACACTTACTGTTAATGAGGGATTATATCAGAGTGTGTATTAGAAAATGCCCTTGTCACAAGTAAATAAGTCATACAAGAAAGAACGGCAAGATGTCCTGACGTGAGAAAATGATAGTGGGGAAGGGCACACAGTATCCAGGTTAGTGTCTGCTTTCTGCAGTTGTCTGATCTCGTGGCGGAAGTAATAACAACCACTTATTCAAGGTAATGGAATACTATAGGTCATGCGTTAAAAACATATATATGAAAAAAATGAAACGACTGTCCTCCAAGGAAAAACAATGGCATCAGTAATTTTTTATGCTTCAACTCAGCTATGTAAAAGCACTTCAAAGAAAAGTGGAAAAAAAGTCGACGAAACGTCTAACTTCAATGCTGGAGAGCGCAGTTCATTTCCCATTTCCAACTGACAGTCAATGTTAGCCACATATTTATTATTTTTCACCATGACACGAAAGTCCCTCCAGAAACTACAAAGTGCATCGGTGCTCTTATACCACTGCCACAGATTCATACTATAACCTAAACCGACCGAAAAAAACAAAACATAACCTAAATTCATAGCAGGCTGCATCCCGCACTGAAGAGATCATGATAGAATTAGAACTATTTTAACATTACTGATCATTTACACCATGATATAACTCACACAGTCCGATAAAAAAGTGAAGGTTACTTTACGTTACCTGATATGAACTTCACATTTTAACGAAGCTACAGTAGACACCTCGGTAATAATCTGTGTGTGTTGGGGGGGGGTGTCACATTGCTTCAGAGACATTCTGTCACAAAGTACAGTGGTAGGTCATAAGGATTCTCTCTCTCTCTCTCTCTCTCTCTCTCTCTCTCTCTCTCTCTCTCTCTCTCTCTCTCTCTCTCTCTC
>CALSBV010011913.1:1857578-1873494 GCA_943590825.1 Bovichtus diacanthus
CTCTCTCTCTCTCTCTCTCTCTCTCTCTCTCTCTCTCTCTCTCTCTCCCTCTCTCTCCCTCTCTCTGCTAAACTAGGACAAGGACATACATATGGACAGAGTAGTGCTTATTAGTGTCCTGCCCTGGACTAACACCCACACACACACGCGCACGCGCGCACACACACACACACACACACACACACACACACTGTCTTGCCTGAAGGTGACTGCGGGAGATGAGAGGAACCAGTCATTTTGCTACAGTTATCTGATATAACAGGAGGTAAGTACAGGCCAGTAGGCAAGGACTTGTGAGGCTTATCTTCCATGTATATAGTCAGTATTTCAAACATTTTTTTTTTTTTTAAAGGAAGTGAGCCTGAATGGTTACAAGATATATATATATTTTTAATGAGCTGCAGGATGGCGGACAGTTTGGTGGGAAGTTGAAGATTCCACCAAATATGACAAGCTTTGGAGAACACGCAGGTCATTTTCAAATCACAGCTCAGACGGCATGGAGTCTGGGGCCGCAGTATTTACTTGAGGTAGAGGTGGGTCGCTGTTTCGAAAATTGTTT
This sequence comes from Bovichtus diacanthus, assembly GCA_943590825.1. NCBI lineage: Eukaryota > Metazoa > Chordata > Actinopteri > Perciformes > Bovichtidae > Bovichtus > Bovichtus diacanthus. The sequence goes on from CALSBV010011913.1 coordinate 1,858,141, forward strand.
GGCAAAGAAGCACTTGGATATTTGAGTTTCCAAAGTTTTCACAAAGACAAATTGAACTCAGGCCTTCAAAAATGTCCTATCTGGAAATGTTAATAAAAGTGAAACACAATTTGCGACCCACTTTAAAATTGAATGTGATCTTCCTTGGCCCATGATACACCCTTCCACCAAGTTTCATGAAAATCGGGACAGTAGTTTTTCTGTAATCCTACCGACAGTGCTGAAAACATAAATTCCTTGGCGGAGGTAAATATATTTGTCTATAGTTTGTCTAACTGGAAAACTTAAATGACAAAACGGAGCACAATGCATAAAAGAAAAATGCGCAAAAGAATCAAAATACATACAGTGCATACAGTACGACACTTAGAAATGGTGCTGACCCTTGTATGTCTACTGTAAATTGTCTATGGTGCATATAGAGGCCCTCTGTGGTGCATTTAAGCTTCGTCAGCACTGTGTTAGTGCTGCAAACAGTACTAACCACAGTGGAGGTCCTTGTGCCTGACTTGTATCCCACACATCTGTATCTTCTACCTCCAGCATACATTACTGCCACAGGCTGTTTTCTCCAGAGTGTTGGGAAATAAAGCCAAATTAGCATTGCAAAGAGACGACCTAATCAATTAATTATGAAAACACTTTTTTAAAAACTTAACTCACTGAATAAAGAAAATGCTTTTGAGACTTTCTTTCTGGGATGGAACAAAAGGCAGGAAAGGGTCATCATTATTCTTTTTAAAGATAATCTTTTTTAGCTTTTTGCCTTTATTGAGTATGACAGCTGAAGATAGGAAAGGAGGAGAGAGAGGGGACGGCATGCAGCAAAGGCCACGGGTCGGATTCAAATCTGTTGTCAGGACGAAGCCTTAGTAGAGCGCCCACGCTACTAAGTAAGTCACATCATTTACAATAGTGATATTCGGATAAAAGTGAGTCATTGCATACGCAGCAACAAGAATTTGTGCAGCAGCGAGTGATTTCAAAGTTTGCTGTTGCCCCAGGTTTCGCCTCTTGGGAGGTTTTCGCCGCTGAATGCTGCTGGAAAACCTCCCAACTCGGGTCCCCGCTGACCCCAGAGCTATGTCAGATCTCACACAGGTACTTTATTTAATCATTCCAATTTTTCTCAAGTTTTTAGATTTGATCCTCATGGCTTCATGTCATTGTTTTACTCTCTGTTTTAATCAGTACTTTTTATAAATACCAATATATTGGGGTCCAAAGGGGATCCGTGTTATCCGTGTTTATTAAACTGCTATTTAATAAACGGAAGCAGGCTGTTTCTGCCCCCTACAGCACAAACCCAAGTGCTCCGTCCTATGTGGGTCTGCTGAAACGGGCCAAACCAGAGGTATAAATCAAATGTAGTAGTTAATCACATAAAGTCTTTACCGAGCTTATGCTATGTAAATTAAGTCACACTGACTGATTGATTGGTGGCGCACTTCTACAGCCTAACTCATCAGTGAGTATACCCCTCCCACCCCCCTGTCACTCACAGCACACATCCACCTATAAAACTGCACTAACTCCCGATGTGTGAGCATACAGTATGTGTGTCTGTGAGAGAGAGAGAGAGAAATACGCACTACACACACCAGTTAGTATGGCCAGTAAATTTGTGTGTGTGTGTCTGTGTGTGTGTGTGTGTGTGTGTGTGTGTGTGTGTGTTGTATCTAAAGGGTGTCTCCATGTGTGAGTCTGCACATGTGTGTCTCTGGCGGTCAGATAGATTCTGAACAGTCAGGACCCACCTTCTCGCTACAGCCAATTCCTTTTTATTCTTCCCCTTCCTGCCTCGCACGCTCTGACTCTCAATCAATGCCACACATAATTAACGCCCACAGCTTCAGCTCGACAGGCCAATTAAAGTCAACTGTGGGATCAACTGGTTGATGGCCTCCTACCTGGATGGAACAAGCAAGACTTGGTCTCATTTGTCAATGTCAATCATGGCTTTATAGTCATACAGTCGAGTTTGGAGGTACAAAGAAGTCATTAGTCCGACTTCAGTGTGTTCGAGAAAGTTAAGTCATGACGTGGAAACAACATGGATGCCATAAAGACGACGTTTTGTATTTAAATTCCCAGAGCGTTTAAACGACATGCTAACGTCTGTGAAATGTATTGCGTGTATCCGCTCCGTGATTCGGCTCCGCTCCAAAATGTAATTTTTTTATTTTTACTGTTTTGATTCAGTCCCACCGCCCGAGTCGTTTTTGGATGCCGCACGCAGCTGTTTTCACCTAGAAAGCTCAACAAAAAAAAAGCACTTTACCACCTTCGCTGCACCAAGTGGCACACAGATAAAGTTAACTACCAACCAGTAAACAAACTGGGGACTTTAGCAGCTAAGGAGACAGCTATTCCCCTGAGTTAGTAGAGGCTAAGAGCTAAAAGGAGACAGAATATTGTACAAGTGGCCAGAAATACGACTCCAATTGAATGCTAATATTGCTCTGTATCTGGATGTGTATGCAAGCATTTGTTTGCAGCACATCCGCCCATTAACTTAAAAATTGATAATCAGTACATACGGTAGGGTTAATTATTCAAATGACTGCATCACTAACATGGACATTGCTGTTGCAGCTCGTGTTGATAAAACGTGAATGAATGGGCACTTGAGAAGCTTAATGTCCTGCCATAATCACTGTGATATATTAAACATAATAAACATAATAGGTAACGCTAATAAGGTCATTAGCTAAGGTAATTAGTGCAGTCATTAGCACTTCTTTTTTTTTTTTTTGTTATGTCAACGTACTTGTCGTTACAAACGCATGAGTGGAGTTAATAGCCGTGGTGGTGGGATACAAAAGGATCTGTTTTGATAGAATCAGGCCAGACTATTCGAGTTTCCCGAAGAAACGCAAAGAAAACTCAAAGAAAAAGGAAAAACAGATGCACGTATTCTCAGACGCACGTATTCTCTAAAAGAGTCAAGGTTCCAAAATACAACAGTCAAGGTCCAGAGGAGACATTTCTCTTTGTTTTCGAACGCTCACTCGGCGATCAAACTCTCAAAGTTTTGACTCCCAGGAAAATCACCAAAGAAAGAACCATGTGTGTGTTCAGCCCGGATGTTACCCTCCACAGAATCCAATGTGTCTGTTGCCTTTAAAGCTTGATATGCTCCAAAGTTTGTCTTGTGTTGTTCAAGGGGAATAACTTTAAAGCTTTATCAATACCTGACAAAATTAAAGCTGCGTTCACATCGTACTGGAATAATCTCCACAACAACTTGACAGCTCAAAGCTGCAACTTGGTGATCATGTATTTTTAACCTGTTTATATCAATTCACAATTCCATAACTACCCAACTAGACAGGCTGAGAATTTTCATCTTCCTTTGTATAAAACAGCCAGCATAATTTTTTTTCGATCAAATTTCATGGAGTTATCTTGTGGAATGAAAATCTACATTGAATGGATTCCTCTTGTGTCCTTGTCTATGTACAACAATAAATCACTCTAAGCAGCTGTTGTTCCTACTGTAAGTACTCTTATCACTATATATTTATTTTTTCGTTTCAGCTATACTCCTACACTCATTTTACATGTGAACTTTTTATCACAAATATTTAAAAATGTACTGATGATTTTGTATGTTTCTATTTGACCTTTTCCATTTCTTTTGGTTGTGTGTTTTTTTTTTTTTTTTTTTTTTTAATAAGCCATTACAGGTTTCTACCACACCCTCACATGTACTTTATATTTATTTATTGTGATTTGGATTTAGGTTTTCAGGTGTGTGAAAAAAAAAGATAAATAAATAAAATCTGAATTTGAGTGTCAATGTCCAACACAACTTGATAGGAGATGCAGAGACGTCGACTCGAGTCACTGTTTTGATGGCTTCCAACTTGACTTGTGACTCGACTTTGAGATGTGATGACTCACCGTAAATGACTTGTCTATGTTTTTTTTTTTTTTTTTTTATGCTTTCAGTTTAAATATTAAATCAAAAATATTAAATAATAAAAATGTTGTCAATCTTGACATTACAAGTGTCGGTGTAACGTTAGGGGAATGGCATTGTCATGATTGGATGACTACCCCGCCAGTAAAGCTCCTCGTAAATAAATTGACTTGACCTGGGACTCGACTTGACTTGACACCGCCAAGAAACAATGATGTGGGGCTTACTTGAGACTTGGCCCAAATGACTTGAGTCACGCTTGAGACTTGGCCCAAATGTTGTGACACACGTCTGTGAAGATGAGATCAAACATCCGGATATGAATCAAAGCATCGGCCTCAATGTGAAGTGTGCTTATTCACTTCCCTCTGCCTTTACTTGATCCAGCAAACGCAAAACCGACTTCAAAGCTGCTCTGACCCTAGAGGTAGAAACCTTAATGAAACACTGCCAACCCAAGCGCACTGCTGATTATCCTGCCATGATAATGATGTGTAATTTTTATGGTAATTACTATTTTCCCTCTCCAATGCAGAAGGATAAGTAATATCTTCAACATGATATTAACATCTATAACCCCAAACATTCACAATGAAGCTCAGCAGAGACGAAGCGCGCACTGTGGGTGTTTGTGTAAATTTGTTTTCTCCAAAACTAATATAAAAAACTAACAAAAAGCAGCCAAACAGAACCGCTTGTGTGGTTTAATTACGCAGTACAGTTTTCTACTGTGCAAACAGGTCTATGATATTGTGCCCTCTCTGTTTTTGTTATTCTGTCTCTCTCCTATGAATGTGTGTCTGTACTGATGTGCAAAGAAACACCAGCCTCTGTTGTCTGAAATGAATGTATTTATTAATGTTCTGGTACATCCGCACATCACAGGCTGCGTAGAGTCAGTTTACAAGTCCCCGTCCCCACCAGCCTAGTTATAGAACAGCTGCAATGAGAACAGGGTCATAAAGATGGACGCTCATGGCTCCTCTTACCAATGTTCTCTTTCTTAAACAGCTAAATCTAGTCAGAACCAGTTTCCAACAAGCCTATCTCTAGAAAGTGAGACTTCCCAGGCTCTTGTAATCTTTACGACTGGACAGTCTGATGCTTCGGTGAGAGTAATCAATATGTAAACTGTTACAATGCCTTATTGTGTCCTTATTTGGATGTAATATGTGATATGTAAGATTTTATTGAATTAAGTAACTTAGTGGCCAATCTACTGTGACATAAGAAGCAATATTTGTAAACTGTGAAACGGAGAGTACACCACCTAAAGGGTGACAGAAGATCTGATTGGAGCAGAGAAGCGCTGAGAGGCGTGAACACGCCTAAGTGCCAACAAGGGGCCAATATGACCGGGCCCCAGCCAACCAATGGGAGAAGACTATACCTGAAAGGTTGCAGGTATAAAATGTGTTGTGAACAAGAGATCGTGGGCGTTCTGTAGATCTGTGAGACAGAGTAACTACTTAAATGTGGTCTGTGGAACAGTGAAATGGGGCGGTCCTCAGCCGAGTACTTTTGTAATGCTCATCATATCATCATGGAATAAATAGAGTTAATATGAAGAGAAGTTTTCCGAAATTGATTTCTACGCATCTCTATTTCTAAATAAAAGAACACAACACTTCTCTCATTTCAAAGGTTGCAATGCCCCTTTTTGAGTGATTCAACAGTGATCCCACAATTTGTATCCTAAATGTACGTCAGTAGTCTTAAAAGCGAACGAGGATATCTCATATATACAGCCAGTAGCCTATTAGCTTAGCTTAGCATTACGACAAGAAATAGTGAGAAAACAGCTGACCAAAAGGTAAGAAAATCTGTTCACTAATTCACAGGTCAGGTTCTAATTGCATTTTGCAAACGACAAGCGCACCTGCTATATTTGGTTCATGTATGTGCAGCAGGGCACAGTGCAAAAGGACCGGATGAAGAACAGTATAAATCAGAGGGTGTGGTGATTATTGTCATATCACTGGTGTCATCGCACTGAAACAGCTGAGCAGATCACAGTGAAGGATGACGACAAAAGCTTAACAAATAAGGAATCGGCTTCTGCGGGAAATCCTATTGTTGTCTGGCTAGTGCAGAGCTGCAGGGTATGAACACACAGTACCGCAAACCTGCAGCCTGATACAGATGGTGTTAATTATTGCAGTAATGAAAGAAAAAATATTGTACTGTATACCTAAGCTGTATAAACATCAAACCGAATTCAATGAAGGTAAACATGTTAGACAGCCACATGTCACTTGTCATTTTAACACTTTAATTTTTGTGTGGATTGAACAAACAAGAAATAATGTGTCGCTTTGACCTTAAGAACAAGATTGGGAGATCTAGTAGGTGGTCGTAGGCGGATTTTAGTGATAGAAGTTCAAGAAGTGGCCATAGTCACCGTGACATCACCCATTGGTTTGTAGACAACGGCTTTGAAGCCTTGAGTTTGGCATTTTGTCACAATCGTGTGTTTTTGGAACCAGAAGTGACTCGAGAGGGTGGAGCTTAGTACAACCAAATGCGGACCATATTTTTAGGCGGCCAAAATGTTTCAATTAACTTCCATGGGGTAAAAGCTCACTGAAAAAGGTTAAAGTTCTCCGACGAAAACACAGACGACAGCCGAACAGAACGACACCGAAGTAGCGACCTGTCAATCACAAGGTAGCTACACCCTAAAGCATACACTGCTCTATCGTCTATTTTACCGCAAATGGGACAATCATTTACAAAATCAACATCATACTGTTTTGAAGACGACTTCAAAGAAGCAATTAGGACCATATATATACACTCGTTGGGAAAAAATGTCCTGAGGTAATAAATCAAGTGAGAACGAGTGTCATTTTCTCTTAGACTTCTATACAATCAGACATCTTTTTGCAACCAGTGGAGTCGCCCCGACATGACAGTTAACAAGCTTCTCATCTAACTCTTGGAAAGAAAGTAAATTAACTTATTTCACTAAATATTAAAGAATTTCTTTAAAACACAGGTTAACAACATTTAACCGAATGTAATCGAATCCCGATCTTCTGATATATTCAATACACCATTACATCCCTGTGTGGCTCCATGTGAGTTATGTTAAAGGTAATTGTTGCCTACATGGCAAACAATGGACAAAGTCATCTAATTTATCACAATATACCGAATCAAACCCTCGCTATCGTTATTGATGGCCTCCGGTGAGCTTGTGCATACTGTATAATATGTGTGTGTGTGTGTGTGTGTGTGGGATTGACAGAGAGAGTGAAGATCCACTGTAAATGAAGTTGCCCCGGAGCTCATTGCTCATAACACACAATGTACCGCTGGCAGACGGAAAAACACGCTGTAGCAGACATTACACAGAGGAAATGGTGGGGTTACACATACATACCGTTCACACTTTGCTGTACCACCAGAGAGCTATTTTAAAGAGTGTGTGCTTGTGTGTACGCGCGCGCAAAAGAAGGCTTCATTGTGATAGATGCTTCCCATTAAGAGAAAAGAGAAAGATGGAGGGAGAGAGGGAATAGAAGAGAAAGCAGTGAAAGGAGGAATAAAAAAAAAGAAAGAAGTCCTTTTCATATCCTCGGCTACGTCTAAACACACACCAATATTCACTTTGGTATTGAGGATAACCATAACAGTAGTCTATTCATTACGTGGCAAATATGAATGCCATATCCCATTTACAACAATCTGGGTGAAGTCATATTCTAAACCTTTAGTATAGCCTTGGCTAGAAGTAGCAGGGATACTAAAGCATGCAAACATTCGCCGTGTTTGTTTATCGCAGTCATATGAAGACAGAGGAGCACTGTTTAGTATGCCGCACTCCTCTTTTCTCATCTTGCTGCATTATGCAACAACATGCACTTACAGGCTACTGCGGAATGATGAATTAAATTTACTGTATTAACTCGGGTCAATTATTTACTTGACTTACTCTAAAGTACTTATACTGACTGCATCAGCAAATGGCCAGTGCTAAACTGCGTCTAAATATAAATTAACATACTATTTTGAAGTTGAAGGGAAAACTTGCCATCTTCTATGTCCATGTCTGTTACCACTCAACGCGAAAAGGAAGCAACTTAAAAAAAACAGGTGTTTCTTTGTAAAATAAAGTTATTTGTTAACAGCAACTTAGGATTTATGCAATCTGTATTACCTTAGTAAACAAAGGGAATAAAAAGGGCCTAGTGTGTGCTTTTCAACTCAAAGAAACACAAAAAGGTAAGTAAACCATTCTCTCTAAACCAAACTAAACTGTAAAAATAATTTTAATAAATAAATAAAATAATATAATAAATCAACACACAAACAGCACCTAGTGTGTCTGAACAAAATAAAGGATCTGTGTGTTGTGTGTGTGCGGTCTATAGTTGTAGTAAACCAAGCCTGGCCCAGTCTCCAGGTAACGAGTCCCTCACATACACTCAAGCTCACAAAGTCAACAGTCATTCCACATGTACGTCAGCTTTGCTTTAACATTAACGAGAGTTACGTGGGCGACTGACAATAGCCGCCCCGACCGCCAAGCTGCCGCTCCAATCGCAACCCCCAATTCATCAGATGGGAGGACAGCCAATCACGTCCAGGGGGGGGGCGCGTCACTTCTAAATCAGCATACAAAACACACACCACGCGGAAGGGTTAATGGGGCTGGCGTCGGCTGTAACAAACGTTAAAGGTAAATGTTGTCAGTTGAAGCGATTCGTTCCTCTGTGAGTGCTACATTGGCGGGTTTGCAGCCATCTTAGGCGAGGAAGAACTACAGGCTGCTGTTTCAACTTGGATCTGGGGATTGAAACAAAAATATTAATACTACAGATACCTACGTACTCAATTCTGACGTCAATAGGATCAATATGGGGAAAAAAAAATTCTTTACATTCTTCCTATTGGTATTTCATTAAAGATCAGAGCTGAGTGCAGGGGATGTGGTGAGCGAGGATACATTTTGCAGTGCTTTCGGCGGTAGACCTTCAGCGGAGAGAGGCGGACTGCACTGCTTCTCAGTAACCATAGCGAAGAAGACACTGTTACAAAACTGAAGAGACAGAATCAAATTAGGCATAAAATACAGTTCAAACCTATTGACAGATTATTTCAATTTGGAGAAAAGGCATCATTACAAGTCCACTTCTGCTCCTCCACCTCACCGTTATACCATATCCATACAGTCCTGCTGGTTATTAGGAAGACATTTTGACATGTGTTTAGTTTATTTTTGTATGTCGTATGGTAGTGTTATAAGTAGTGTCAGCAAATAAAAGAATATTCTCAGTGTACAAGCTTTAGTTTGTTTTTAATATGCTGTATATTAAACATGACATGGGCTCTCTGTTTGTTTCACCTTCGTCCATGTTATTTGTTCTTACTGATGACATTTCACTGATACCTTATCAAACCCTGTTTTGCATTTCATTCATTTTTTTATAATAAAAAGTCATCAACTTCGATAATATGACAGCATGCGAAAAAAGCCTTTAGCTGTTGTAATTTGAATGGCATGCTGAAGAAAACATAATATTCTTATACCGTGACAAGAAACTTAGATAAATAGTAAACAGATAAATATTCAATTTAATGTTTTTTTTAATTTCCGTTTTTTTATTCCTTGCTCTCCAATAAATCTGGGGTAAGCAGTATCTCTTTTGGCGTCACTGGGGAAACATTTTAGAATAAACCTTTTTAGCATATTGTAATTCATGGGGTACCCCAGGGTAGGCAGTTTTCAGGAGCGCTTCATACAGGGACCTGGTAGTCATTCATTTCATACAGTAACCTGTACGAGTGCTGTCATTCATTCTATACGTCATTATTCATACAGTAACCTGTCCTTTGTTCTTTCCACTTTTCTCGATAATTATTCCATCAGTCCACCCAGGGTCTGATTACGGTACACCTTTTTATATCCCCTTTCACCACTTTTTTCATCTCCCGAGTCTTTCTCTTTAGCTCTGACAGCAGTTACTGCGTCTGACCATTTGAAGCCATTAGCCGAGGAGCAGGCGGACAGAAATACATTCAACCTGGGGACACCCTACACACCCAAACAGACAGTGAAACAATTGAAACAAACATACCTAAAGCTTCAGCGCAGCAGCGTGCCCGGTGACACAGGCAGCTGTTTGAGTTTTGAGGATTTCAGTAAGCCTACTCAGAAATCCCATAAAGCCGAGGTCAGGCGAGGCAATTTAGCCAGAGTTTAGCTTAGGGTAGAGATAAAGAGACTTCACTTTTAACAAAAGGGAGAGGGACCTGAAATGCATGTGTAGCGGCTATTGTACTGAAGAAATGGCAAAACAGGGCAGCAAATGAGCCATAGTAATTAGATGACTGTCGAGAAAGACGTATATAATACTAATGATATTCATAATAAACCTTTTTATAGAACACTATTCCGATTACTATAGGCCTACTGTTGTATGTGCCTGACCATGACAAAAGTTAGCAATGCAATTGTACATTCAGATCTAAAACCAACATGCAGCTAGTGTAAAGAAGCTTAAATAGGTTTAATGTCATTCCATTTCCCTGTTACCTCCACCAACAACGTTATGTTTTCGGCTCAGTTTGTCTGCGTGTCATGAGGATTACAGAACAACTACTGCCATGGATGACATTTGTGTGGAAGGGTGTAGCATGGGTCAAGAACGAACCCATTACATTTAGGAGCAGATTTGAATCGCTGATCGAATACACCAATTCTGTTTCACTTTCATTAACATTGAAGCTGCAGTCAGTAAGCACTCGGGAAATGGGACCATCCTCGGAGGACGTGAAAATGCACCAATGGCCTTGGCGGATGTCTGCTCCGAGTGCTATTTTAGTTCTAGTTAAAATCCTCGCGGTGGAGTTTCATACCATCTGTAGCCTGTCTAAGGCATGTTTTAGGCAGATCAAAATATCAATCAAGACGTGACGTTGCATACGTGACAGAAAGTCCTCAAACACGGCCCCAACACTCTTGAAGCCCCAACATTACATTCGAGGGGACACTGATTCTCACAATTGTCACCAAGAATAAGTCAAAACTAATTTAAATCCATAATTTCCTCTTCACTGACCTAGTACAGACATACAGTACAAGCTCCAATTCTACAACATGATGAATGAAACATAATTTTTACATAATCGGCTGTAGATAAAAAAAAAAAAAGAGCTGCTGTCATCACTTTGATAGCGTGTGATAAAGCATTTAGGAGAAAACACTTTCATATTATTGTCTCAGAGGTGGTGTACCTTTAGGACACGATGTGCCAGTTTTTATTGCTGGATGTGACAGTGCAGGCACAGTTGGACGAAAATGAACCCAGAAAGCGAGTCTGATGGTCCCGAAGTTGGCAAGGTGCCTTCTGTAATCCATACAGCTCTGACATGCTGCTGCGTTCCAGGCAGCCCCGGCTGTGCCAGCACTCCAGTCCAAATGCCCCAAACACAACAAGACACACATCCACAGACTGAGGACGGGCTGCCTTTTGACGGTTGGGGAATTTTTACACAACAAAAGTGGTTTCAAGTATTTTCTTTTACCAGGCTCAGGAGAATGTACATTTCTTATTGGAAAAAACTGCCTCATTACCACAACTACCCTTCATGGCACTAGCTAGGTATGACTCTTTACCCCCTCTGCCTCTATTTGTACTGGGCAATTTTAGTAATAGAGAAAAATGAAAGCATATTCGTGGTTGAACAAAATGATGATAAAATGGTCCCTTGGAGTTGTTAACTTCAATATATTAGAGAGACCAACATGAGTCAGGGGTAAAATGTGTGATAACATGCACACTTTATTAATCCATATCCTGGAATGAATCATTAGTTATTAAATGTATAACCCATTCACACAAATTGGTCATTTGTCCACTTTAATTAGGATCAAGTTATCGTAGCCTTTAGAACTGAAGTTAGTGTGATCGGTTGGGGAGGAGCGCCCACAGTGTTGTAGCAGCAATGTGTTAGCATAGAGAGGTACAGATGACTGAATTCACCCCTTCATGTACATTTCAGCACTTCAACTTCACGTCAACTAGAGTTCAACTCCACTCAGGTCTTACCGTTTACATTTAATACGGCTTCAGTCAGCACTATTTTGACTGTTTTCAGTACTTCAACTCCTTCTTTAACGACAGCATCTTCAGTATTTCACCTATTTAAAAAATGTTTCAACTGCTAATTTTCAGCAGCACCCACAGGTAGAGTTTGTTCAGAACATCTTGCTTTTTCAAGTTTTTTTAATCTTTTTTCCATTATTATGAAGGTCATTTCTATTGAGTTATTACATTTGTCCTTTCCATTTGTCTTCTGGCGACTCTCAGGGACAACAAGTCGTTCATTACGGTCATAGAACGTTGGCGATAATGTCTAAGCCTATGGCCTCTAACACGTTGGTTCTTTATCCGATCATAATCCACCATTGTGTAATTCAAACTAAAGTGACCTGACATAAAGTCTCCATTTTCATAGGCAATGCATCTAGATTCTTTTTCAAAACTTAATAAATATATATAAGTTGTACAAAAGCGCTATGCTAGGCTGTCATTAAATCATGGTTAGGAATTACATTTTTTTTTTTTTTGCGTGAGCATCACGTTTCAGCATCATCAACTGGCTCACTGAATGCACAGGTAGGCATTGAACACTGTTCACAATTTCTGTCAACTCTCTTTTACCACCCGCTTTACGTTAAAATAGCGACAAACCAGAAAAGAAAGAATGGATTGGCCTACTTTATAACCAACAACACTTTGTAGAGGCACACTTGCTGAATAAATTAAAGGAAAAATAAAGGTGTTTGCGTGCCAGCGCTCCTTAAAAAGCATGTATCCTGTACAGGAGCTATACAAGATGAATGTGTCTGAGCCTGGGAATGTCTTTGACAGTTGTTAAAGCGAATGCTGAGAATTAGGACAGCCTCAAACCGAGACGTACAGCTGGTTAAGTTCAGGCTTAATGCAGCTGTTGGATCATCTTTTCCCACCAATTCTAGTCTTTATTAGGGCACTCGTGGTAGGAGGATAAAACATTTATTTTGACCTTCAATAGAGTATTCTATATTTATGTGAAGGGGGTGTGGGGTCAGAGGAGGATCCACTGAGGAAGTGTTTCAACTTTAATGAGGAGAGGAACTTAAACAGCTCATTTGTGCCAAAAGTCACAGTCCACAGCTAACATAAAAGCTAAATCTTTAGTAGTTACAGCACCACAAAATAAAAAATAAAAAAAGCTGCCAGACCTCACCAGCAACTTTGGAGCACTTTTCTAAAATCCTACATGGATTGGGCAGAGAAAGAATTTTATATTTTCTACTTTTCCTACGTTTCCTACATTATTTTTATGTTTCAGTACATATGAGCTCATGTGTTTTTGTGTAACATGTATGCACTTTCTAGCTTTGCTAGGGGTTTGTCGTCCTCTTGATTTAATGCTTTTTATTATCTACAGTTAGTTTTTTTTATAGATACTCAACATTATTACTGGTGTTTTTTTCAACACACCTAACTATCACTTATTATAAATAATATGATATATGTTACTGGACACTACAGTCCATCTTACCTGCAGAACCTCACACTAAACTCCTATAACAGATTACATTAGTCTCCTTTTTTTTTAATACCATGCACACTCATCTGTGATACAGAACATCGCATTACATCAAACATCCTTCTGTTTCCATCCCGTGTCACCGCTTTGAGACAACAGTCTTGTTATTTAAAGTGTACACCCTGTGGATGTCTCCATAGACACCCAGTTCATAATAGTGCAAATGAAAGGGCTTTCATCAGTGGGCCATCGGCTCAATCGCCATTGTGTAACCTCATTCAGCAATAGATAGTGAACTAAAAGACAATTATTTCAATGCAAATCTTTGAGATGTATTACTTTATCATGAGGTTGATTTAATTGTGTTTCCTTGGAAATTCCAATACAACTGGCACACAATTGAAATTGCAGTGGGGGGAAAAGGACTTACATTCCCCAGTGGCAAGCATTTCAGCAAAGACTGGCGTCCAGTTCCTGCGTATAAAGGAATGTAGAGATATGGTAAAAAGACCACTATGGCAGGAAGCTAAACGGGTTTTCTCGCTGCTTTCTTTAAGACATGGCGGTATACTGTAGAGGTTTGTCGATTGGTGTGTTAGATGCATGCTGTATTTAAAAAAACAACAAAAAATGTGTCCATGTATCTCCCTTCCCCCTTAGGATGAATGAGGTTTTGTAGAAGGTTAAGAGAGAAGATAGGTAGTCTGTGGGGTCAGATCCCTGTCTATGATAGCGGACTCATAACGGCCCTTTTCCTTGCTATTCTGTGGCAGTGTGTGATTATCTGGATGTGAATCAGCTCTATTATCCATCCTCTATGGAGAGGCTATGCTTTGTGTGTCTTTTAATCTGCTGAAGGCTGGGTTTGTTGAAATGTCAAGTTCAATTAAATGTAAAAATTTATATTTTTCATACGGGGCTAGTGTTAACTTTACTTTTGTTTCTAAAAAGGAGAAAACAGGAGGAAAATGTTTTCCAACTAACTCAACTTAGTTCGCCTGCGCAGGCCGGTAACTCAAGAACGCACTGTAGCATTAACTTATTCTAATTGTTTACATTTGCCTCCTCTTTTAGCCGACATTTAATCAATGCGGGCAAACTTGTATCAAGCTATTCATACTAAAGCAATTGTCCCTTTCCCAAAGGGTGCCGGGCCAACGTGCAACGTCATGCTCAGCAGCCCTGTCCCCCTCCCAATGAAGCAGTCCTACTCCCAACTGAAGGAAGAGGTGAGTAGCATTGTGTAGAATCACTTGTCAGTTGGTAGTAACTGAAATCATATTTAGCTTAGAAATCTGCTGCTGACTTTATTTAATTTGTTTAAATCATTATATACAGTGTAGATGATAATGTCAATGTATTTTGATTGAATATGTCAATGTACAGTTATATTATATTATGAAGTTGTTCATTATGTTAAGATTATTTTCCGTAAAAAAAATTCACCATTAAAAGATTCTTGATGGTACATTTTTTCGTATGTTTGGTAAACATTTAGACTGTAAAAGATGGCCTTCAGTCTTGCATCAAATAGTAAATGTCCCGAGTGCAGAATGTTGCATGCATGTCTGCACAGTGTTATCTTTTCACAGCTCACTCTCAGTAAATATCATACAGTAAGTATTGGATTACAAGAGAGCTTCAAGCCTGCAAAGGTAGATTTATTTAAAGCGGATCTGGAGGATTCTGGAGGTGTGGTTGTTGTAGCAATTGCACAGGATTGGCGTGACCTGTGATGGGGCCCAAAGTCCCTGCCGGTGCCTCTGCTCTCTCTCACACTCTCTCCCTCTCCCTCTCCCTCTCCCTCTCCCTCTCCCTCACACTCACACTCACACTCACACTCACACTCACACTCACACTCACACTCACACTCACACTCACAC
>CALSBV010011913.1:1873504-1881004 GCA_943590825.1 Bovichtus diacanthus
CACACTCACACTCACACTCACACTCACACTCACACTCACACTCACACACACACACACACACACACACACACACACACACACACCAGTCACTCACTCACGTGGCCAACTCAGTGCCACCTGCGGTACCTGAAAATTAACGCAGGATGGGTTCAATAACTCAAGCGTACTCACTAGTAGATGGCAGGTTAGCATGCAAATGTTAATGGTACCACATTACCCATAATTATAACGCCTGAGTGGTTATATATCCACCGGGAGGGTTCTGTACAGATTCACATAGGCATTTGCAGACATACACACACATATTCACATCCTCATATTCATGAAATCACAGTTGAAAAAATAAATGCATTCGAGGTGTTTGTCATTATGTGGCAGATAATATACTGTATGTTAAAAGGTCTGAGCTTAGCATAAATGGTGATCGCGTGCATGCATGTGTCTGAGAGAGGCAAGCCCATCATGGGAAATACAGTTCCAGTTCAATGAAGGGCTCATAAAACACACACCTCTACACACACAACCGAGCTGTCGGGCCGTGATTCCACCAAAGTCAAGTCACTGCACACCATTTATTCTTTTCATGGTTAGGCTCCATTTTGTTGCAATACGATGCAACACGCTGAAATGCAGGCCTTCAGCTATTGTACTGTAGTCAAGGGAACGTGCTGCAGCGGCAATATAATAGCGCCACAGTGGGGGATTTCAGAGCGGTCACCTGATGTGGGTTGGGCTTGTGTTGAATAAAAATGACAAACTCTTATTTGTCGTTGACTTTTACTTTTCACGGGCGAGGTAAAGGAGAGGACCCAAGCGCAGACAACAGGCAGGTGGGATAACGAAAAGAGAGCTTTATTATAAAAGCTTAAACAATCAAAAACAGGTAAAAATCAAAAACTGAAAACACAAAACAGGATGGCACGAAGGAACACGAAGGAACACGAGGGAACACGAGGAACGAAGTCATAGAAGAAAAACCGACCAGGAACAACAGGACAGACAGGTATATATTCACACAGGCACTGCTCACATGAACGGGACACAGCTGGAGAGGGCAGCAAAGACACGAGGGTGCAGGGTGAGTACACACAGGAGGATCAAATCAGGGAAGGGCAAACAATCACAGGAGGGAAACACAAAGACAGGAAGTAAAACTAGACAAGACACAAGGGTAATGTACCTACAAAATAAAACAGGAAGCATGAAAACCAAGATCATGACATTGCTCAATTTAAGAATACTATAATGACTACTGCTTAGTCTTTGGGAGTTGTGTGCTGGATTACTTGCTGTATCCTCTCCTTTGGAATCTAAATGACATTTATCTTACGTTACAAGGCTGAATAAACACAAGCATATTAGTGGGAATGTTTTGACTTGTAAGACGAGGACAAATTGAGTGCTTTGGAGACTTGACTTACTTGAGACTTTACCCTCTAAAAACATACATTGACTCATGACATACACACTCTCAGCCATTCACTTAACTGATCTCATCACTCTGAAACAGCTAAGCCAATCCCAGTGAAGCATAACACCAGTGGCTTCAACAAATGATGACTCGACTTCTCCAGGATATCATATCGTTGTATCATATTGTTTTTTAATTTTTTTGGGGTTAATTAGTACAAAAATTATGAAAAACAAATAATAAAAGACATGTTTTGGTGAAGCAGTTTGCCTCGTAATGCATTTCAAGAACGAAAGATGTACCGCGGATACATTTGTTTTTAAAGAATTCCAAAGCCAAAGAAGAGAGGTTAAGTAAGGAGGGAGAAATATTGAACAGAAACGCAGTATAATGGATGGATGGACATACTGTTCATACATATATACACAAGTTTCCATGGTTACTGTCTCTGATGCAACAATACATTGTTTCCTTCTTTCCTTCCACTGTTTAACGCCTTTAAAAGACAGGACGACCGCAGAGGTCATTTTCATTGAAAATGGCTGAATAGAGGCTATCGATTTTTTTCTTTTACATTTCCCCTGTCGGAGAGCACAGAGGGAGGGGTCATTATTTGACGGGCCTTCTTGATTGCTCTACTGTAAAACATGACAGCTATGGACACTGTACGGCAACTCCAAATCGATCCTCTGTCGAGCTAAAAGAGGTCCGACTTCAACAGTGGAAAGGAGCAGCAATTTAAGGAGGCCTATGAAGCATACTTTTTCTCACAAACCAGCGTCTCACATATACTGTGGCCTAATAATAATCTGTGGTGGCTGGGGAGGAGATGGGAGTGGCTCAGCTGGAGGCCAGGCAGCTGGACGGAGTCAGGTAATCAGTCGCACAATAAAAGCACGCCGATGACCTGGTCCTGTCTTGCAGTAGGCTGGGTTCATGTCGGAGAGACGGGACCCGACAGGACGAGACGGAGACGAGACAGAGACGGAGACGAGGCGGAGACCGAGCCGCCTTCAATAAACTGTTTTGCGCTCCAAAAGAACGCTCCCTCTCTTAATTTTTCCGCTGTCATTTCCCTGTGTGAGCGCACCCGTTCACATTTGGTGCCTGAACAGGGACATATGTCGGGGGGGGAATCCCCACCTAGTCCGCTGGAGCAAGCACTCCAGCTCCTCGCCGCGATGCAGGAGGGCACGACCGCCCTACAGTGGCAGCTGAGCCAGGCTCTCGCGGAGACTGCGGCCGCTCAGTGTGAGAACCGTGCTCTCCTGCGGGAGCTGCTGCAGCGACCGGCCACTCGGGAGGGTGAGGGTTATACAAACCCGGCCCGACCGCCGCACATCACCATGCTGAGGATGACCTCCGAGGATGACCTGGATGCATACCTGGAGATCTTCGAGGGCACGGCGGCGGCGTGCGGGTGGCCGAGGGAGACGCTCATAATTTGTGTGAATAAACTTGCAATGCACTAAATAGTATCGATGAATCAGAGCTGTCAAAGTGAATAATACATGAGCGCAAATTAGTTTTTACGGCACAATTTCTTTTTTTTAGGCACTAATGCTGGATGTGCTATGACGCCATCTTTCCCCAATAATGCTCCACTGTGAACAACAAGTCTGCGTTGTAGTCGGCAGGGAGGAGAGCTAGTTAACGTTACCTGCAGGCAGTTATTAGCCCGTGTCCCTTCTCCTGGGCGAAGACGACACCACCTTGATGACAAAAAATAAACAGAGGAGGAGCGATGCAGCGCAGTCATGTTTAGCTAAATAACAGAGCTCACAGCTAACACCAGCGGACTTAGGCAAGATGCCAGTGAGTTACATTATGATGCATTCAAGCTCTATTCAGTAAACATTTTAATTGGGTGAAGCTAAATGATAACGTTATAACATGATGTGTTCAAATGTAATCTTGTAAAAGGACGTTTTTGACAGTAAACTTGAGTGAACGCAGTTGTATGAATATAGTGATGCAGTTAGGAAACAAAGACGGTCTAATTAATGGTAACGCAAGTATTCTGACTCGTTAAATGTCCAACTTCTTTATTTCATGTTAAAACAGTATTTCACTTCTCTCTTTTTCGTTTCCCTTCGTCTCTACCGTAGCTTCCAATCCGTGTCCCAAAGTCAACTCTTCACTGGATAAACAGATAACAATCCTAAAGTTGCTGGACTGGTTATACAAATGGAATTGTACAAAATACATAATTGAAGCTTAATGCACATAGTGGAAAGTTATGACAGAATCATGAAATTTACCATTACAACATTATTACGGGCTGTGTTGACTTCTCTAAAAAACCCTTCTATACATTTAGTCAGTTTCAGGCAATGAGACCTGAAGAACAGAGCAACATCGCTACAACATAATCCAAAGATGCTGAACAACCCTAGATTTAAACCTCTGACGTCAGCGAGGGACGCTCGCTAGCTCTGACAAGACAAGGACGCACGCGACATACATCGCGTGTCTTCGTGGACGCATGACAGCACTATAGGGTGAACTTTACCTGTTCTGCTTCAGAGCTGTTAGTGGGGCTCTAAAATGAAAGCCTCTTGGGTGTAAAGGCTGAAGCAAACAACCTGAATCCACAGGGTTGTTCTCCCATACGAAGTGACAGGGACAGCTCCAGACAGCGTCTCTTGACAAGATTATAACAATGGAGTTTTGTTGGCACAGTTGTCTCTTGCTTTGGGCGAGTTCTGTTTCTGAGCACAAAATCCACTCTCGTCTGTGACACAGCTGCATGTGTTGTTAAGACATTTTTGTAGTGCCCACATGGAACATGCTGCGCCCACGCAGAAATAGTCATATAGCAATGCAGTAATATGACACTCTCAATATATTGTTTTATTTAGAAGAATTTCTGCATTGCTGAATACCCTGTACCCTGGCCAAATATACTTGGATTTCTATTTTATTTTCAAAATTTTATTGGCACAAAGATATAGCACGACGGCTTAATTATAAAGGGAAAGATATGTCATCCTGGACACACTTTCCCTCAACCAGAGCTCCAATGAACTTATGATATTTTCCCACCAACAAGTTTAACATGGAGTTAAATTGAGTAATCTCAGACACAGAAATACAAATAATACATAATTATTATAACAATAATACATAAATAACATAACATATTTAGGAATAGTAACGTATAATTCCATGTTAAATCCAAACCTTGTAACTTCCCTTAATTGTAACTTATCATTACATTACATTACAGTTCATTTAGCTGACGCTTTTGTCCAAAGCGACTCACAATAAGTGCAAACAATCATGAGGATACGACTCTAAACAGCGAGAATCTTGCAAGTACATCAGCTTCAAATAGGTGAAATCATACAAGTGCAGAACAATAGCTTCAAATAAGCCAAACCAAAGTAAGAGCAACAAAGACAACCAATAGAATAAAAATTCAACCATTAGCTTCAAATAAGCCGACCAAGTGCAAAAGTACAACAAATAATCATACCATATTTTATACAAATAGTAGTAGCTTTTTTTCCTCGTATGGTATCAGTAATATGCTATAGATTGTCCATCTGTACTGCATGTCCTTTCCAGGAAACTGTCAAAAAGTTGTTGTTTATTGGCCATTACTACCAGTACAATCTGCCAAACATCAACATCAGCAACATCTGAAAATATCCTCACTTCCAACATGTGGACCACACAGCCTTATTACATCAAAGGTTAAATAAAAACCCGCAATACTGCAGGCGTAACACATGGAACGTAACATAAATAGGGTTGTCAGCTGCCGACACTGTGGGATTAGTAATTTGCTCCCTGGGGTTTGCATTCCCAGAAACACAGACTATACCTGTATGTATATCTGTACCTGACGAATTTAAGAACTAAGCCAATTTGTCTATTGCACTGACACTGTAAGAAGCTCCTTTTAGATCAAACCATAAACAGTGAGCTGACTAGAACACCTGGGATTCTGGGGCAGCTATAACACAATCAATGTTTTTTTTATAATTTATTTATTTTTTGTTCCCTCCCTCCGGAATTCAAGCTGCAACAACTTAATTTAATAAAACATTTTATGACAGCAAGTTCTGATCAGGCAGTCACTTTGATTTCCCCGAATGCCACCGCAGCTTAAATCAGTGAATGCAAAACACGGCAGACATTGATTCCTTCATCAAAGAAGAGGCATTAAACAAGACATTTTGAGACTTTTTAATCCGACTTGACATCACAGTCTCTTTACTTTTCCATCAAAGACAAACCTGTCCATAACACTTGAGATAGATTTGAGAAACTATAGAAAGTTCAGTTTTCATCTGTACTGAACCCAAAGTGACTGACAAGCTTTTGAAATCAACAGTTTTCATTCAAACTGACATTTAGTTTCAACTATTTTACAAGTGGAATGACGGATAAGCACTTAAGGAATAAAAGTCTTCAAATCAAGTCGCTCTATGCCTCATACAGTGCACACAAACACACACACACACCCTGCCCCCGCATGTGCTTTTCAAGCTGTTTAACTAATGAGGTAACTCTAAGCTTTAATAGATGTGTGGGCTTGACACACTTTCAGAAACTCATCAATGAACAAACACACAATGTAAGTCCCACAAACATGAGCGTGGGCAATATGGCTTACACAGAGTGGAAAAGAAGAATTGATCAAAGTGGAAAACAGCTAATTAAATCAAAAATACTTTTAATCCTGTTTGATTGGTGGTCATGTTGACATGATAAATGACCGTCTGGACACAAACCGAAGCCTTTCTGCATAATGAACCTCAGTTTGTCCAGTCAGCAACAACCAGCCCACAGGGAGAGCAACAGCTTTCTGGAGAGTTGATGAACGTGTACTGAATGTGGTGGACAGTAAACCCACCTAGGGCCTTTGTTGTAAGGCCTTTGTCCTAAGCTGTGTCTCAATCCACCAGCAAGGCTGGCCCATTTCGGAGACTCCTTGAAATGCAGCCGACAAATGCTGCTGTAATTTTCCCGGATTTGGAGGATATAACTGATGGATCCTTCCCAAGATTCATTGCGCGCCCAGTTAAGTTATTTTTTGATGAAAAATGGCAGCAGGAGACGATTATACTTTTAAATGTAAGTATTGGGTTTCAACTCACTCACGAATAGCTAAAGATACAAATGTTAGAAAAGACCTTTTACAGGTCTTTTTAAAAATGTATTAGCAGACTCTCTTATCCAGAGCGACTTACAGTGAACTAAGTACAGGAACAGTCCAGCTGGAACAACTCGGGGTTAAGTGCCTTTCTCAGGGGTTCAATGGTGGAAGCCTGGTATTGACCTCACAATCTTCCAGTGTTATATTTGGAAGCCAGACCACTCGACTACCACCACCCTGGACCTTAAAACACAAAATTTTCACTAAAATGATTATGGTTCAGTTAGGACGTTAGCCCCGATACTAGCTAAGCTAGCTGCTAGGAGCGGCTATACTATGCAACTTGGCTTGCCGGAATCCAAGTACAACTTTTAAGACCTTCACTACCTTCACTTTCAAACCTAAGAGTTTCAAATGTTAATTTATATTTACAGCGCAATCGTTGGGATTGATTATGCATATTATATTATTAATAATATGTACACTTATGTTTTCTACTAAATCTGCTTTTGTTTACTGGTGTATAGCTAAACTTAATCTAACATGTTGTTTTGTTTTAGGGAGCAAAGAGCATCTGTTCAATGAAGCTGCTTCAATGGGACAACGTTTTCTGCCAGTACAGCTTGGAAGTAAGGCAACAACATCCCATTTGTCATATCTCCTATTGACCATTTTGTACTTAAGGGTCTGTCTGTCCTGCTGTTACCTTTTCCAATCTTCCTACGTTTGCATCTGTACTGTGTTAACATTATTCATAATTGTTCCTCTTTTCTCTTCTATTATCTGTGATTAGGACCATTTTGGAGAAAATGGGCCTGTAGGGGAAGGTCACTCCGCTGCAAGCAAAAAAGAGGACAATTTAAAAAAGACATACAAAGTATGCGCGTGTTACAAATGAATAAACACTTTTGTTGATATTCGTTAAGCTGCTGCTGTTTTTTTGCTTTTGTCTACTGCCATAATTGATTTTCCTCGGCCTTAC
>CALSBV010011913.1:1886004-1899848 GCA_943590825.1 Bovichtus diacanthus
AAACGTCACGATTAGCCACTATCACACGCGCACTGATTTGACTCGCATGAACTGAACAAATGCTGCCACAGATTAAAGGAAATCAAACTATGAGGTTCTCATTGCAAAACAGGATTTAATCTTTTTAATTTTTTTTCAATGTGATGGTGCCATTTGGCTCCTGGCTATTTTCCGACACATGCATGCTGTTTTTTTTTAATGAACTTTTTTCCTGTGTCCCAGACTTACCAACCAATGTTGGTAAGTTCCTCCTGAACAGCTGGCTGCCTTCTCCCTCAATGAACACCTAGTCGTCTCGAGGTCATCCCTTCACACTGTACCATTGGCCTAATGAGAACCAACCATGGAGGTAAGAAACAGGGCAGTAAAGCAATGCAGTGTTCTTCCATTACACTCTCTTTGTTTCTTTTCGCCTGCATCTTTGTGTGTTTTTGTTTTTTTTCCGGACCTCAAACACCATCGCTGGTCTGTCTTTACAGCCACGTTGTGTTTGCATTTGCATTCTAGCAAACTAATGTAGCTCAAACTTTCCAACTTTTTATAAATTGACGGTATTTTTGTGTTTATTATTTTAAAATGGAAGCTTCGTGGTGGTGACGTTGAAGTGTGGTTCGTTAGCTTTTATTTTATTCCTGACGATTGCATTTACGCTTCAAAAGTCATAAAAGTGAAGTTCATTTCATTCATCAACAAGGCTTAAAAATAAGCTTTGGTCACATTTAGGCGCAGTTACGCAGACTGTGTAGACAGACGATAAACATAATATTAACAAATGCATATACAACTAACAACAACTGACAGTTTGTTCCGTCATATCACCAAGAACTTTATTACATAAACTCTTTTTACAACACACAGTTAAACGTTCAGCCATCTTCATCTGCAGAAGAATGCGTGTTGGCAGGCCACTGCACTCGAGGGTGGTTCCACGGCAGGCTGCTACACCTGAGTGTGTGCCACAACAAGCCGGTACACCTCCAGGTGCTACACCTGAGTGTTCTCCACAGCAAACCAGGATTTGAGTCACTGAGTTCCAGCGTCAGCAGCTCAGACAGCAGACGGATGGAAGAGACCACCAAGCTCAACGAGGACAATGAAGCTTTAAGAACTCAAGTGGAGCAGTTGAAAGAAACACATGATGAGGGCTATTCTGAAGAGATTTGGTCAGATTTGGTGGTTGAAGGTCACGGAAGCTGAGATTCAAACGTCTACCTGGCAAAGAGAGAAGGACAACCAACTGCAAGCTGCCCTAACCCAGACACTTAGAGACCTGGAGAGTCATCAGCTGCAGTGGCAGGAGGAGAGGTCTCGTCTTCTACCGGCTACCCTCAACACACCCTGCAGGAGAAAAAGATGGAGTGGTATGATGGACAGGATTGTCGAGTTAGAGGAGCACATGAAAAAGATTTGACCGTAAGCCTAAAAGTCTGCGGAAAAAGAACCGGAGGACAATTCACATCCTCCTCTTCTCCGAGCTATCCCACCAACCCTCACCGCCCACTACCCCCATCTATTATTTACAACTATCAACTAGAGAGGCACTCAGAGAGCACTGCCCTGATTCAGGGTCAAATAACCCGTGACCTCTGTTAAGGAAAGTGAGAAAAAAAAATGTCTACGCTCCAGGCTACAACCTTCCTCCGTCTTTCATGAAAATAGTCTTTAAAAAGTCTTTTTTCGAATCCTGCTGACAAACAAATTAATTTAACCGAAAATAAATAATAATAATAATAATAACAGTAATAAAACAATCATCAACAACAATAATATCCTAATCCTCAAATGTACAAGGCAAACAGGAAAACATACAAAAACAATAAAAAAAACAACAACAATAATAGTAATAGTAATTATACAACATATATATGTTATATATACTGTACATATATATATATATATATATATATATGTAACACGATATTTACAATATTCAAGATAGAGAGTGTTGGAAATGGGTATAAAAATATATTTTGACAGTGACTTTTTCCTATGCACTCACATTGCAAAACATTCATTTATCGTATCACACTTTTCATTTGCCATTTGGTAGATACAAGCTGCATGAAAGCCCACAATAATTGCAATCTCTTTATCCTCACTAGATTCCAAGTTAAATGTCAGAATGGAAAAGATTTGTGTGTGTGCTAGTCACTGCTACTGGATAGAAAGAAAAGTCTAGACGAATTCAATAAATGCTTCTGGGATTAACTACCTGTGTTTGCTGGAGAACCTATGTAGGAGCCTCTCCTCTTAGAATTAGCTGATTAATGCATCTACGTTCGGATCCCCGCATTCAAACTCACTCACGTAATATTAAAAAAACATGTCACAAATGACTCCCTTGGACCTTCAGTGTGTCTTTTCCTGAGGTTTGTTGTGCATTACAACACAGAAAAAGAGCTTTTAACCGCAGAGATCACTGTAACGCCAACGGTTAACTTAAGCTGCCTCAAGTGTTTTGTACATTTTCTTTCAACTGAAGACATTCAAGAGTATCTTCTAAAGGAATCAAATCGAACAGTTTTTCGACATTATCTCCATAAAAAACGTAATAAGATGACCTGATCGTCAGCGACTGTGTTTGGGTGTGTCGTGTCCTCTCTCCTGTTATCCACGGTAGCCTACACTGGACTCATGGCGCATCGTCAGGCCATGAGCGAGGCCATGGTTTACAGGGATTTTAGAACAGCTAAGGCAGGGGCTCAACATTACTGCTTGCCCGGGGGAAATAAACTTGGGCAAGTCGAATGCCTCATGCAATAATACAGGGGTGTTAAAAATCTGAGACTGTGGGACTCCCCTCAGACAAAGCTTGGAAAATGACAGATATTTCATAGATCTTTCTCAGCTGCAGCCACACGGCTGGTCCAATAGCACACACGCTCTCCGTGCAACAAACTGAAGCAACTTGGCAGAACGATGTCATCAGACCTTCACGGCACAATATGTTTTTTTTTCGTTCCGGCGAAGGCACGACCCGCCCTACTCTGCCACTGATTGGCTTACCCTGATCTGACAGCCATACAGTATTTACAACAGCTGCTTAGTACAGCCGCACTCCTCTTCTGCCATTCACTGCATTCTGCCATTCATCCTGGTTCCCAATCTCAATCACCCGTCTCTCTTCCCATCGCAGCCTCATTGATTAACTTAGTTGCTCTGTTTATATTCTTCATTTTCTTCGCCAAAGCAAACAAATACCCACTCCGGTCCGATCCCAGACCGTACCACTCGTGCCTTTCTTTTCCTTTTTCGAGCTCCCAGAGAGGCTTGCTCTTGTTCACAAGTCTAGTCAAAACTTTGGAAAGTGTCCAACTGTCACATAAATAAGATAATCCAGTGAAATCATCCTGGGTCCTGTCACAGTGTCCACAAAGCCAGTCTCCATTCACTGTCAACTCTTCTATATCAGTGACACTATGGGGGGCTAAGCTGGCACACACACACACACGCGCACGCACACACACGTCCTTTCTGTTCACAGCTATCTGTTATGCTTGTTAGCCAGAGGACATGCGGAGCTGATGTCTGCCCACTTATCCACTGCCTTTTTTCTGTGTGTGTGCATGTTTGTGTGTGTGTGTGTGTGTGTGTGCGTGCGTGTGTGTGTGTGTTGCCGCCGGAAGCAGAATGAAGGCAACTCTAAAAGTGATAGATCCTCTTTGCTAGATTTAAACAGAGGCCTGTGGTAGCTTACAGTGTTAAGCTGATACGATATCAGCTGGCAACACTGCCACAGTAAAATCACATAAGCAGATGAAGTGATGTAGAGCTGCTGTGAGAAGATGGAATAGAGAAAAAAAATAATAATAAAAAGCAACAGCAAAAAAAATGCGACAAAGGGCAATGGAAGCATAGATGAAGCGCGTGACTTTAGCGACCACTGGAGTAACCTTGCTCACATTAATACACGAAACGAACAGAAACGTCTGTATTCACATGGAGTTTCCGGCATAGATTTTTTTTTTTTTTGTTCACCCTTTGAGGTCCGACTGGCGCTCTTTTTATTGAATTTGGTGGCCTATTTTAGAGAAAAGAGAGAGAATGACGCCATCCGCGATCGATTAACCAGAGAGCAAAAGGGCTGAAGGGTCTGCAATCACGCATGCTCTGCAGAGAAACGGAGATGTTCTCTGGTATTACGTTACACGTCCCATTAATGATTTAATCATCAATCATGTTGATGTTCTATTTTTATTTTTTTTTACTATTTAAAATGGGTAAAATCAAATTATGATCATGCACCACCGCCACAAAGACAATCTGTTTGATTGAATTCGATTTTAGGATAAAAAAAAAAAAAATGTACAAAGTAAAAAACTAACTAAAATAACTTCATATATTATGAAGCAGGACAAATTGATTTTGAACTTAAATATGATTTGAGCGAGTAAACCAATCTGGAGTTGGACGTACTTCATGTGCAAGTGTATTATCAGCACTTGTTATTAGGAGAGGCAGAGGCGTGTACCTGAAGTTGAAAACACCAACTTTTATTAATATAATATGTCTAAAGTCTAGACCGAGGTCAGGATCTGGACCGAATGCAGATTAATCCAATCCAGACCATACGTCACTTCTAACGATATGTAGAAATATATTTTGTCGTGTGATTCAATGTGTCCAAATTCAATTAGTGTGAACAGTATTACCATGACAACGCATACTCACTCACAGTGGGTACCACGTGGATTTGTACAACACGGTTGCAGTTGGCAGCACGGGAGGTTAATGCATGTCCGGCACTGACTCAAGTGAAGCATATCATATCCCACGTGGCTAAATTCTCTGAAGACATAATGAGACTCACCCTCAAGTCCTCTTACCAAAGGTTTTAGGAACATTTGGAAAAAAAACGACCAAAACTGTATAATGCCCTGTCACCGCAGTCTCTCCGGTGTGCTCTAAAAGCCTGCTAAATTAAAATGCCAGAGAGGAAAAACAAACACTGAAAAAGTTTGACTTTCAGCAAATAGTAACTTGACTTATGCCACTTATAAAATCTATAACATTGCTAGAGAAATATCAAACATTTGAATACATTTTGCAGACAGGAACGAGCCCAGACAGAGACTCTCTCTCTCTCTCTCTCTCTCTCTCTCTCTCTCTCTGTGTCTCTCTCTGTCTCTCTCTCTCTCTCTCTCTCTCACTCACACATCCTATGAAACAAAACGGCAAAGTAATTGTAGCAGGCAGGAAAGGAATCTACGGGGGCTGAAGGATAAATGTGAATACTGCCTTTCTCTCAGAGGATCACAGTCGCACACATTTACAGAGGACACACGCACACACACACACACGCAAGGCACGCACACACAACACCTTCCATGGCTCATCAGTTTACAGAATGCTGAGTGCTGCACTCTGCACAGTTATAAAGGATCATTTACAATCATTTATTATGTCCTGCACTCTTTCTGTCTCTCCCTCTCTGGACCAACATGTCTGACTATTCATCTTTCTGCCTGCCTCACCATTTCCCCTGCTTTCCTGTCTGTTGTTCATACTCTCCATTGACCCTGTGACATGGTACTCTCCTCTTTTATTATTATTATTTTTTTCTCCCGCTGACCTTTCCCCCCTATTCCCTGTTCTGCATTCCACCTCCTTTCTTACACATTCTGTCTATTCTTTTTGTTGTGAATGTGAACATGTGCTGAGTGGTAGCCTGCAGCCATTGGTTCATGGAAATTGTGCTTCAACAAGGACACTGTCCCTGGCTGTATTTGAGTTTGCTCGAATATTAGCGTCTTAACTTCGTCAAGGCAGTAGTAGTACTGTTTGCAGCAGCATCAACGGGAAAGAAACATCAACAGAGAAAGAAAAGCTACGATAGTTTGGTGTCATTGCTTTGGGTCATCTTTATGTATTTATTCACAGAGCCTAACAATATGTGCATACAAGGGTTAAATGTCTTATTATGATTTTCGAATTCCCATAGTCGACTATTACATTACATTGATTTGATCTAAAGCTACATTTGTTTTGGATTTATAATAATCATAATAAATTGAATTTCTATAGCGCTTTTCACAAACTCAAAGATTGAAAACAAACTCAAAGTCGCTGAATTAATGGTTTCTCTCTCTCTCTCTCTCTCTGTCACACACACACACACACACACACACACACACACACACACACACACAACTGGGGGAAATGGAGTTTGATAGAACATTTTCTTTTTTACATCAAAGGTAAGTGGAAGAAACCGCTGCAGGTTGATCCAGTTATTATCATGATAATCACATTTCTTGGTTGGACTTAAGTGATTATCTACAATATTTGCAAAGTAGCATTAGTAAAGTAAAGAAAAAAAGAAAGAGTTCATTTTGCCAGCAACTCCCAGTATGGATCTCAATTCCTGTTTTTTAACCCTTGTGCATAATGTACAGTAGTTGGATGTTAGAAATCTTTTTGGAAGCAATATTTAGTCAAACAAAAATCACAGTATGGCTTTTAAGAGCAGTATCAAGAAAGTAAGATGCCATCAGACATTTTGTCCATTTCATGTGTGTCCGTGAGTTGGACATTTTGGTTGCAAATGCCCTTGTGAAAATCTTTTTGTAACATTTACTTTTTTTTTTTTTTTTGGATAGAGAGCAGCCTTCTAGACATGTCGGCTTTACTCTAATCAAATGGGGGCCCCATGCACAGTTATTATCATGCTGAATAAAACAATATCTTGGAACTTTCACTCCTCTGAAAATGAATTCATTACCAAATATTCATTTCATTATGCTGGTGTCATGTTCATTGATTTTTCTGCCTTTATCTTGTTAGTCGGGCTTTTTTCTTCCCATCTAGCACATGATGTTCATCCTAACGCAGGAATACATTGTTCTTTTAAATTAATGGATAATATGAAATTTGTCGACCACTGTGCATTTATTTGAATCGTCCGAAACCTTGTCGCCATATCAGAGCAATAGCACTCGATTTAAATTAATAGTCCCGCGCTCTGCTCTCACCGTTATCTACACCGCTTTATAAATACAAATTCACGTCCTTTACATTATCAGATAAATAGAATTTTGGACCCCCCTCTCCCAACGCGAGGCTTGGATTTAAATGATTCCTTATTGTGCAGGCGTAATGGGCACAGAGATGGATTGAGGTACACTGCAGTACAGTGCTCCATTCACCTTAATGGTTGGAGCCATGCATATTAAATACAGAGACGAGCAGGGGAAGAATTGGGGAACGAGAGATGGTTAAGTACACGCTCCATTCCACTTTAATCGGCCTTATGGATAGAGAGGCTTTTAAACACAGAAGTGATGGGAGGGTGAGAGGCGGCATGATAATACAAGATCGAAAGACGCAAACAATTAGGCCAGAGAGGGACCGAGAGAGAGAGGGAGAGAGGGAGAGAGGAAGGAGGAAGGAAAAAGGTAGGGTCATCTTCTGCAGTGACCTCGGGTGGCGTATTGCTGATGACAAACTTAATGGAGCCTCATTTCCCCAGCGCTGTTCACCTCACTGCACCTGTCTGGACCTTTCTCCCTCTATATCCCCGTTTCTCTGGCTGCTATAGTAATTATGTATGCTTGAAGGAGACTGATCATTCTGCCCAGTCACCGTGTTAACATTAATAAAACAGGGCTCTTTGGAAACTATCTTCTCCCCACTCTTCCTCTCCTCCGCCGGAGCATCTGCTTATACACTGTCATTACGACTAAACAATCGAAAAGGACAGGGTGAATCCACAGCAGTTCATTTAGCTTGTGATGAATGTGGATTTAAAGCGATGAAGGGGGGAGCCAGTGGTGAAGATTTCAAAAATCCATCTCAACGTATGCAAATGACTACAGTCGCTGAGCTGACTGAGAGGAAGCACGAATAGAAGATCCGAGGTGATACCTGACATGATCAGGCGTTATGAAGGAACCAGAGTTCAGGGTTAAAGTGATCAGGGCATTTTGAAGCATGAAATGAAGACGACATCCATGGGTTTCAATCTACCAAGGAGATTAAATATTTTAAGATAATGGTCAGGAGCTTAAACCGATTAAATTTCCACCCCAGAAAAGGGGCTTTATGAACCTCTACTCTCTCTACCTCTTTGGCTAATTCCGGATCTGGCCTCGACTCTGCCCACCGACGCTGCTCATGCTAGGTTAACATATGAAAGAACAGTGCGCATCAAGATGGCGGCGTGGAGCTCCAAGACACGTTTATACGATCTGCAGCGATAGATCCTCCGTTACGAGGAAACATCGGAGAGATTCAGCCAAACACCTTTGACTTAAGCAAGGAGTCTGGTGTGCAGCAAAAAATCGGCGACTAGCAGACGTGTTGGAATGGTAAGCATAGTTAGCATCTTATTTATTACCTCCACCAAGGAGGCTGCCGAAAACAACCTCCTTGGCAAAACTAGCAATCTGAACTATCCCTTTAATGAGGCACAGGTTCCTCAGCATAGTTATGTATATACACCGGTAGCTGAATCTACTGTTGTTTTCATACCTGCACCAGAGTTGGTATGTAAGCAGATAGAGAACTGGCCAACTAAGGGTTTGTTTGAACCAACTCATATACATTATTTGTAAAATCCCCCAAAAAAGGCATGATCACTCTCGCACCAACTCGTTTACATCTTACTTACTGCCACTAGAATCCATGCATTTCCAACTCCTGCCGGAGCTCATGTCTGTTACACTCAGACCGGACCTTCTTCCTGTTCAACCGAAAGTCAGACCGGACCATCTTCCTGTTCAACCGATGCTTTTGTTTGCGTCTCCAATTCTTCGATGCATCGTCCCACTGTGTTGTGTTTGATAGTCATTATGCAAGAAGATCAGAAAACACAGCATGACAGACTGAGTCACATTCAGCTGCTGGACAGGAATAGACGATGACAAATGTTTTTTTTTACGTTGTTTATTCAACATGCTAATCAAGCTTAGCTCATAGCGTGCGAGGAGCTTATCTGCTACTGCTCGCCAGCTACGCACATACAGAAATAATACATCGCCTAAAAAAGAGGCCATCATGCATGTGTGGCATTAATATTGCTTGTATCCGAACATCAGCTCACAAGATGTTCATGTTCACAGCTTTACTGTCAAGCAATATTTCTAACTTAGTGGCCATAGTGCGACCAAAAGCTTGAGATCATTATACCATGCCATTGTCTTATCAGGCCAGGGTGGGGGAATTAGTAAATCACAAATAGTGTGAATTGAACCCACTGTTTGTGATTTACTGTGGCTTTTAACGAGAAAAGTCACTCCACACATAGTAAAAAAAACAAAACAACAACCAATAATCTTTTTCAGTTTTAACCAGAAGAAGGACCCACTTGGCTTCTTCACATAATACTGCAGAATGTGAAATCCAAACCTGGCAATATGCAGTATATTGCCAATAAATTGAAATATAAAACAAATGTATACTTTCCAAAAATGGAAGTTTATTATTTAAATTAAAGCATAAAATATAAAAATAATGACGTTTTTAAGTATCAAGTCTGCCATTGATTAACAAAAAATGTTGTAGATTAATGTTCCATCAATTCACTAATCAACAACCTTTTCAGTTTAAAAAATGTAATAAAAAGATATTCCAGTTTTACATGGTCAGTCTGCATTATTGAAATTATAATGGGCCTGCAACAATGATTCAATGATTTGTCGATCAACAACATTTTTTTTACTTTGATAATCAATTAAGCAAAGAGAAAAATTACTTTAGATTTTAACCGATTATCGGATGTGAAAATGGGAAATTATAATCACATTTTCATTATTTTTCAATTACAGTCTCGGTAGTTAATTGATTATTTCAAAGAACAATTCAAACAACAATACAGATTGTTATTGGAAGTAAACTATATTCAGAGACCTCCTGGTATGAAACACAGGAGCTCGCTGGAGGCTGTACCAGTTTGGATCAGAGCTCAGAGGAAGCCCATTACAGTCATGCAACCTGCTGCCCTTACATAATGACTGCTGGCGTGCAGCATCCACAGAGAGCGCTGTAGCCCCCAGCAATATAGCTCCAGGATGT
The DNA here is from genome assembly GCA_943590825.1 of Bovichtus diacanthus. Classification (NCBI taxonomy): domain Eukaryota; kingdom Metazoa; phylum Chordata; class Actinopteri; order Perciformes; family Bovichtidae; genus Bovichtus; species Bovichtus diacanthus. The sequence continues at coordinate 1,896,016 of CALSBV010011913.1, forward strand.
CTATTGCCGCCTCCTCAGCCTCTCAGCAGGACCACACGTTCCAATCAAAGAGGAGCAGCCGTTTGTACATCCTGGGATCCAGATGACAACAATTACCTCAAAAGCACATATGTGAAGGTTGGTGAAAAGGTCAAACCGGCAACATTACAATCCACAAGAGGTTTTTATTTAACACTTCGGGGTGATGTCACTGTAGCCTTTCACCTCCCCTCTGCTGAGTCATGTAGAGGTCAGAGGACCGGCCGAGACAGCAGAAACCCTGAGAGACAGTGATGATTGTGATGATAAGGAGGAAATGGATGAAGTGACACCAGAGTAGCACCACTTCCTTATCAACCGATTCTGGCTCTTCTCAAAACCACATACTGGTAGCACTCCATCCAAACCATATGCTAAGAGAGGTGAGGCTGCACGCAAAATATACAGCTACTTTTGTTGCATTACATCTAAAGTGTACGTTGCATACAATAGGACGTTATTGTACGGTTTGTAGTAAGAATTCAACTCGAGGAATGGAAAGGTTCGCTGGTGAGATTTTGCTTTTGTGAACAAACAAAGCTCTTGTTTACGCTCACCCTTTTTCTCATCAGAATGACTTGCTTGTACCTTGAGGCCGAAACAAACAGGACGCGTGCATTTCCTTCCTCATAAAGCGTTTGCAAAACCAAAAGAATTGGAGGAATTTGCAGCCTACGCTGTGTACGTACTGTCAACCGTCAGCAGGAGCTTGTGAGCGTGCACAACAGCTGTCAAAAACATTGCTCCATAGCAGTACTAGTGGAATAAAAATTCCACATGGCACCGTTAATTAATTACATGCCTCTAATCAACATTGTCTTGGACTCTGCACTTTATCATTGTTGGCCCCCATGCTTTCCCCGTCACTGTGCAGGGAATCTGCAGAATCTTTCGGTTTCCCTTCTGGTTGACAAAAATTCAATGCTGCGGCTTATTGGGTCGGCCATTTCAGGACAACTTTGTGGCGTTTTGTAAACGATCCAGGCCTGTTTGGCAAAGATGTGCTTCACCCAGTCAGGGCTGGATCCAGATTACCTTTTTTCTTTTGTTTTTTTAAATGCTGTCTCATCCGTTGAGACAGTTTAAACTGGCAGTCGGTGTGTCAGATTTACTCCAATGATCCAACGTTTCCCCAGTTATTCATCTACTTATGGCATTAGTACTGCTTGCCACATTGTACTGTTCACCCAACAGAATTACAGACCGTTTATATTAGATACGTATAATAGCTAAGCAGTTCTAGTGACAGTTTGTAGGCTCCCAAATCTGATGAAAAAGCTTTTATTTGACTCAAAATGCAATAGCAAATAAACGACTTGCTAAGACAAGTTTTTGCAGTACGCAGCCTATAAAAAAGAACCTGTAAACTGTGGTATCAGCTGACCCTGCAATGGCTTGCGTTTTATTCAACAGCAAAGACAGCTGTACTGGTTCGTACCCTGTGACCTGACCTGTGCCATTTCATTTACAAGTAAAGGACGGGGAAATAGCATGGGAAGGGGTGAATGAGAAAAACAACAGAAGGGAAGCCACGGCGATGGCAAACAAAGAAGAGAAGCAAAGACGACTGAGACAAAGAAGATGACAGACTTGTGTGAAACCAAAGTGGCGCTCAGCAGAGCAAAACTAACACGAAGCGCCTTGAGAGACACACACGTACACCTTCCCGCACCACATTTTTGTGTCTCACCGAGCTTTAGAACTGACAACTTCACACTCCCTACTAGGCGCGGTTATTCTTCCGACTGCGAAACAGTCGCGAAACTGAATCTGCCGTGGTTATCAAATGCTTTGTTGGGGCCAAAGGTAGGTCACAGGGAGACGAAAATACCTCCACTGCTATCTGAAGTTACTCACAATATATACAGTACGCTGGTAAAAACTTCCTGAAAATGTGGAAAGGTAGGCAGAATGAAATTCAGGTCAAAAAGTTTGGACGGCTTTTATAATAGGAAAAAAAATAAAAAGAGATTACTGTTCAGTTGTTACTGTTGCTATGCCTGTCAAGCTTCCTGTTTGCACACGGCACCTATGCATTTTAAAACGATAACCAAGCAGATTTATAAAATACTAGAAAAGTAACACACAGGGTTGTAGTGAGGTGCTGACCACGGGAAGTAGACCTGAAAGTTGGCACTTCCCCCCCACTTTCAACTGTAGCAGAGAGTTTACTATACAAGATATTTTGTCATTTTCCAAAAATGGGTTCTCGAGTTCAGACAGGCGGTAAAAATAAAAAAGATGGCTTCTCTTTTTTAGGCCACGCTCGATTTCGCCTACAGTCACTGGCAGATTTTATCAGCCATCCAGCTACTTAAGATAGGGTTATCTCTTTGAGTTGGTCTGACTTTTTAATGTTTCCAGCTGACTGAAGGGGTCTTAAAAATAGACTTGATGGCGTCATGATAACAGACTGAAGGAAAAATGTACAACCAGACTGTTATTTTGTAGCAACTCCGTAACTCTTAGGTAACCAGCTGCCTCACAATAAGAATTATTTGGACATCATTTGTCCAAAAATATTTTTTTTACACTGCCTTTCACAGTGTGTATTACATTTGCAAAGCATGACTTTGTATTTCACACTTACCATTAAATACAGCTACAGTATATTCACCTAATTTTAGACTGAGATGCAAATATCTGCATGCACTTCTTTGAAGAAAATCTTCCAGATAATATCTGAACATTAGTAAATACTCAATACAATGTATGAAGTCGCTCATCGTTCCCCTTAAGATAAGATTAGTTTAAAACTCAGTGATTTGATTGCCCATGGGGCAACTATGTTACAGAAGCAGTGTACAAACTATGATAGATAAGAATACATGAGAAAGAACTTATTGATGCAAGTAGGGCAACTAAAGTCTATGCAATATAATACAGCCATTAGAGCATATTTGATTCATAATTACAGATGATTATGTAGCTAAAGCTATATTTTACTAATCCAGAGACCTTTTTCATTTTTGGAACAATTCTTGCTATGGTGACTGTTGAACACCTGCAGGAGATGTCTGCAGTTACCATTCTACTAATTTACTGCGCAGAGGAAACTGTTTCATGGATTCTGTGTCACAAATGTGACACAGAATCCCACGTGGGATCTTGGATTTGAAGATTATTCTCTGTTGCCCTCAGTTGTTCAGGATAAAAGTGTCAACTGATCGCCTGAAATGTAAATGTGAAGCGGTTAAGGCCTCTAACAAGCACAAAGCCAATGCAACTGTGCTGCATAATATGTTTAAGCAATGAAGATACTTTAAATAACTGCTCTCCATGTATTCTAAAGCACTGAGCTCATTACACATAAGTTTAGGACATAAAATGGGCCATGGACCGAACTGAGCTGGTTCCCCAAATGGATAGAGCGGTAATGCTTAATGAGGTCCGACGGTGGGTCTATTTTAACAGTATTTATTATTTTGCCAACACGGCTGACAAGAAGATGCATAACTTCTATTTAATATTTTATGGAATTTCAATGTAAATAAATCAAATAGACCTGTAAGCAAGAAGCAAGTCATCATTGAGTTTGAACTTTTCTGAGCAAACAGAACGTTGTCCTGGAAACTACAAATATATTATGGAAAATAGAAGACCCTCCTTTACCAAATCAAATCAAATCAAGTTTATTTCTATAGCCCAATATCACAAATTATACATTTGTCTCACTGGGCTTTACAGCCTGTACAGGGTACGACACCCTCTGTCCTTAGACCCTCACATCGCACAAGGAAAAACTCCCTAAAAGATACCCCACAATAAGTGGGGGAAATATGGAAGAAACCTCAGGGAGAGCAACTGAGGAGGGA
>CALSBV010011913.1:1899858-1933858 GCA_943590825.1 Bovichtus diacanthus
TTAAAAATACAGCATAGACAATCTATGCGACAGAAAACATGATACGATGGTATATAAAAAAGATGGATCAGGGGGATGTCAAGGCTTCCTGGTGTCAGGCAGGACCAGGGCAACAGGTGCAGCCACGATTCGCAGTCCAGAAGTAATCTTTAATAGTGACAACCTGCAAGATGAGGGACACAGAAACTCCGGGGATGATGCCCCGGATGGTGAGTTAGTAACATGCATTTAAGGGACATGAATGCATATCAATAGAGAGGGAGAGGAGGAGAGCAAGAAAGATAGGGAAGGGAGGAGAGGAGTGAGTCCCCCGACAGTCTAAGCCTATAGCAGCATAACTAGGGGCTAGTCCAAGGCAAACCTGAGCCAGCCCTAACTATAAGCTTTATCAAAGAGGAAAGTCTTTAACCTGCTCTTAAATGTGGAGAGGGTGTCTGCCTCCGCCTACCAGCAGGAACATTAAATGTATGTGCAAATTAATGCATCAATAATTATAATCCAATACTATGATATATACTATTCTGAAATGGGCTGTTTTACAGAATGAGTACTTTTACTTTTGGTACTTTAAGTATATGTTGATGATAATAGAATGTGAGATGTGAATGTAGAATGTGAGTACTTTGTCCACCTCTGCTAAATTAGCAATGACAGTTCTGAGATCTCACCAAAGGGGCAACCTCTGAAAAAAAGTCAGATTGTATAGAAAAGTCAGATTGTATAGAAGTCTATGAGAAAAATACCCTATTTATCGATTCCTTTATTGTCTCAATAAACATGTTCCTAATGAGTTTATGGTCTCAATTGCTGGTTTCAAGCCTTCTTTATTAAAGCATGATGTTCATTTTGTAAATGATGATCCCATTTAGAGTAAAATATGCAACAAAGCCAGGTATGGTTAGGACAGAGCTACCTTGTGGTTGCCAGGACTCTACCGCAGCAACGTCCGTTCTGGACTGAATGTTTTCAGTTTATCAAAGTTAATTGTAACATTTTGGTTGCCTAAAAATGTATTTTCCAGCATTCGGTTGGCTCCGCCTTCTCATGTCACTTCTTGTTCCCCAAAAACAAGATGGCGACGGCCAAAATCCCAAACTTCAGGCTTCACAACCGTAATCCACAAACCAAAATATTGAGCTGATTTCGATAATGTGGAAGTGATGCCAGATTTCAGAACGAGATGTCTCCTTGAGCGAGACTTGCCAAGTCACAAAAACAAACAGACCGGATCAAGTAAAAGGTAAAGAAAAACTTTTTATTCCTTTGACAGTGCGGAATTACCCCGAGCGATTACATTGCGGCCCATTTAGCGATTGTCGTCTGCAGCGCTCTCGCTCAATACTGGACAAAAAAAATAAATATTGAAAAATAAGTGAAACATGCCAAAGTTACCCTTTCAGCAAATTCTAGGACTGAGGGTTAACATCATCATGGTTAGACATGCCTGTAGACATAATGCTGAAGCTATCTTAACCCTAACCCTAACTGCTTCCCATCAATATGAAGAAATAGAAGTTCACTTTCACTCAAACTTTGGCCCAGCAACAGAAATTGCTACTACATTGGAAATTAAATCCCAATCCCAATAGTAATATGACAAATAACCTGACAGGACAAGTAATACACCATCTGTAATGAATCACTTCAGGCAATAGTGGCTATTTGATACTCACTTACACTGCTAACACAGTGTCACACAGTTTGTTGCAGACAAAATGAAAGCAATAAGTTGTTTTCATGCCACAGCAGTCCATTGAAATGGGAAATAAATAGAGTTTTTACTGTCCAATACAACAAGATGTCCTTGATGTATCTGCAGGGGTTGATAGCACTGTGGATCAATATCAGTGACTCATTTATCACTTGGTCAGGATCTGAGACTTTTGGCTTGCAGAATACACATTTCTATCCACTCTTAAAGAAATATCTCCACTGCACTTATCAATAAAACAATACAAAGTGAACTGCGCCTCGCCTGGAAAGTGTAGAGACCAGCGAGCGGGCAAAAAACCTACAGTCAAGTCGGACAGTTTCCAGAATCTTTCAAAGTTTCTTTACAGAAAGCCGCAGAAATAGTTTCATCCTATTGGATCCATCTGTAGGCTACCTGCAGTTTGCAGAACATGTTTGGATAGTTTGTAATAATGTGTGTGTGGGAATTAAATATATATTCATATCTGGCATTGTATTCCATCCTAAAAAAAACATCCTAAAACCCATAGAAATTGCTCGTTTTGGTAAGTGCTAAAAGAACGTTATTATTAAACACACAAGTTGTGTCTTAAACCTACGTTGTACAACCTGAGACTAACAGAGCCTACAATATAGTTTTAAGTATTACTCAGAAAATCAGGACTGTTGTTGTTGTCGAAACTAAGAGCCAAACAACTCTTTGAGCAGGCAACAGCCAAGCGTTTCCCATCATGCCCTGGGTCTTGCAGTCGGTGGAGGGCAGCTGCGGCGCCTGGCTCTTAAAACTGCGGCCGCCTCGATCTCGTGATGTTGTCGTTGCCTACGTGGGCATGACGTCAGAGCAAGTCGGGATACAAATCTAACCGCCATGCATTGTGCAGCGATCGCTGGTGAATCAATCTGCGCGTGCGCCTAACGTGTCCAGCCCTGCGAGACATTCTCGAGACATTCCGCTAAAAACGACACACATCCTCAATATTAGTGCCATAATCTTTCCCAGCCTTATCTTGTATGCCCTGTTTGCCTATTTCTCTCCGTCTGTCTGTCTCCATTGCTCTCTCTCTCTGTTGATGACAACTTTAGAGACGGAGCTAACAAGCCGATAGCCAAGTGTCTGCTGGGAAGTTAATGAATAGCACTTACAGTCTGAATCGCTGAGTCGCAGTGCCTCTGTGATGCAGAGAGACCAAGTGAGGCGCACGCAAACCATGTGGGTGCTAAAAAAAGAACTACACAAGTACACACACACACACACACACACACAAACACACCTACATGCAGTCAGGTTGAAATGCTCATATACACACATCGTGCATATAAACTCTCACCTTAAAGTTTCTGCTGACAACTTCCCACCAGCTAAAAAGTTCACATATAGCGTGCGCAAAGACACACACACACACACACACACACACTCAAATTAGTGCCTCTTTAGCATTTTACAGTTAGGCTGGCCGAGCAGTTAACTGGCTCCCCGCTTGGATCACAGTGTGTGTGCGTGTGTGTGTGTGTGTGTGTGTGTGTGTGTGTGTGTGTGACTGAAAGAGAGAGCGTGCAAGGTAATTCTTCCCCATAATTCTGATAAATGATGTATTCAGTTTGGTACTTTAAGCACTTCCCCCCATTCTCTGTAACTTCTCTCTCTTTGTCCACAAATCTCTCTCCCTCCCTCTCTCCCTCCCTTGTTGTTTGTTTTCCATTGACCAGGGCTGTGTATGAACTCCAAGGTTTTTTTTTGTTTTTTTTCATCACACACACAGAATGGACAACACAGAGGCATCCACTGAATTTGCTTCGGATTCGAATCACAGGCTCCACCTTTTAAAATGAACTAATCAAAAGCATACAACAGCGTTTACGATAACAAGACAATCGCAATACAAAATCACAGTCGCCACAGCAAGTATCTGTGCATTTACTAAATACTGCAGCTGCGAGTGAAAAACTGCTGAACATGGTAAACTGCCTTTTGTTTTATGTGCTGCTTTTCTTTGTGACCACTCAAAGCTCTTTTACAACAGATGTCGGCATTCACCCATATATTCATACAGAGGCTACCAGACAAGGTGCCGCCTGCTCCTCACTGATAAACTCTCACACACCTTTGGGCATGCCATCGGGTGCAGTGCCTTGCCCAAGGACACTTTTGACATGTGGACCGCTGGTGCTGGATAACAAACCATGGACCCTCTGATTGGTGGACGACCGCTGAACCGCCTGAGCCACAGTCGCCCCAGAGCCATTTTAGGTTACTATGGAAATACAGCTGCCTGCCAGCAGTAACTCGTCCGAGGCACACAGCACATGACAGAAGTAGCATACTTTCAGCCTAATTTGTAGATTCAAAGTTTCACTTAAAATCAATTTGCTAATGAGTCCCTTTGCCACACCCAAGCACAATAACCCTATCAGTTAACCCATTGTAGCACTGTTAATGTATACTCAAAAATCCCATTAAGACAGATACAGAAAAAAAACAAAAAAAAAAACCTCAAAATCATCCAGATGTGCATTGTATCCGTCAACACAGCGCACAGATTCCTCTCCATACTCATCATGCAGGCTACTGGTTTCTTAACAAAAATAGATTTTCATTATTGAGGACCTGCCAAATGTGTATTCTAACTGTAGAAGTGAGGGAGTTTGTGTCAGTACTGGAATTTTGAAATTAAATTAATATCGCAGCTACTTGAGCTCTGATTCAGGGATCCTAAATATCCACTGGGTCCTCTAATGATGGCAATAATACCAGCCCATTTCAATGGGTTTAGTTCCCTCTGTCTCCTCGTGCAGGGTCCTGGGCTCAGCAAATTGGAGAATATATGATGTGCATAATAAATCAGGCTTTGGCTCTCACTGAAGTGCCCCTTTAAGGATTCAAGGACAGGAGAATTAAAGCACGATTAGAGTCTATCTGCAGACCCCGCTGAAGCGTGAAGATATTATGTAAATGGAAACTCTCCAGAAAAGTGACATTTTTATAATCCCTTTAATTTATTTGTAATTATGCTGCATTGTGGGTGTTGTGGTGTATATATCTTTGGTTTACATATTTTGTCTTCTCGCTGTCTTCCTTTCATTTTGTGCCTGCTCCATTTGTGACCTCACTTCACTCTTCTGCTCTCTCTTTCACGTCCTCTCCCTTCCGGCCTCAGCCTGAAAACCCCAAATTCCAGATGGTCTGCCAGATGATTTTATGTTGCCTTTCAGCTGATCGCAGGAAATGACATGAAAAGGCATGTTTTCCTTTTTTGTCAGCATCGGGCACAAGGATGCCTGACCTGTTGGCGTAGCGTGACATGGCTGGACCCAACTTTTAGGGCCATCGTTTGGCCTGTGACGGGACAGGGAGCGTCACAGGAGGCAGGGACTAAAGCTGCCACAGCTCTGGGATGTGCTGACATGGAGTAGGGCCAGGCCCACCATAGCTGGATGGCTCCACAGTAGGTGGGGACCCACAGATTTAAGTGTGGACTGCAGCGGACACATCCTGGTGTGCTGTCCCGTGACCCATTGCTAAAGACTGGGCAGGTGGGAATGTGTCACTGAAGCTCCTTACATTAAGCCCTGATGTTGTGCTAAGTGTTAGCTTGCTAATGACATTAGCATAGTAAGCTAACGCTAGCAAACTCATAAGGTTTTTCTGAGGATTCTGGATTATCTCACAATGCTGACAAAATGTTCCCTCCAGGCAAGTTATACTACTATATATATGTATATATATATATATATATATATATATACTATAAACTATAGTATGTGAGTCATTGTTTCCTCTATTCCCCTTCCTGATCGGTGTAACACCAGCAAATCACATCATGTCTCTACCTCTGATTCCGGTGTGTATTGCCAAAAGCCTCCTCGGCCAAAATATCAGGGTTTTAGGGTTCTCTAGTTAAGTAGACATCACTTTTTACTGGAGTGAGTGTGGCACCCGTCCTATCCGTCTTATACCATTAAGAAAATCCATTTAGTATGCTTTGATTTTATTTGAGGAAGCTGGCAGCATGTGCAAAATACTTAATGCTGTGTGGTTTTAATGAGTCGCTGGCCTATAAATGTAGTTCACCTCCAAGTGCACTTAGTAGGCATCGTCAGTGATTACAAAGTATACATTTAGTCTTACTCAGGGAAAGTTGTTGCAGCAAATAATTTACAGATTTTACTGCTTTACATGCAAGGCGTTCCACTCCCTGGGAGATGTGCAGCACGAGTCCAGTCTACTGAGAGCTATAGGGCAGCTTTACTGAAGGTTGGGGGTTCAGCATAGGGCGCAGGGAGAACACGCTGCGACTAAAAAAAACTCGCCCATGGTCCTCTAAGAAGGCCGATATGATAACGATAGTTTGGGAGTGGGATAAAGCCAACAGTCAATTAACCGGAAGATATCACTTTTGTTTTATTTTCCATCAAAGTCAGTAATTCCACTCGCTGAGCACTCGCCCCCTTGGGACGGGGGAGGGTTGTGGTGCAGAGATGTTTTGTGGCCAGTGCAGCAAGTCTTGGAAGTTGAGTTTCTGAAGCTGGAGTGGGCTGCAACTGTGTGGTGAGCTATTCCAAAAAGTTTTGCACACAGTGACTGTCCACGAGTCCAAGAGTTGGAGGGGGGTCGCTCTGGAATCTCTGTATTTTTGATGGATCGTCCGCTTCACTAGTCTCTTCCACTGTTTTTGCCATGTCACATGCAGCTTCTTCCTTGAGCCGTTCTTTGTCCTTCTCTAGCTTCTCTGCTGAAGGGAAGGCTGTGCCCTTGTAGCGGGGACCAAGGACAGTTGCCAACACCAAATGACTCTGTGTCCTCCGCCTTGGAGAATCGACTCGTCAGGCAGTCAAGCATGGTCGTCCGCAAAGGTTCCGATGCCTGCTGAAGATGGACTAAAAAAGCCTCAATCGCAGCGTGTTGCTTTCATCCGTTCAGCACTCATTCATTCATTATTCTTCTTCACTGTACATTTCCAGCACAACATTTCATACACTATATAAAACTGTAAAAAAAATTCTCCTTCCGTGATCTAAAAACAGAGAGAGAAGGAAAACAAATCATATTAATTTCCCTTTTCTCACAGTAAATAAAAAAATAACTTGAACGGTGTGCCACTGCTTTCATCATGCGCGCACGTCTTAAAAAGTTGACACATACACCGGGCATGCTGACTTTTGAAAACAAATTTTAAATCATCACGTAGTGTTTACACAAATAACCTCTGCAAAAACCTCCGGGAAAATTCTGTTTTTTTGGCCCCATAAATTACTAATACAGATTTTAATTAGACTTAATCCTTTAGTTTTATCACCTGTGACTTGATAAGCAGTCTGTTTATATGCTTCCTTGAATCCACTTTGTTTATACCTCTTATTGCTCTTTTCCATAGTACATAGTGGAATTATATTAGCTATATATGGGTTTCCTGTTCAGCGCAGGTATTTTTCACTAGTGGAAATTATATGTTGTTCAAATGTTATTCAAATAGATCTTTTAAACCATTTTGACATGTTACAAATGTATTTTTTAGATATTGAATTTTGACTAGTCAAAACTGATTTACAGATATCTTCTTCTATATCTTCTATAATCGATATCTCTCTACTTTAAATATAGCTACCAGTCATTTCTATTTCACTACAAAGAATAGTGACTACAGATATCTACAAAAGAATTATCCCAGGTTGAACTTGACTTTGTGGAAGTGTAGTTTCCCATTTCAGAAATCAACAATTGCATTTCGAATACGTAGCACAAATTACCTGTTCATTTCCGATATCTACGTACGTCATTAATGATATCTACAATGACTGTCACGGGTGGAAATTCCTTTTTTGATAACTAAAATTCTATTTTAACTAGTTCTATCTCATAACTATCTCATATAATTGTTACTAGTAAGAATATAATTTTTCCTGCTTGCAATTGTATTTATGATTTCTAAAATGCAATTCCTAATATCTGTGATTGCATTCTTGCTAGTTCCAATTCCATTTCCAACATTTTGACGAGTGAGAAGGTAATTGTAGATTGCTTTAATGAGAATTGCTACTAGTCAAAATTACATTACGGATATGTTGGCTAGGAATTCTAAATAGAGGTAATAGCAATTGTTGATATCCACAATTGCCATTACCGCTATTGATTAAATGCTGAAAATGCTAGCCAAAGCTCAGGTGGATCTTTTAGAACATTCTACACGGAGATCGTGGGTTACAGTCACACTCCAAGGTGCCGACTACCAGGGCAAGAGTGTGAAAGCTCTTTAAAAAGGTACTTGTTGTCTGTCTTATCTGTCTGTCTCTTAAGTAAGGGCGCAGGTGGCAGTGTCCTTTCAAAATGTGGTAACTGCTAATAACTGCAGACCCAGAGCAGCACTTTGACACCTGAGCCAAATATGAACACAAATACAGATCAAGCAGTCCGTCACAGAGCATCAACTACAGTTACTCTTTGTGAGGAAGGCCTCATCCAAACACTCCACTAACATGTTCACAGAAAGCCATTCTTTCTGGGGGTTCTTCCCACGCAACCCACCCAACTATCACTCCTACTGGATGGAAAACAGACATTGCAGACATTTTAGTTGCAAGGCAAAAAAAAACGGTCACTAGCATTCTAGCGAGTGACTACCATGATTGTCGTAGCTGCCGCCAGCTCCACTGCAGCAAACGTTACTCATCATTATCTTCTTGGTAGGCACTGTCTGCCATCACCAGATGCAGGATGTTGAGATACAGATGCTGGTTATTAACCACCAGTTTTGGGGAACATTGCTCATACCAATTCCAGTTAAAGCATTGCTTTCATTAAAAGTATAATAACTTAAAATATACCACTGTTAAAAACAAGGTTTTACAGCTTGTTGCATCACTATATGAACAGTCATTATGAGTGTCATATGAAGTGGGATTCCAGCTCCTTTATCAATGACTAGAAGCAGTAGAATTGTCATTTAGTTAAATGAATGTACAGACTATTTGGGACTTTGTTTCTACATCACATATACAAAAAAAAAAAAAGATTTGAAGAAATTCCCTTCAGGCGTTTCTTATCTTGTTTTTTCTCCTTTCTCTTTTTTTACGTTCCTTTTATTTTCAAACTAATAACGCACCATTTTAAACTACTACTTTTATTTACTGGGCATACTAAGTATCACACACACACACACACACACACACACACACACACACGTGAGATGAGTGTTTATGACCATAGCATTTTGATGTCACACTAAGCTCATAAAGGGACATCCAGTTTGTCAAATCAAGTGCCCATCAGGTTCCCAGCGCCAACTTGCTTTTTAATACAGGCACATTTAAACTGAGCTGCACAGTCAAATTAGAAGGATAATTAAAAGCATGGCTGTTAAATGAACAGGTTATGGCACAAACAATAAGCACAAAACATTTTTGTTTTGTTACATTGTTACAATCGTGCCATTATATAATCTGTTTACCAAAGCAGAGGGTTAAATATGAACGATTATGAAAAAATTGAGGTTGTTAAATTTGTTGCACCTCCAGCAATCTGGGTCCCATTACTGTTTATAGCAGTTTGTGCTGCTGGGGCAAATTAAAACAGAATTAGCATAAATACAATACTAAAAGAAAAACAGTCCAGTCTTCTTGATGGCTCAGCAGATTACAGCAAACACAAACCTGGAGAAATAGACAAAAAAAAAAACAGGGTAAAAGTCAGCTTTCCACAAAGCCTTATCGGCACACACAGGACTGAGTCCGTTTTGAGGTGGTGGATTTAGAAGTTCAGTTCCTCTAATTGACCTCTGTTGCATGTCAGCTGCATCTCTGTAATACTAAACATCCAATGAATAGAATGAATTAAGGGCACAGCCTGTTGGAATAATGGATTTAAGTGGAGCCTACATATGGATACAAATAGTTACCACCTCGCAGTTGGTTTTGTGCTAGTTTGAACAGCCATATTGTTGGCAGATTAATACTAGAAGTGAGTGCTATTGTCCCAATATCCCAAATGAATAGTTACATTTCTGCATATTGAATACTGTAGGGCAATATCCATGGTCTGAGAATTTTACAAGCATTAGCCACCATGAGGTCACCCATTGGTGGACAACGGTTTTGAAGCCTCAAGTTTGGCATTATGGCGCCATCTTGTTTTTTTGGCCATCGCCATCTCCGGCTATGTTCGTACTGCAAGACTGATTTCAGACCACATATGAAAGTGGCCCAAACCAGAATTGAAAAGTTCAGATTCAATGGGATTTGTGTTTGTTCACAGTGTAACAAACAAATCTGATCAATGCTTCGATAACTTTCATGAACTGAAAACACAAACTGTGAAAGGGTAAAAGTAAAAGATGAAAACACGGAGAGCAACCCGGAACCGACAACACCTTGGCAGAGAGCTGTCAATCACAAGGTAGCCCCGCCCTAAAGCATACGCTGCTTTATTATCTATTTTACTCTAAATGAGACCATCATTAACAAAATGAACATCATGCTATATTGAAGAGGACTTGAAACTTGCGATTGAGAACATGAACTTGTCTCTTTATTAAAAGGTCATAAATCATATGAGAAGCAGGCACCTTTCCTCATAGACTTCTATACAATCTGACTTCTTTTTGCCACCTATGTAGTCGGCCCATGCTGGCTATAAGAGAGAATGCAGGTTTAAGAAACCTCCTCATTGGCTTCACTTTTCAGATCCGAAGGTTGCTGCCTCGTTCTTATTTCATATTTGAAATGCTATGAATCATTTCACGTCCAATTGTCCATCCATCCATCAAACATGATATCTCAAGTGATGTGAACCACTGAACAGGTTTTGACAAAAGTGGGATGAATGATGTGTCTGATGAATGATATTGTCTTATATATTGAATCCTAGAGTCTAAAATGTAATGCTGAAATACTTTACATACTACTGAAAGTAATATAATCATAAAATAAAAATAAATTGAGTTTCGAGTCCAAAGCTTTAATGTGAGTCATGTACGCCAAGCTTTTCAAACGATTTACACTCATTGTTTTAACGAAGACACAAAAGGAGGACAGTTTATGTGCTGACAATGATGCATCTTAGGCCAAAGGTGTTTTTTTTGCATAATTTATAATGGATATCATGTTTTCATACATGTTTCAAAGCAACTGAAGGCAGTTAGCCTGGGCACTTTACCATAAACGGTTTCTATCACTTGCGATATATAAGGATGTGGACAAATTGGTCAGCTAATCAGATCCATCAATTACTTCCGGCTTCTCCACTTCTATTTCTGCTCCCTGAGGAGTGTATGACATGGGCTGGAATGGCGGCTTGAAATGTCACTTTCATTAAGCTGATCCGGAATCGATAGCTGGGCTCCGATGAAGTCCCACAGTGGCTAATCATACAGCAGAGGTCAGTACAGGGGAGAAGACACAGGCAGAGGTGTCCTTTTATCTTACTAAAAACATATTTAGCTGTAAAAGAAACGGAAATCGATTTAAACGGAATTAGCAAGATAAAGTTTACATCACAGAAGCACGCTAATAAAGCATTATGATTTCTTAATACACATCCACCCCAGGTCGTGAGATGGACAGAGGAGACACAGTGATCATCTTCATCTTTTATTCTTCATTCGTTATATTTTGATAGTTCATATGTAGCTTACTTCCCTCTTCATACTTAGTTTAGTTTGGTAATTCTTATTTTTTTATGTTGTTATTTTGCCAAATACTGCACCATACCTCATCTTGTTGAATATTGCACCTTACCCCATCTTAGCTCATCTTATTTAAAATGTTTTTATATATATATATATATATATATATATATATATATATTTGTATAAAACGTTTTAAACGATTTGTACATTTTTGTAAATTTTAGAATCTTAAACTGTCTCCTACTGTGTATTGCAACCTTTGCACAACAATTTCCGTCGGGATAAATAAAGTTCTATCTTATCTTATCTTAATATAGAATCCTCACATTGATATTATTCTGAATGTGTTCAATCAAATTGCTGTTCAAGTGTCAATTCAGATTTAACTTCATCTTGAAAAGTACCGATATTGAGGTTTTTTCAATGATTTGACTTTTGTATCTTCCTGTGCATGTGCTACGGTGATGTTTTGCAGCCGAAGATGTCCGTTACAGATGGACAAAGAGCAATGCCACCAACAATCACTGAGTGCGATGAATATAAGGGCTGAGTGATATGGCCAAAAAATAATACATTGATTTTTCTTCCTAAGTGTGTGTATGATTTAACGTTTCAAAAAAATAATAATAATTCTCCAAAGTGCGGCACATTAAACATGATGTTATAATCATGATGATCAAACAAGATTAAAATATCATGTTTTAGGTGCAAGTCAGTTGAGCAAGAATAATTAATACCTGCCCTAATTACAAGACTTACGTCGTTACGCATGTTAAAAAAAAAAACTGTGGGTTGTCAGATACAGCTATTCAGAAACACCAGATGCTTGAAACCACATTTCTTTGCTTTAAATGTGACATCAATGAGACCGGTATAAATGAGATTTAAAAAATTCCAAAGAGTTACACTGGATTATATTTGAGTCCAGCCAAGGAATGGCCTCTAAAACACAACTTTGAATTTAACACAGTCAACACTAATCAGCTTGTAATAACTAGACCACCTTATCAACAAGAACTGTTTCTTTGCCATCTGCCACATTGTCACAGTGTCAGGAATTGCAGGTGTGGACCCAAGTGCAAGACAGACTTTCAGCCTAAAGCTGCCAGGAAACAGAAGAAGAATTCAACCTAGGGAACCAGTGCTGGAGCAAGAAACATAACAAAGTGGCACAAGGAGACTAAATACACAAGGAATGGAGGGTGATAACAAGGGACAGGTGATAGCAGGGCTAATGAATGCCAGCTGAAAACTACTTGAGCGGGGAAGACCATCAGTGTTTCTCAATGTCAAGAAAGGATCCTTAAACGTCTCAACTATGGCTACGTCATCGAAACCTGCCGAAGGACTGTTCCAAAGTCGAGGATCCTTCAAATCCTACCGAGGACTGAGTCCTTCATTCAGAGGATTATGAAGGATGATTGTGTGTATCATCTGCGCTGCTAAAACACCCACAATCCTTTATGCACATTGCATTTCCCGTCCCCATGTTTGATAATCACTTTCAGTTAGTTCACATCAGCCGTCAGCCCAAATCTGTTTCTGAACAAATTTGGCTACATCTTCACTCATGATAGATTAAGAAGGTCTAGTTTAAAAGTTTGTTCCGACCTTCCCTGTCAGCAGCGGACTCGTTGACCACCCAGGACGGTTTTGATGAGTTTTATTTTTGTTTCTGTCGAGTTTGAATGAAGTGTGTTATGGACCAACGAGGTAAAATGACTGTTTCTCTCAATGGAGTCTGGTGGCTTTGAGGAGAGCATGTTAATTGTATGTTTTGTACGTTGATAACTTATAATCATTGTCCAAATCCCTATTGATTTAATTACTTATTCTCAATATAGCCTTGCTGTTTTGAATGTGTTTGTATTCCCTATTGATTTAATTACTTATTCTCAATATAGCCTTGCTGTTTTGAATGTGTTTGTATTGTTTTGAGGAATGCAAAAGGTCAATCACGCTATTGCTACTAGAAGTTAAAAACAATACCATTTCATCCGCACACGGTCACACTCGCTAGGCACACCGACCTGTGTTCTCTGAAAGCTTGAAAGAAGTCTGACCTAGCCTCTGAATAACCCAAAAGCATTCTTGACTTTGATAAAACACCTAATCACACAGGCAGGAAAACTCACAACGGCAGAAAGTGAAGTTGTCTACAACGAAGGAGAAGGTGAGTATCAAAATAAAATACTAAACATGAAGGCATAACATGAAACAAGGAACAACAGAAAACCCAGAAAAACATAATCCTCCAGAGAACTGATCGTCTTCTCAAGATTACAGACTACATTACATTCTAACCTGTGCACTTCCTGGTTGGTATTAAACATTTAACTGAACTTACTTTGTCTTGGTGACTCTTCTGAAAGCTGCGTTACGTACTCTGATCTCGCTCTCGTCATAATCTCTCTAGCAAAATTCGAACTGAGCGCTCGAGTGTGAAACAGGATCTCGCCCTGGTAAATTGAAACAACAAGATAGAGGAAGTCGTTTTGCATTCTCAGCAGTCCGTTTACTCGAGTCGCGCGAATGTGTTGTTGTTTCTGCTCAGGCACGCCAGGAGAAGCTTGTTGAGCGCCTCAGGAGAAATTGTATGTCCAGTTTGTAGCATAGTCGAATGTTTTTTACATGTATTTTAACAGCAGTTTACTTTCCAGAGGTCTACTATCTAGTTGTGAATGGTGTGTGTGTTTTATTTCCCTGTCTTTTCCTCTCTGTAGTATTCAGTGGTTGACAGGTTGAGCCTTCACAAGATCCTATTAGGACACTGTTTGCTCTGAACTGACACAGCAACTGCCTCTGCTGCGAGCGTGCAGACACAGGAAGCCTTCCTCTCGCACCACCTCTGTCTTGTCCCAGTCTTTGAATTGCTGACGTCTCGTGGAGCTTCAACAAAGCAGCCGAGGACTTGACACCTACAATCTTTTTACTGTACCATACAGTCATTCTATTACACTCTTAATGTTTTATATTGTGATCTGTTAGAGTAGTTACTTCTCAGAAAAGAAAGAAAAAGCATAGCTACTGTATAACCCTCCACCCCATCCCGCAATCCCAATATAAAAAAAGAAGAAAAAAAAGAAGATAATTACAGTAGAAGTTATACATTTGATTAAGCTATTTAAGTAACGGAAAATAAATAAAAATGATATAATGAATAAATGGTAATAAAATTAGGTCTGCTTCAGGGAGTACCTTAAAGTATATAGTTTCTTTAATATTGTATATTTGTTTTGTGTCATTTTTCATCTCACATCATACAGTTTAGCTAGATTCCCTAAATCCTGTGATTAATTATCTCCATTTTAAGTATTTCGTTAATTGTGTCCTTCCTCTTGCTTAGTTGTGACGCCACCGGTTTCAGTTTTTCATTATCTGTTTAAGTTCCGCTACTCTTAACATTCTAAAAAGATACTTATCTCAGACTGCTAGTGGCCCATTGGTTAACTTCAGAATGCATTTTGGAAAATGGACTCTGGATTTTGTCCCCCATCTCTCTTTCAACATACACATTGCATTCTAAGAAAAACTTAAAGTAAACAATACTTGTATTCTTTAATTATCTGCCATTTTAAATGAAACTGATGGATCTACTTACCTTTGACGATGTAAATAGGAGACAAGGCCCAGTGGGAAAACATTTGAGCTCAACAGTCCAAATTATTTTTAGCCCTTTTTTCAAGTTCGAGTGTTACATCAATGTGAAAGGTGAAGTGGCCTCGCCATGCTAAATTACCGGAGGCATGGAGGGGGGAGGAGGGGCGAGGAAGAAAGACATAGACATAGCAAACAAGGAAAGAACAAAGACAACCAAAACAGCACTGAAACCAAAGAGAATTTCTGAGGGATGAAATGGAAAATGCTTTAATTCACTATGCATAACAACTCACAGGGAGAGCACATTACTAATTCAAAGGGCATCACAGAGACTTCTGTGAAATTATTCAAAGAAAGCATTACTAATTCAATCAGAATTACAAAGCTTCGTGCAAAACTGCAGTGTGAAAACTTCATATTTTGACTGTTTCTTTCACTGGTATTTCTACTCCTTTACCTCAACATATACAGTATGTTCTGTCCACTCCGTGACATAGCCCACATTTCGAGGGACTGAACATATGACGTCATGTGACCACGAGACCAACCATCTGTGTGTAAGCCATATAAAAACACCTGTGCTCCCAACAGCAAACCCTCACTGATCAGGTTGATGTGTGTGCATGCGAGAAACAGATGTTCGTATGAGACGCCCAGCCTCTGCTTAGCACCCTGTATATGACAGTTATAGTTGCCTACGGAGATGGCTGACTTTCTCTTGGTAAGCTGGTTAATCTTGGGGGTTCCATGAAAACCTGTGTGGTGGAAGAAATCTGCAGTTTGGTAGATGGCATTCAGCACCCCGCCAGCTGCTTAATGATATTCATAATGGACCCAATGAAGGTTTGCCTGATTTATTGCACTGGAAAGCACCACAGGTACTTGGGCTAACGGAAGCTATAGATCGCCGACTAACTATTACGTCTTGACAGAATTCAACATCTTTTTAGTTCATCTACTGTGCCTGGCTAAAAGTGGTGAATCCAAATTTTGGATTTTTGAGTCAACCAACTTGTCTGGATTATGTCTCGGCCTCTACTGAGTGGGCTGAACCAGAATTCCGTGATGGCCAGTTCTTTTTCAGTGTACTGAATCGCTAGAATCTTGTTCATTAAAAAAGATTTGTTCTCATAATCGCTCATTGTTCGACTGGCGTTCTGACTGCCGGGGTGGCTTTTGACTGTGCAAACACAAGGTATAAAGAAGCCAATCATACTTCAGCCCTATGACGGGAAGGAGAAAAAGGACAGCCTTTCTTCTTCGGTCTTGTTGCAGAATACAAGCATGTTCCGGGGTGGTCAGATGGCAAGCAAGCTGTCTGCCTAGCGAAAGAGTCGCACATGGATGGCTCTGCCACCGCTGCCATGAATTGATGAATAATTCCATAACATTAAAGGAGAGATGGGGAGATGCATGGGGAGTGGGTGAAAGAAGCGATAGAGAGGGAACATGCAGAGAAACATGAACGTTAAAACATCATAATGATGAGGAAGAAATGCACTAACCATCAGTGTTTGGCAAGATACTTCAATAAAATGATCAATTACTCTTTACGTATTACTCATTGACATTACTTTACTTATTAATTAACAGCAAAAGTACTTGTTCATAAGGACATTCATGTTTACTTCCATTGCTAATTCCAGCACCATGACTAATCTAAGAGAGAAGTCTGTCTGATATATAATTATTTACTATGATTTAGGGTTCTTGGATACACAGAGGTTGTTGCTAGTGAGTGACATGCAGGCTCACCTGCCACTGTGCTTGGTGCTTTGATACCAATTGTAAGCGTAGTATAGCATTGAAGTGCAAGAAAGGATGGTTTACACTCAAAACAAAGTATTCCGAGTATAAGTAATTTTCCAGCTTTTTTTAATTATTATTACTCCCCTCCAAAATGACTAGAATAATTCTAGAATGATTAATTGTCAATGATTAATTCTTTCCAGCTATTCAAGTCATCTGGCGTGAGGTAACTGTATTTTTTCATAACGCAATATATATTGCAGAAAATAAATATATTATCTATTTTGAGCAGCCCTAATTTGCCCTCACTTTGGTATCTTTCCATCGACTTTGTTTGCAGTTGAATTGTGTCTAAAATTTGCTTTGCATTCTGTCTGAACATACTTCAGAGGGAACTGTTCCCGGGCCTAGTGCTGGATTGTCAAGCTGCACTAATGATGCTCGGTAAGGCACGAGGAATTAACAGTTCAGGTTGTTTTATTGACTCCACTGCATATGCACCCACTGCCAAGCTTCCTGCAGGGACGAGTGCTCATCTTCAGGTTACAGTTAGTCAATGACGATGACATAGTGGTATGTATGGAACATGTCCTTGGTTGAGAGGTGCTTCAATCAGAGAACCATGGTTACATATGTAACCTGCATTCACACTTCAGCTTCAGCAAAGGTATGATGTTGTTAGAAGGAAATAAAGAAACAAACTTCTTGCTGTAATTTCTGAAACATTAGCCGTATATTATTATGCATTTGCCACACCATCACTTTAGATATTTTTTCCTGCTCACCTGGTTTTACTGTTTTTTGGGCTTTTCCTATTTCCTTTGCTTTCACTTATCTGTATTGTAAAGAGCACAGTATCGTTGTGTGAAACTACACCATTTGATAAACAAAATCAAACCTCACTGCACAGTAGCAATAAGTTATTCAAAAGGCATAGGAGACCTTTGAGGGGAATTATTCATTACGGCATTAGCATCCAAGTCGTTCACATTTGTCCACGGAGTTTATGAGGAAAATGTCGGAGGGGAGATGCTGCTTATCTGCTTTTTGTGCACTGATGCATTTCTATGATGCAACCCTGCTAGAAATAAGCTAAAAAAAAAAAAAAAGTCCAGGTTAGGGAAGTTATTATCTTAATTTTTTCTCCTCTAGTTAATGTATGTTAGGCACAGTCTTAACTTTTGTTTCAGGTTTTTTTTTGATCACATCAGAAACTCAAATATATTTTTTGGAAGTTGTGGTGATCACAAGCTTGACATTGGAGAAACTAGGTTCAAGCTTTAGTTTTGTCACCTGTCCGGTTATTGATTCCCTGTCAGGTACCAGGAGATGGGGTAGAAAGCAAAAGTTGAAGGAAAAAAACAATTTCCTTATAAAGATCAATGAAATATTACACTATTAGAAGTAGAAAGTCCTCTGCCTTCGCTCTCAGAACCGTAAATGATGGATTTGCCTAAGGACCTCAGGCTAGATTAATATTTTCTTTATTCAAGTCACAATAGTTCCAGATTCTAGAGTCATTAAAAAAAAAAAAAAAAAACTTTTGAACTTTTGCTCTAAACATTTTAAGAAAGAATATAGTTGCTTTCTCACGGCCCTGTTACGTACTTAGTATGCCTGGCTGTTTTGGGCAATAATGCATAATTTACATACATTACAGAAGTGCTGCTTTGTGTGCTTGGTTACCGGGACTCATGTAAGATAGTCGTTGATTGTCAGTTAAAACCTCCAAAACATAAGCATGCTGTGTGTTAAACCCATTGACTGTATAAAACAAGTAGACGTAGCCTCCGGGTCTGAAAAGTGAAGCCAATGCGAAAGTGCCTTAAACATGCCTTCTTTCTAATAGCCTGACTCCACTGGTTGCAAAAAGAAGCCAGATTGTATAGAAGTCTACAAGGAAATGACCCTATGACCCTTTGACCCTCACTTGATTTTTTACCTCAGTAAACATTTTCCTAACGAGTTTATGTTCTCAATCTCTTGTTTAAAGTCTTCTTCAATACAGCAGGATGTTCATTTAGTAAATTATCCCATTTAGAGTAAAATAGAAGATAAAGCAGTGTATGCATGGCTACTTTGTGATTGACAAGTTGCTAACACGACAATTATTCATCAGTTTGCTTGCCATCACCGCCTTCAATGCTTTGTATTCTGTAGCAAGCATTTTTCCCCCAACTACGGCTGAGTTATGTCCATGATTGGCATCTTCATACCTTGTGTTCACACAATCAAAGGCCTGTTAGTCAGATGAAGCCTTGCAAAAAGAATGTTGCTATCCAATATTTCGTTGGAGAAATGTAAAAGTACTAAGCTTGAACAAGCTTCTATGTCCTGTATAGAAATTCTTTCGTCAGAGCTGGTTGAACCCTCGTCTTAACATGACATTTAAATAGCTTGAATGCCTTAAATTACACTGCAAGGCATTATGTGGCATTATGGAGTCGTAAAATTGTCTGGTTAGTACAAAACTCACCGTGCTTCTCACAGCCACTCACCCTAAATTGTTCCTTTCCAAATGTTCCCATTTCTTATAATATATTTTTTCCTTTTTTAATTGGGGGAAAATATCACCTTATGACACTAAGCTGAATGGCTATGAAAGTGGGAATGGGCCAGGTTTTATAATGCTTGTAAGAGTCAATATGCTTTTTTTTTTTTTTTCTGGAAAAAGAGTATAATAAGTAATGTCAAGCGTCTTTCAAGAGAGCTGAAATTTCATCCTTACTCCCAACCTGGCCTCATAGCGAACAGCATATATATTTTTTTTTAACCAGATTCCAACCTGAACCCTGGAACCATTTCAACATTAAAACCTCATCCGTCTCTCTCCCTCCCTCTTCTTTTTCCCTCTCCCTCTTTGCCTCTCTGTATAATGCTCACATGCACAGCACAAACACAGCAATAAGCACTGTTTCTGGTCTGATGTGAACGTTACTAGTGAATTGACTGCAATATTAAAAGGTATAAATGGTGGCAAAGTACCTTTCAACAAGCATTATATAGCCAATCAGCTCATGTACACAAACCAATTATTAAAACTTCACAGAGAGAACAATAATCTCATTCAAGTTTCAAATTTGGGCAGATTGGAGTTGCTCCACGAGGCATGATTTAGCTTAGAGCTTGAACGATTAGTTGATAAATTGATTGTCAATCCATCACGTTCCCTGATTGCAACCTTTCAGATGTTCAAATGTGTCCTCTGTTTAATATTAGAGGACATTCAAAAAGTCACTCTTTTATGATTTACTGGCATGCACCCTTTACTACTTTTGTCCAGACAGAAATATCTCAAGATATCGGATGCATTGAATCATCTTGTTGAATATTGCACCTTAATATTGCACCTTACACCATCTCAGCTCATCTTATTTTTAAACTATTCTACATATATATATATATATATATATATATATTGTATAAAACATTTTGCACTATTTGTACATTTTTGTACAGTTTTGGCATCTCATACTGTCTCCTACTGTGTATTGCAACTGTTGCACAATAATTTCCCTCGGGATGAATAAAGTTCTATCTTATCTTATCATTGCCATGCAATTTGGTGCATACGTGCATGTTTCCCAGGACTGACCCTGACTTTTCCTCGAGATACACCAGCATGGTAATGGTTTTACTTATCCTGTAAAATATCTGCCATCTACCAGATGGATTGACTTTGGTGATCCTCTGGCTTTTTATCTTGTGCCATCATGAGGTTGGGCATTTGTGGTTTTTAGTGAATTTTCTAAACAATTTTTGGATGGATTTTCATGAAATTTTGACAGATATTCATATCCCTCTAAAGATGAATTACACAATTTTGGTCATCACCAGGTCAATATGTCCATTTGTCCAATCCTTTTCTAAAATACCTGCAAAACTTCAACTGTACTTTGTGTTTGGTGGTAATTAGCAATTGTTAGCTTACATGATCACCTAACATGGTAAACATTAGGCTATACCGGCTTAGCATCAACATGTTAGCTTTGTTTACGATTGCATTAAAGCATGCTTACATTACCATTTGGCTTCAAGCACAGCCTAAACACAGCCTCACATCCACCTCTCTCTCTCTTTTGCTTAACCAAACCCCCCCACCACCACACACACACACACACACACAGTGCGCACATAGTTTTTGTGATTATTTATTCAGTAAACTCACAATCCAAGTGTCCATGATAATGCAAGTTAACATTAGCTGTTGGCAGCTGTACATGCTCTATTCAGTAAAAGTGAGTATTGAGCAAAGGTATATAATATGTTTATCTGTAATCTTGTCAAATGTAGCTTTTGCTGGGAAAAAAATACATATGTCTCTGCTCCTAACATTTGTATAGACCCTGACATCTGCCATCATTGTATTACAATATGCCTCACCCTGTGCGTTTGTGTGTTACTGTTATCTCCAACGCAGTAATAACAGCTCTTTGGCCCTGAACAGAAGCCAAGAGCTAAGAGCAAAGCTATCATTGCCAACATAAAATACTTATTTTACACAGTTTGTGAGGGTGTATGTGAATGTGTGTCGTTTGCCTACAGTTACATCTAGTTTATCATTGATAAATGCATGTTCCTGAAACCCCCACACGCACTGCAAACACATGCGCTCACCCATGCAATTACTCAACCACCCACACTTAAGAAGAATGCATTACGATTATGGACTGTTTGCCTTTCTAAGCAGCACAGCCACTTCATGGATGAAGGATGCGCAAAGGGAAAATGCAAATATGGGTGGATGCTAGATTGCTCTACACTTGACTTTCAGTTCTCCAAGTTTCCACATCAAATACTGCTTTTGGGTTGGTGAGTAATTGTCTAACTAAGAACCAGTTCTAGTGGAGGCTGTATGAGGCAGAATACGACCCGTGCTGTTCACGCAGAATAATATATTTTGACGCAAAACAAACACAAACACATCTTGTTTTCTTGCTTTCTTCAGCTGGTGCAGTTGAGGAAGATTGGAACGAGGGATGCACGATACTGGATTTTTGCCTATATCCGATATGCCGACATTTTCCAACAAATTTTAGCCGATTGCCGATGCCGATTTACAGACATATTTTGTTTCCACGTAATTGCAAAAGAACATCTAGTCTCTCCTGTAGTGGAGTTAATATATTATTATGCCCTGTAACAGCCAGGTGATGTGCAAACAAAACGCATTGTGCCAATTTGCGCAAAATATAAAAAACTTCAGTCCGTGGCGAAAAGGTAGACCTCCTCTTAAGTCCAATGAACGAGGCTGAAAGACTGATAGGCCTTCATCCTATAAGTCAGACTCTAGTATGAAGTAAGAGTTTTCTGTGCGATAATGAACCTGCCCACTGCAGACATACTTGTTGCACCCGCTTCTTCTAAGGTTTGTGTCGCATGCGCATAATTAAGCTGTACACTGTGGTCTTTATGTCCTCGTCAATCTTTACCTGAAGAAAAGGTGTCTTAGTCTGGTACCTTACAGTCCCCTTCCTGTGGACGCATTGGGTGGATGTTTTTGCTGTGTTAGATGAATTTGTCGATACCGGAGCAGGGTACTTTCGTGAAGGTGCCATTATCAGATATCAGGTGGGATTGTAAGGGCAATCAGTTCAAATTGCTTCAGGGATAAAAGGACTGGAGTACACTGGTGGATTTGCAGCCTGAGAAGCACCTGATTCAGCCTCACATTGCTGGAAGATACTCTGAGAAATACGTGGCTGCTCCTTTTGTCTGCTTTGCTTTTTCCATGAAATAGGTGTTTTCAGGACACAACTGTGGTCGTTAGATGATCTGAACCAAATTGAAGTTGGTTTCTATCTTGCCTTGCTCTTTTGGGATTTGGTAAAAGGCATCCCCACTGGAAAAATGGTGAATATTACCTTCACCGTAAAAATCTGTTCTTCCGTACTTTGATAAAACTTGTCACACTGAGTGAGCACCTTCCTAATATTGAGTTTCAACCCTTTTGGATTTAAGTTGATGTAAAAAGTTACTCATAAGAGGTTTCTTCTATTCCATTAATCCACTCAACTCGAAGCAGCGTTCCCTTTTACCAAACAGTTTACAGCTCCAGTGAGAACACTGTGCATGTAAAGTCATCCAGTCATGGTCACTGTGCTTTCTGCATGGACATACCACTCCTACTCACCCTGGATATCTTTGCAAATCTAGCTCTGACCCCATTCTACTCCCAAACCACCCTGTTATCGCAAAATCATTGTCTGCAAGTAATTTCCCAAAATAATCCAGGGAGAATTTTGCAACACACCTTGAACTGCATTCGAGAGCTGACTTCTTGGCAGCACAGAAGTGGATCGTGTTGCAGAAGTGGTTTGAGGAGGTTTGAATGTTTTGATTCTTTTTCTTTCCTGCTGTGAAACTATTAAAAGCCACTGTAACAACAATGATCCCAACTCGACACAGTCACCCCTTCAAGTCTACAGAGGGTGAGTGCTACATACAAAGAAGACAGGCTTTGATTGAAGTATCACTTTAAGTGTGTGGTTATGAATGTGTATAACAAAAAGCATTTCAAGATGAAACTGCAGCCAACAGAGAATTTCAATTTCTAAGACGTTTTCTTTGTGTTTCTTAGCTGTCTCTTGGTTTTAACCTTAGTCTGCTGTGAGATGTTCTGTCTTACTCTTTGTGCCATCAAAAGGCTCCAGGGATGATTGAGAAAGACGGTTCACTTAACTTAGTCTTACAAGAACAGAATTGCTTATTAAAACATTCACCCAAACCTTATAGCTGATGTCTTGTATAAATGCAACAACATCTAATAATAGTAGGTCTGTGAGTATACACATTTTGCCCTTGAGTTTATGTCTCCCCTGCATAAAGTGTATATGTATGAGACAGAGAGAGAGAGCGAGACAGTGACTCACTCATTTTAAATGTCACAGGGTTCACTGAGGTTAATGCATTGTCACATTTTATTTAATTTATTTATAAATATAAGATATCTTTGACCTTAAGACCAGTAAGTGGTCAGTAGGGGGCTCGCCTGAAAATGACCACATCCACACAAAACACATATGTTTCTTTTAAATGGCACAGGTGGCGCTGAGGTCACAGTGTTCTCACAAAACTCAAAGGACTTCTGCTTGAATAGCAATTATATATGGTGTATGTACACATCATAAATCAAGCATAACTATTATTTAACGTTTGGTAATGTTTCTGCAATTATAAAAAGGATTACATACAATTACATACCGTACATCTGGAAAACTTAAAATAAATAAATAAATGTTACAATTAACTGTCGTGAAGTCAAAACATGCTGTAAAAAGGAGTACAGTTGCAAAACGCCCAAACCGGACCACCTGGCAATCACAAGGTATCCACGCCCTCAAGCATATTCTGCTTTATCGTCTTTTAATTTTATATCATAATCTGATCATTAATGATCATAATTTACTTAATGAACATCATGCTGTATTGAATAGGACTTTAAACTAGTGATTGAGACCATACACTCATTAAGTTTACTTAGGTTCAAGCCTAAATCAAGTGAGAAGTAGGGTCCCTTTCTCATAGACTTCTATACAATCGGACTTCTTTTTCAACCAGTGGAGTCGCCCTCAGCTGGTAGGAAGAATCCAGGTTTAAGGCGCTTACGCATTGGCTTCACTTTTCAGACCCAGAGGTCGCTGCTCGGTACAGATATCCATGGTGAAGAAGTGTAGAACAATCTGGAACAATGGCTGAAAAGACGACAGTTTTTGAACCGCATTCAGGCTTTGTTCCTGCAAGGACAATGAACCATAATTTCAATCACGAGAGACAAGTGAATGAAATAAAGATAATTTTTCATTATGACAGATGATGTGTGATAATAAGGTCTTGGCAGAAAGTCTTTCGCGCTTAGACTCTACAGGGAGATTTGTAATCGAGGGGCGTCTGCCCTGAGCGACAGCAAGATAAATACCCCCGTGGAAGCCAGACACAGGTGATGGTGGTGGCTGATGACTGCTGAGACTTCTAGCTGATCAGGCTGACAAAATAATAAAGCTGATGAAACCACAGATATAGGTGTGTCGCGGTGCCATTGCATAGATGTGACCAGCTGATGAGAACAGCTGTTATGCGATTACCAGCCACAGATAATGATCGCAAGAAATTATAAAGGAGTGGATGGCAGCATGAGAAACAAACTACAAGGCCTAAGCATGCAAAAGAATAGTCTTCCTGACTGAGCTCTCGCTAAAGCTTTGAGAGCCACAATCATATCCAAGTTTTCACATATCTTGAAAAATATTTGAAAAAAATTTAGATGAACACAAAATGTACAAACTTTCATAAACGTTATTAGAGGATGAACCTTAATGACTTTGAGGATTCTCTGACTTTTCCTCTAGCGCCACCATGAGGTTTTGAGTGCAGTGTCTCAACAACTTTTGGATGGGTTGCTTAACACTTGGCACAGATATTGTCACGTCCTCGGGATTTTGCTTGTGGGGTGTTCCTGCTTTATATTGAAAGTTCACGCTACTCACGTGTCATGTTTGGTTTAACTTCCTGCCCTTGGCCTTGGCTTTTCACCTGGTTCCTATCACACCTGTGTTTCTTTAGTTTATTAGTCCCTTGTCTATTTAGGGACTTTCCCATTTCTCGATTTTGTGTCTCCTCGCTTCTCAGGCTGGCGACCCGGAAATCCATCTCAGTATATACCAACATGATAACACCAACACCAATATAATATATGTATAATCACGTTCCCCTCAGGATGCATTGTGACATTGGTGATCCCTTCATCAGGTCAACATTTTAACTGGTTTGTGACCTAATACCTCAAAGGTTAATGACATTACTGTCATCCTTAGGTGTAGATTGTGTTGAATTCTCATTTGCAAATATTAGCATGCTAACATGCTAAACTAAGATATGTTACCATATAGCTCAAAGACCCACTGCGCATAAACACAGCCTCACAGCATACTAGCAGTGTGGCGGTAAACCTTTCGTCTCGCTAAAATGTTCTAGCAGATATTTATTAAAGGCTTTTTTATATTCATAAATTCCCTCGAATGCCTGGAGTTGGATGTTTTATGCCACACCCTACCATTGTATGCCATATTTTTCCCTCTTTAAAATGATTGGTGAATAAAAGGAAAGTGGTTATTGTTGTCTTCAATCGCCAGCAGGACACACAATGATACGACGTGAACAAATGGAAAGAATAGCAAAGATAGGGGCCTCATTATTTAAATCCACATTAAGGTTATTGTTTCACAAGTAGAGCTATGTTGTGGAAAACCATGACAGTAAGGACACATTAAAAAAAAAAGGCCTGTTCATTTAAATAATATTCAGATGTGGAGAACAATATAGCTCGACATTCTGTTGGCCTTTCATGAAAGCTTAGCATGTAGAAAGGCTTGACAATCACCCGCAATGAAGTGCAAGCTGTTGAATGTTGAGAGCTGTAGAATCAGTCCTCTTTCATCACTTTCCTCGTTCAAAGCAAGGAAAGTGTCCCTAACATCTTATAAAATCTGTTTTGTTTTTAGCCCAGTCCCCTCTGGATAACACATGTATGATCTCAGTGGGAGCATCCTGGCCGATCAAAGCTACATTGTGAAGCATTGCAATGGAAATTTGATTGGCATTAAAAGGGAGGTGGGAGATGAGGAGAAAAATAAAAGGCAATGAGCTAATAGAGGGAAGATAAGAAGATACGGCTGCTATGTGCAGGTATGCGGTGCCTGCCACATATTTCACAAGCTGGATTATTAAGTGACGCATTAAAATGATAATGCCTCATTGTATTCCACTGGAGACTTATTAATGGCACGCCTCTGTCTCTCCCTCCCCGTCTCCCTCCGCTTTAATACGTTTCCGTCTCTTCCCTTATTGCCCACTCATTCTCCCTCATTTAGTTCTGATTAAAATGTGTTCACTGTTCCTCCTCTGCTCATTCTTTCCTGCCTCTTCCCTTTCTTTTTTACTTCTATTTTCAACACCCTTGTCTCTGATCACTCTCTCTTTCCTTCCCTCTCGCTACCCCTTCACATTTCCCCCCTCCAGGTCTACAAGAGGCTGTTCAGTCCACTGTGTTGAGCTCATTGAAAATACTCTCTGAAATATCCAGAATATAAAAACAAACAATATTTACTTTTTAAACTAAAGGTGTGCATGATTGTTCTGGATGATGCCGTTTTATTTTTTATTTTACTCAACAACAAAAAAAAGAAAGTGAGGCAACATTTTCCAATCGTTTCTTTTTACTTCTTGGTAATTCCAATAGGGCAAACTGAAGAATATATATTGAGTTTAAATGGTAAAAAGAAATTGCTGTGAAATTTGTGATTGTTTTTGCAATTCTCCTTTTCTGTGCAATGCCTCAAGCACACTTGAGATAATTATTTGATGTAAACACAATTTATATTTTAATAAATGGAATGAAAAAAACGAATTTCATACATCGACCCATATTCTTGTGGTATCACAGATTTCCTGTAATGCAGCAGAGTAAATTCAAACATTGCTTTAACGTGTAAACCTTTGCATGCTAAACTGTTCTTCATGCTGAACACTAAATAAATGGTAGCTTTTCAAAGAGGCAGTATTTGATGCAGGGCCGTTGTATTGTGTTGCATTTACTGTGCAGTAGATTGTTGCAACTACTAAAACAGTAACTCAACCTACATATAAGTTAAAAATACAGAAAGATTCTCTTAAGTAAGCACTATGGATGTATTTACATAGCTAACTGTAGATTACTAAAGTGTTTGCTGCTGCTGAACCTGGAACATTGGTTGAAAAGACGACAGTTTTGGAACTGAAATCATGTATAGCAAGGAGAAGGCAGTTCATCAAAAAGATCAATAATTCAATTAGAATGGCCTCCAAGATTTTTTTGGATTGTTGGTGACTTTAGTAAGTATGATAAAAAAAAATACCATTTGCGCTTAGAAATTATTTTTATGAAAACATTTTTTTTATTGGATCACATATTATACACTTGATGCATGGCACCATGCTTAACTCCTTCAAAATGACATGTATTGAAAATAAATGGTAAGATCAAAAAACAAGTTATGGCCGTGGTGTTTCACTCAAAAAGTTTAAAACAAACTTAAACAAATAAATTAAATAAATAAAGTGTAATGTAGTAATTAATGCAGGAAAGAGATATACAATCTTAGAACATGGCTAAAATCGTGCAAATGGCACTATCTGCCTGAACACAGCCAAACCTACCCAGAGAATAAATATCTAGCTGGTGCAGAAACAAAACTGAACATTGATACTCTCATTCTTACAACCTGATATAGGATCAGACTTTAACCAGGTTGTGTGGAATAGTGGTTTAAGTTTTTCTATAAATCCATGACCCAAAATTACCAAAATCTCAGACGAACCCTACTTGCCGTCCCCTCTGTCACTCCCCCTTTCCTGTCTATCTTCAGCTGTACTATCATAAAAGGGAATTTTTTTTTTTTTAAATAGTAAAAAAAGAAAATTCTCCGAAGAACCTAATTCTGGTGCATTCTGGCTCAGTTCCACTCCTGGTTGCACCACATATTATGCAAATCTTCTCGTAAAACATCCGCAAGCTGTCATAAGCTCAGTGTATCTCCTTTTGTGTCCGGCTGTATTACTCTCCATTTTCATCACCAGCTGAAGCTCTTGCTTTCAGACTTTTGTACTTTTTTAAGCTTGTTATTTTTAATTTCAAACAGTCCATTTTCATTCACTTTAAATTCTTCACTTCGTCGTCTCTTAAGCTGCTGTCATTGTTGTCATATTTGTTTACTGGTCGTGCCACTTACAGCTCGAGTCGGCAGGTTTGGGTTTTTTTTTGTTTTTTTTTCTTCGTGTTTTTGTTCTGCTGTTGTTGTTGTTGATGTCATGCTCCAAACCGGCATTGACCTTTGGACAGGGATAATCCACTAAATCGCTCAGCCGTCCATAAAGAGCTTTTATTTACCGCACTCCGTCTCCTGGCATTTTTAACCAGCTCTCTCTGTCTCCAACTCTCCCATGACCCTCCCACTCACCCGTTCTCTCTCTCTCTCCTTCTTTCTCTCCTCAGCTCCCCATTTTATCTCACTCACTTAAACTCTTTGAATCTCAATCTCTTTTTCTTGCCCCTTTCTCCACATATTCCTTTCATTTCCAAATTTTTTCAGACTTTTTTTTAATCCTTTCTTCTTGACCTCCTTCTCCAACTAATACTCTTTCCTTCCTGCCTATTCCAACTCCTTTCTCGCCCTCTCATTTCCTCAGATCTCTCTCTAACCTTGTTTGGTGTGTGTGTGTGTGTGTCTGTGTGTGTGTGTGTGTGTGTGTGTGTGCGTCTGTGCCATTGTTATTTTCGGGATATTTAATTATCAATCCTCTCGATGAGGGAGTTGGCACACACAGTCAAATTATCACAGACTTCATAAATTAACACAGCACAGAGATCAGACACAGACACGCACATGCAGAAAAAAAACACACACACACACACACACACACACACACACACACACACAGCCTGATACTTGCTTAAACACACACGCACAGAGACATGTGACCAGTGTGTCACAACAAGTTAGATGGAGGCAGACATACAAACACACACCCACACACACACACACACACACACACACACACACACACACACACAGTGTGCCACAAGCAGTTAGATGGAGACGTACAGAAAAGTGAGTGTGCACGCAGTCAGAGAGACACACATACACACATACATCAGGTTAACACGCGCAAAAGTGCGTCACAGTGCATCACAGGACACAACGCAAAGGTTGTTCAGGCGATGTGTGTGTCATAGAGAGAGAGAGATCTTGCACCTCAGATATACTGCACTGTGCTTATATTTCCCATGCATGTGTTTATTTTTTTCCCAGAATAATCCATTGTATGTATATGTGAATTGGATTCATACAGCATGTAGATACTGAGGACGTATAGAGCATGTACAGTTTTTATTTGGTGTCTAAACTCAAAGACTAAGCTAGTATCAGAGTAGTAAAGCGGAGACTGGAATGGATGTTGGTGTGTGTGTGTGTGTGCATTGAATTATAATCATATATGCAGCGTAGTATTCCAATTATATTAATTCTTAAGTACTCAGTTCAGAGTGTTGTTATGGTCTTAAACAGTAAATACACCTTTCTGTTAAAGACGAGTGCGGTTTAAAACTGCTGACAAAGTAAAAAAAAAAAAAAATGCAATGTTTTTTTTCTTTTTATTAGAATATTAAAATATGTCAAAAATGTAAAATCTGATTTCACACTTTGGTGCATCAACAGACACACCTTATAGTATGACTATATGCATATATATTGAACATATTCACTACTCTTTGCTATAAGTTCACTCAGAACTATATATTTGCATGCAACTCTGGTGACATATGCACTTGCTTTTTCTGAGATAGATAGGCCTACTACAGTCTCAACAGAGATAAACCAGGAAAAAGACATCAACATTTTTGTGACTTTTAATTACGTGGGGAATATTAAACATCTTTCTCACAAATTGAGTGTATTGAGTGACTGTATTGGCCGAACCTGCGGTGCGTCATCTAAAGCTGCCTCTACGGAAAATGTGTACACAATAGAGTTATCGTTCGTGTTCTAAGCTTTATCTTTAGCATTCATACACAAAGTCATCCTCACAGACACAACAGAAAAAAATAAATAAATAAAAAAGCATTCTTGTTCTGACAGGGAACCAACGTGAGGTTTTAAAACACATGGTTCAGCACACATTTATGGCGAAACATCCCACTATTTTAGCTTAACCGGTTCTCAAGTTGATGTTATATATTTGAACAATTTTTATTGTATGTGGAGGGTAATATTGCAAAAGCAAAAAAAGCAAAAATGTAGTACATACTAGCAGGCCTCTGGATATGCGTGCACAGATACAGCACATTAACGACGTTTAAATAGCATGTAACAGAACATGAGTACAACACATACAGTCCAGGAAGGATCGAATCACACAACATCATCTGTGAAGTAACTTGTTTTTTGGAGATTTCTGAGAATCTTCTTTCGTTCTTGATCTGAATCTGAAAACGATCACTCCCCGCATCACCTGCATGAGGGCAAATGTTTAGAGAGGGTGTGTAGTATCATAGTTCCATGACCTTCCCTCAACCCACACATGAACTTACAACTCAGCCGCAGTCGGAAGAAAAACCTGGGAGTGTTCCTCCAGAGGCAGGTTGAGCTGTCAAGTAATGGATTGACTGTTACGGTCAGGGTTGGATCGGACCCAAGAGCAAACAGACAGACAGACAGAGAGACAGACAGACAGTTGAGGGAAGGAAAGGTTTTATTGCCCACAAAAAAACCCCCACCAGGATGGGCGCATGAATGGTGTGGTAGCACGTAGCTCGGGGAACGGCGAGAATGGAGCTCACCAGGGCAGACAGGTGAGGCGGTGAGCGTGACGAGCTGTTGATGGTGTCGGGTTGGGGAAGCAAGCAGGCCGCCAGGCTGGAAGGCGGGTGAGCTGTGATCCTCTTGGTCGAAACAACAGTCTGGCGACGAGTGACCGGAGAACCGGAGCAGTTGTACTGTTGCTGATGAGCAGACGGGAAGCAGCTGAGCAGGCAGGACAGGTGTGTCTGGAAGTGATCAGGAGGCTAACTGTGGGGAAGGTCACGCCCATGCCACACCCAGACAAACAGGGAAACACTGGACACACAGGGGAAAGGGAAACTAAGCAAAACACGAGGGATTAGAGACACAGCAGAACCGTGACATTGACGTAGGTGCAGATAAGAAGTGTTCAAAAGTAGAGAGGCGGCGATGCACTTTTTATAGTTTAGATCTGATTCCGATGCCTGAACTTAAATATCTGCTGATGCTGACACCGAAGCTGAAGGTCTTTTTGCATAAAAATGTGATTGTATCGCAATTAAGCATTAAATTCAAATGCATTCCAAATCAATTTATTGGTTAAGTAGGGTTCACATACAAAGAGGTGTAGGACTGCAAATGACTATGGGAGGTCCTTTTAATGTTTTGAAAACTTGAAGAAACCAAGTGCACAGCAATGGTTTATCAACTACAGGTATGGCCCCATAATAATATCACAACATTTCAGATTCTGTATTAAATATAAATTGTACAACAAAATATGGCCTATCTAAACAGTTGCCAAATACAAAAAGGTTACCCTCTTTTACCCTCTATAGAATATATTATCTTATAAAAAATAATACCAATATTATCGTGAACAATATGATATGGCACATACCTATCATCTACTTAATTAAGTAGATTTCTTTACATTTCAAAAGCAATAAGATAGTTTCAAGTGCAATGGCGAATTGATGGTTCCTATTCCTATTTGAAATAAGCGTGCAAGAACTGTGTAGAGAAATAAATATCTACACTATGAAAAAAGCCAAACCAAATGAGTTCAAAATAACAATGTGCGGGGGTGCTTTTTAAATCAAGTAGGCCTCTATGGTAGTGTAGCAGCAACAACTGTAGAGGATGTGCTAAAAAGGGACCTGGAATAATGTAGTTAGCAAAAATAGGGAGTGATCTGGGGCTTCAAAAATCTCCCTTACAGTACGAAACATTGGCATGTTCTCCTTGATGAAAATCTGCATTCTTGCTCTCTCTGCTGTAAAGTCGATT
The DNA here is from genome assembly GCA_943590825.1 of Bovichtus diacanthus. Classification (NCBI taxonomy): domain Eukaryota; kingdom Metazoa; phylum Chordata; class Actinopteri; order Perciformes; family Bovichtidae; genus Bovichtus; species Bovichtus diacanthus. The sequence continues at coordinate 1,932,119 of CALSBV010011913.1, forward strand.
CCTCTTTTGATCCACCGTATTGGATGTAGTGCTAAACGGTTTTTTCACTTTCGACACTGGTTGAAGGGGGAGCTGACGGACTGGACCGGCTGCTTCCAATCCGAGGCACCTTTTCTTCACCTGTGCAGTGTTTCCCGCATCTTCTCAATTGGGGCAGCCTTGGCATGCTTCAGCCGTAAAGTACCTGACACAAAATAAAATAATACAACTATAGTGTGGACAAGACATTCCAGTACCAGTCAATTTTGTGATAATGCAAAAACATGTTCCTACTTAAATTGTTAATTCCGTCTCTCTGTTTATGCACATTTTTACACTTACAAATACGCAAATATGTACTATCCACTTGTTTAAAGGTTTTCCACCTCCAAAGCTATACCAGACATGGAAGACCTAATATTGCTGCCCACATACACAACATATGTAGGTCAGGTATTTTTGAGTGGTAAGTATTGTATGATCTCCTTCCAAGTCTTCCAGACATAGTGGGGCATAGACTTTGTCTGATTGTTCCTGCGAGAGTCAGGAGGGGGATAAAGGAAAGCATATATTGGCTGGCTCTTCCTTATTAAGGAAGATTTCTAAGAATCTTAGGCTGGGATTTAGTCTCGGATGATGTAGGGTTTTGACCAGCTCATAAACGTGTGCTACCGATGGATACAAAAGCACGGTTGATGTGGAGCAACAGAAGGTGTTATATCTGGCAGAGGGGTTCAGAAGGCGCCAATTGTCCACTTAGTTACTGTGATTGTAACTTAAATGAGGTTGGCTCACCATTGAGTTATTGTGCAACTTTGGATCTTAGCCAGTGATTGATGGAGACCTGCAAAAAACAAGGTTTATTTCAGCAGCGCCTTTTTGTTTTTCCAAATCATCAGTTTCAATCTGGGAGAATGAAGCTGAGACATCCTACATCCTGACTGGGTTGATGGGTTGTGAGATCTGGAGCAAAGATGTTAGTTAGGGTGAATTGTTGTCCATGTCTTTATGCAGTAGTTATTGCATGGATCTGTGAAAACTTGGAGGCTGTTTCAGTGTGACTGGGTGGGACTGGGGACACCTTGTTGAGTCTAGAGATACCATTTCTTGCTAATTTGGCTTTTATTAATATGCTTATGACTGACATGGACATAGTCGGTAAAACGTGTTCAGTTCCCCTCAATGATTCTCAATAAAAAAGAGACACACACATACACTCACAGATCAATGCGTAGCAGATCTGGTCGGACATAGGCTGCATTTGTTTTGAGAAGATACATTCTTGCAATCAGAGCATTGATGCAGAATGTGCTTACCACTGAAGTGGTACTTATATGAATGGATTGAGATGTGAAATTGGTGGTCTGTTTTGCGGCAGAAACATTTTTATGTATGTCTTATTGCATTTGACTTTGAATCTGATTTAATGAGCCGCCAAATCTATATCCAAGAATTTTTAAGACTCGCCCTGAAATAGGGCGGGAAATGTAATGTGTATCAGAGTGGATTTTTATGACTCATTCGATTTGTCTTTATTAAAAAATATAGTCTGTGTCGAAAGCTGCTCAAAGTGTTATATTTCACTGTGCTTCCTGTTCCAAATGAAATTCATAGCAAAGTGCCTGAAAAGAAGGTACATGCATTATTGGGATTTAAAGAAAGTTTAGATTATAGATTTCATGCTGCTAATATCCATCCATCCAACCATCCATCTATCCATCCATCTAACCAACCATCCATCTATCCATTCATTCATCCCAC
>CALSBV010011913.1:1943684-1955820 GCA_943590825.1 Bovichtus diacanthus
GTGTGTGTGTGTGTGTGTGTGTGTGTGTGTGTGTGTGTATGTGTGTGGACTAGGAAGTGAGCAGGTCCTGCTCAGCAGTGATTGGGTAAGTCATGGACACCTCACGCTGTAACAGTCTAATCAATACACGCACACACACAGACACAGACACACACACACACACACGCACACACACACACACCACAGGCTGTTTTGCAGGCAGCTGTAATCGGTCTGTGGATGTGGCAGATTGATTCTCTCTCTTCCCTCTTACTTCTTTTTCACACTCTGTGTTTACCGTTTTTCTTTTGCCCGCTGACCCCCCTGACCCCGCTCTGACCCCGCTGACTTGCTCTTTGTCTCTGTCATCCCATTCCTTTTTGTTTCTCTCCCTCTGCTCTTTATCTTTTTTCTTTCTCTACAAACTTCTGCCCGCCACTTCCTTCTCCCTCTGCGAGCACTCGCTTCGTACTTTCTCATCCCATCCCCTCAGGTTTCTGCGCTTCTTTCCGTGTCTCACTCTCTCTTGTATTGTGTTGTGTTCGTCTGTTTACCAGAATGGGAATAGTGTCTTACTACACGTACGATTTCTTTCTGTTTTGTTCTTGACACTTGAGATGTGCTTTTGGCTTCTTGCTATTTCTTCTTCACATTTTGGGCCATATTGAATCAAAATAAGCCGCCTCAGACATGAGAGAGGAAGATGTTAACAGTGTAATAATAGCAAAGCATGGTGTACTGATATGAACCCAAGGTCCGGGCCTATAAACCTATAAACTAAAATTTTGATCAAGCGTTTCTTTTTTAACCAGCTTTTCTAGCCTTTACGGCACTGGTTTGGCGGCCCCGGAAACACACACACACACACAAATTGTTGTAAATCATCTCTGCCAATCAAATCTGTGCATTCTGTTAGCACTGCGACTGGAGTCAGTGAGCAAGATACACACACAGCGGAGAAATGAGACAAAAAGAGGATAGTCTGATAAATAAGTGTGTCGGAGAAGAGTATTGGCATGCTCTAAGGAGAGAAAAGTACAGTCGACAGCAAAAATACAGCTTTTAACCAAGAATGGACAGACGCTTACAAGTCCATCCTTGCCACAGGCAGTTCAAAAACCAGCACATCTCATCTGTTCCCAAGACCATGGTGATCATTAAATGTGGCAACATGAAGCGCCCAAGCGGCAATCCCCGGGGCTGAGCAGTGAAGCCTATGAGGAAGTGCAACAAAAGAAAACATAATACAGTTCATCAAATGGCCACTTGAGGCTGGCTCCAAAAGGCACCAATCTCCATAGTCCCCCATGTTAAAATGCCCAACTGTACAGCAGAAATAAACATGTTTACAGTCTCGTACAAAATAACGGTTTTGGTCTCTATAGCTAATTTCGTCATCCATCACAACTGTACCGGGGCTGAATTGCTATACAACTCACCCATTTTAATTATCCTGAGGCTTAAAGTTACGCATTTGAGTGACAGATGGGTGGCGTTTCAGGACGCTAAGCACCCGTTGTCTTCCCTGCTGCGTCACCCTGGCCCGCCTCAATTTTACAGGCGATGGCCATTTTTGGATTGGCCGATAGTTAGATGGTGGCGTCAGTGCCCAGAGGGCGACGGCCGGATCTGCCTGCTTTGAGTTTTACAACAGATCTACGTCAACCTATTGGTTGTAAACCCAACGTTTCAGCCTTGGACAGCAGCTCCCTGTTCATACAGGGTGAGCGAATGCTGGGCCTTTCAACATGCAACTGGTCGATCTCGCTTTTTTGGAGGAGCTGCCCCTGCCACTTTCTGGCTCCAAAATGGTCTCGAGGACAGCTTTACCAGGTCAGCTGTGAGGCAGCTTTCTCCGCTATGAACATTATTGAAAACCAAATATCATTCCGGGAATGAATGAGGATGGCTCCAGCCCACACTTACAATCCTGGCAGAATGAGCTAGAGCTCAGTTCTGGCACTGAACAAGAGAAAGTGGCTGAAGAAAGGGAAAATTGTGTTTTTATTACATTTTTCTAAATACTTTGTTATCATGACTATTCATTTATTTATTTTTTTTTTTACATAATCTCTGTTATGTATTTTTTTTTTTTTAATGCAGCTCTTATTTTACTTGAAATGAGAAAATAACATTAATGTACAAGAGTACTTATCGTTTATTATCCCTCTGGTTAACAGTGAAAACTGACAATAAATACTATTGAAATATTATTGAATTGTACTAATTGTACTTTCTTTATTTGATTTGACAGTCACTTGCTGAAGACCTTGATACAACTAATAAGCTACTTCAATATGTATGAAACTAGAATTTTAAGGTGAGGAAATGTTCTCTAACTAGACCTCTTTGAATTGTTATTGAATACCTCTTATATAAACCTTTCGGGGTCTATTTTGTTTGTTGGCTTTTAGTTTTAGCACATGCTTCTTTGCCTCAATACAAATTTTACTCATGAGCAAAATTCATGTCAATAATTCTGTATTCAGTATTCTATACAGGAGGATAATTGGGTAGATTTTGGTTTTCCTTAGTTGCTCATTAACGACAGCAGCACACCTAGTATCTCTTTTTAGCTGTAAGTTAGTCCTGCACACCCCACCTCGAACTCCATTCATATATTTCCAATTTATATGCCTTAGTGTGCAAAGGGCAATTGCTATTCTCTGTTTAAATTTTCCGGGTTTTTTTGCTGTTACTATTTGCAGTACCGTGACCCATTTTTCTCACAAGCATCATTAAAACTTTCACTGTATCTTTATTTAAATAAGCACCTGAGTTGAATACTGATATGCCCAAATAATATTATTTCTGCCACAGGAAGTCACTGATACCGTGTCTGCCTACTGCATCTGCACCGGGGTACTACCAGCCATCCACCACCTACAGGACACCTGCCAAACAAACTCATCGTCTTTCACCACTGCAGAGTCACACAAACCAAACAACAACACAAGAAGTACACACACATACGTAAGCGCACAAGTCACTCAGACAGAAATGTATCCTTCATCTTCAGCCTGGTCCAGCCACAGTCTCAGAAGAAAAAATACACAGTGCACATAAAGTGACGCGCACGCACACATGGGAGTCATTCAGTCCGACAGCTGTATCCATCATTCCACTGAGAACAATCACAGTCACAGTCACGTTCTGCTGGCTGAATTTCGTATTAGCATAGACTGTGAAGTCCTATTCCAGGGCTTTTTTTATAGGCAGGTAAGACAAGTATATCTGGACAGCTGTCTCTATTAATATTTGATTTGACTGTCACACACACGTTCATGCCTTCATGCTGTCTAGTACATTGTGTATAAAGGCCAACGTCGAAAGCTAGATTGAGACTTTGTAAATTAAACATCCCTTGATGACCTCCAGTCAATTTGATGTGCTTTTTTTTTTGCAATGACTTACAATTCTACTTGCACCACTTTGGCTCCAATTCTTCATATATACTCTGAAATGGCTGCAGTAAAAACATGAATTGTTGGAAATAAAATGTGCTAGGTCCTATATTGACTTCAATATTAGTCCAGTTAAAGACACGTCTAGAAATGGACTGTTTAAATAAAGTGGATAAACAGTCAGATTCGGCCTAAAAGGCTCTTTTCTTAGGTGGCTCTCATAGAATCCAAGCAGAAGCAAAGATTCTGCTTGTAGAACAAATCACCTCTTTAAAAAAAAAGCACATTTGGAGGTCTGGTTTTCATTATTAGTAATAATGAAAAGTGTCTATAAATGGCTGTGCTGTACACCTGAATGAATGTGATTGGACATTACTTGTACATTAATACTGGACTGGACAAGCAGTTGGCAAAGCAGGGAATGCAAGGTTAAGTCAATGATCTTTCTTTCTGAACTAACGCTATGCTTCCCATGTCATGTTGTCAAACATTTGTCTCAATAAATAAAAGCTTTCAAAAAATCTTTCTCGAGACACAACTAAAAACCTTGAAAGAACTCCTCCCATTTTTTCTATTTGAAGTTATAAACTTTAGATCGAAACACCACAGAAGTGAAGCTTGCTAGCTCAGGCAGTCAACTTGAGTCTGCCACTACACTCACATGGCTCAACACACTCATTTAATCAGCATCTGCTTCAACCATCAGTGTTCTGATCAGTGTTTTACCTGCATGCCTGCTGCCATACCCCCCACCCGAAAGTTATGCCGTTGTGCTGCTACCGCCTGTGTCCATACAGCATTTCAAAAGCCCCACCACCACCCCTGCATCCACCTGTAAGCGAAGCGCTGAGTCTGCCTTCCCCCGGGGGGCATGTAATAATGGTCAATTCCTGCTGTGCTAAGATTGATACTTGATGAACTTGGTGCTTCCTTGCGGGGGGTGACAAGGTGAGAGGAGAAACATCGACACTGTGCATGTTCTACATTCGCCAAAAAAAAATGTAGTATACAAATAATCACTAAATAGCTATTTTAAAATGTTTTTAAAGCCCTGGTCTCTTCAGGCAATTAATTTTAACATCGAGAAACTGACAGCAAAGGCTCTGTCACCTTCGCCTTTAAGTCCAGATGTTGGGTTAATTCGAAGAGAGGGGGAACATACTGCACTAAAAGGTCCAATAAGAACTTGGGGCAAGGTCCCCTCAGGGCTTTAAAAGAAATCAATAAGCTTTGGAACTCCTAAAAACAAAGGGCTGTCAGTGGAGGGGTGCCAGTGTCAGTGAAATATGCGCTTGTTTCTTTGTTCCCGTTCAAATTCTTAATATATGAGTTTTGAATCGGCTTGGTAGAGTCTAATCTTTGAAATACATTCGAAGAAAATGTTCTTACTTTTACTTTTTAAGCCTGAAAACAATGAAGCAGCATAAGTGTGTCGCCTACATTCTACATAATATTTGATGGCTTTCTCATGGCCGATGCAAATTGTATCAATCAGCAATATGTTACGTTAACAGCTACAGAAATCCATGGAAGCTTCCTGTCACAATCAATTTTGTCAAACACAACCAAATTCCATGACAAATTGCATGATTTTTCCATGCCATGAAAAATGCGATTTTGAAATTCCATGACTTTCCCAAGTGTTCCATGACGTCACTAGCTCCTTGCGGACAGGAGCGCACTCCCGTCTCGCGCGCGCGCGCGTGTGTGTGTGTGTGTGTGTGTGTGTGCTGCCTGTATCACCTCTCGCGTCTGTTTTGACGGGGATTCCTCCGAGTGTAATGTGTGACCCCGTCATAGACCACTGGTGGAACATGAAAAACTACAACAACTTCAAGAGACCCCATTATAACACAGACAGTCGTGTAATGTGATCAGCACAGCAATCCGACGACTTTGACAGTGCCGTAGTGCGTGGGTGCTGAAAGGTGTGAAGGAGATTTGATTCGAGTTTAGGGTCGAGCAGGGCGACAAAGCATCAATGCAAGGCAGCAGGCAAACACTTTCACAATTCAAGGCGTGTTTGAGACTTTTTTTTGGAGCATCTGACCTCGTTTTCCACTCTTTGTACCTTCGACGTTGCTTTTCCGCCAACTGTCAGCTGTTTGTTATTGCAGTCACGAAGGTGACCTATAACCATGGCCAATAAGGTTCTGGAGAGAATTTAAAAATCTGCTCAGAATGATGTAGCACAAGAAACAGCAGATCCAGAGTTTAATTTGCCCTTTAACTGAGACACTGGTATTCCTTACAAACTGTGGCAACTATTCGGATCATCGTTTAATTGTTTAATCATCGTTCTTTTGGAAAACAGTTGTCTTCTAACAATTGTGCAGTGCATCCAGATAACAACAAATGCCTTGGATTACAGGCCCCCAACTAATCTCTGTCGGACATGGACAAAGTGTAACGTGATTACGATAGCTCCTGGGTGATACAATCTCAGTCTGCGTTGTCTTTATCCGTCTTTTGTTGCTGGTCTTAATTGCCCATCCTGCAGTACTCTGCTCCTGTTGCCGTTCAACTTCCCAACAGAGAAAAGCAGGTTTAATACTAGTGCCACTTCAAAAACAAAGTTGAGCTTAATCGAACAACCAACATGAAGAAGTGTCGAGTGAGGACAACTGCTCCGTCCACAGCTGTTAATGACATACAACAGGTAGTGAAAGGCTTAGGCAAGGAGTTCAGAGTTCATGCAAGCATGTAGTAGTGCAAATCCTCCTTATCGTCATGATCATCATAAAGAAAACCCAAGTGGAAAATTGATGTGTCGATAAAAGCGAAACGCAACAAAGTGCAATGGAAACAGATTACCAACGAGCTCCGTATTGATGTCCGCTCAGCAGAAAATCTTTTTCCACCGCAGACAGAAACCCACTGGTTTCGACTGCACCTCGGCCAAAAAAAATATTTTAAAAAATTAAAATAATAATGTGTTCTTATTTCTGTATGTAGCACTTGGTTTGCTGTATTTGAAGGTAATGGTTTTGGGTTTTATTCTATCTTTTCTGTATGATGTTCTGTACACTTAAATCAGTTTGGCTTATTTGAAGCTATTGTACGGCACTTAAAATGATTTCACCTATTTGACGCTAATGCACTTGCGAGATATTTGCCGTTCGGAGTCGTATCCGCATGATTGTTTGCACTCATTGTAGGTCGCTTTGGACAAAAGCGTCAGCTAAATGAACTGTAATATAATGTAATAATTATGCAAATAAAATGAGACATAGCAGCACATTTTAAACAGTCTCCACATCGCTCCACACAGATCTGATGTAACTTTCCTCACATCAACACATGAAACAAACAGAAATGTCCATCCTGTTTTCTACATTACATTTTCATGGTTTGAGGTCCGACTGACGCTCTTTTAATTACGCCATCCTCTTGCGCCCTCTTCTTCTTCCGCAATGTTTTTCAACTGGACAAGGTCCACTCCAAGGTAGTGGATGGAAACAGGCATTCCAGTCACATTTCCTTTCGTAGAAATTTGTCAAGACTTGTGATGCAATTGGATGAAAACCTGACTTTAGAAATAAAAACTATTTTCAGCACAACATTGCTTCGCGAAGCATCCACCATTGAAACCAGCGTGTCGAATTTTTTATTATCCTGTGATATATCTCAAAATCTACAACATGGGTGCTCCTGTGTTTTATTGTAGTTACTGGGGCTTGTCTTGATTGTCAGAGATCAGATGTTGTGGGAATTCATCTTTGGGTCGGCATTATTTTTAACCATTGCTCTCCTGTTGAAAACATTGCATTCTGTATGCTGCAGTGGTGTCAAACTATGTGTCGCCAAAGCCCAGGAGTATGCAGGTTTTTCCATTCAAACCTAGTGGCATGTGACAGGCTGGAAATGAAAGGGTACAAATCTCTTTCGGGGTGACCTTGGGGCTTAGTTACCATCATACTCTGGCTCTGAATTCATCCTAGAACCTTTGTTGCGTGACATCCTGACATCTTGTCTCTCTTTATTTCACTGTGAAGTGTCTAATGTTGCAGACATGTGATTGAAGTAATCTTCTATAAAGAGAATTACCCCAGAATTGAAAAAAAAAAAGTGCGCTGGGGCTATTTGGAAATCACACTTTGAAAGTCTTTGTGTGAAAGTGTGTACAGTACAAACAGAAGCTTTATTTTTATTAAACCTAAAAAAAAAAAGATATTTGAATTGTCTATCAGCTAGTAAGAACCATAACATTGGTGCTCAGAACATTGAACATAAGTCATTAAAGTGAAATCGGACCTGCGTGAGTTGGCGTCTGTGTCAGAGAAGCTTTTTATTTTTTATTTTAACCCCAATGTAAACAGGTTGGATCAGCCTCACAGTTCAGCTGATATTATATCAACATCATACCAGTGACGTTACTACAGTACTGTAAATATCAAAAAGGAAAATATTTAGCCTTAACTCAACACTTCCTGTTTCTGTATCAAAATAAAAGCCCTCTAGTTTTTTATTTATTTATTTTTTTGTGGACACAAGGCTTTTATTCTGAAATATTTGCAGGACAGCATTGTGGAAATGCAGTGACGTGCACGGCTCCGTAGAGTACCTTGCTTTTCATTATGGACATAAACAACCCACATTTAACAGACCACAGGAACGCTTACAATATATAAATGAGCACAAGCTTCTTTAGCTTTTTCCGTCTAAAATAAATGTAAATGACATTTATAACGAAATCAAATGTAACATTCTGTTATTGATGGCCATTATGAAAGGGCAAACTCAATGTAGAAAGAAAGTAGCAGAAGCGCTGACTCTGAATAGAGGAAAGCTACTGCTATAGAGTTAGATTTCTGAGTCATAAAATTGTTTCAACTGTGTTTGACAATATTCTTTTATTTATGCCGAAACGTTATCTGCACACATTGGATTTTATAGAGAGGATAAAAAATAATAAGGTAGTCCTAAATTGCTCACTGCTGACTATAAACTTTTCAGCAGTGGTAACACGTTTGCTCTGCCCCTGTTCGCGAACTCACTCCCAAAGCTGTTGTCTTCCAATTTTTTAATGCGCAGACATCACTGGCCGTGCTACACGACCACTGGTGCTTACACACTTTTCTTTGAAAATGCCTGTGCTTTTATAGGTATGTTTGGAGAAGAACATTTATCCCGCATAATAAAAACACAGTAAATGCCCTTCAGGTGCCTGTTTAAGCTTGTGATCAGCAGGTAATACTACCTTTGAAATTCCACGTGGATATTGCACCAGTGGAACGCCCTTAAAAGACACTGGAGAAGTCTCCAGCAGTGTCCGATCACATCACGCAAATAAAGCCCCTGCTGTGCTCTGGAACGGTGATGACATCCATGACTATCAAAGAGAGACAGGGTTTCAGGACAGCATTTATTTTAGGCTTTCATCTGTCATCGCACCTCTTTGTTGGACATCTGCCTGATTCAGCGCTGCTGCTCTTTGTCATGGTGCTGTTGCTTTCGAGCAATATCCCTCGCCCCCGTTGCAGCCCGCTGTCGTCAGTCAATCAATCAATCAATCAAATTGTATTTGTTTAGCACTCTTCATACAGGTTAGTGCAGTTCAAAGTGCTTTACTGACGACTGACAAGCCAAAAATAAAAAGACAAAACAAGTGTGGAGCGTAAAAACAACAGAAAAGACAAATGATCAATTTAACATTTGAGACTAATGCATGTAAGACAATAAAACATCTATTTTTATAATAATCGAATAAATTAAAATGATAATAATAATTGAATAAATGAAAAGCTATGATAACAGTAATAGCAGTAAAATACAATTAAATAAAAACTTGATTAATAAAAACAACAATAAGATAGAATAAAATATCACAATTTAAATTAAGTTAATATGTGATAAAACATTATGTAAATAATCTACAAGTAGACCATTCTTAATCAAAAGCCTGGCTGAATAGGTACGTTTTAAGTTTTCGTTTAAAGATTTGACACCTTTCAGAAGTCTACATTAAGGCAGCTTTTAGAATGAAAAAAGAATATTAATTCATTCAAGCTTTTCCCAACATTTTGCTGCAAAGGTATCACGTGGAGTCATTTACATTTGTTCCTTACCAAAACACAATTGGCGTCATGCAAGAAACACTCGTACAAATACATACATCTGTTCTTAAGTGGCACATACGAGTGATTTCAGAGAATTATGTGGCACTCACCAATTTTTCTCATACTTCAGAATTTACAAGGTACGAGTTATGAAAAAAATGTACCTGCAGTTCAGACATGTTGTACAGATGGTCTGCCCGTCTTCAGAGGGAAAACTTTTGTTTGAGATTAATAATTATACACCTTAATCTGAAGCAATTAGATTTCAAATATGTCACAGAAAACAGATTCAACATAAAATGAACAGGTCTCCTCCCAGTGTTTCATCGCCTACTGTAGACCATAATATTCTCTGACATAAAGTCTCCATGACTGTCTCTAAAGTAAGCCATGGACGTCTTTGCTTTAGACAGACATCAAACTACATTTCAGACCATTCACTCTTTATTTCTGTCACAGTACGAAGCTACTCTGACACTGTACCATATATTATTTGTGTCTATTTTTCAATATTTGTTTAGAAAAAAATGTTCTAAACAGCAAAGTTGTCCTTACAACTACCGACACTGCTATATATGTTTTGTCAGCTGATTTCTGACAGCAGGACTTTCATGCAGTGGAGCAGAAGCTCCACTGCATGAAAGTCTTTTTACTCTTTGGTAACACTTTTGCGAGTGTCCCCTAACCGACTGGAACAGGCCGCATTTTATGGCAATTTTAGGAGCGTATATTATGCTAATGATCAAATCCCTTGAACAGGTGGCATTCATCAGCCTGCATCGAGCGATTTACAACAAGCGTGTTCAGTAAAGAGAGTTTGGTGGATCCGACTTGAAACACTCGTGTGTGCAAACCTCACAGGAAAAAAAGTGAAGTTTCGGATAAAAATGCAAAAAGCATTCTTGTTATGGTGAAAAGGCCGTACTCTCAGCAAGTCACTCTCAATCTGTTGCCTGTGATCAACCCCCCCCCCCGTACATTAGTATGTTTCATGTGTAATGGAAGTTTACCAAATCACATTTCGCAAACTATCCGATCATCTAGGAGGACGTAGTGAAGCAAGCAACTGTGTATTGTTTGTCGGCTCTCATGTATACAAAGGGACAGATGCACGACATAATGTCCATCATATAATGTATCATGAAATTCATCACTCCGTTTAACATGCCTGACCAGGTCTGTGATGTGTCCACACATGAGGAGTCATGGCTGCCCCCCCCGTGTTTTTTCTAGACATCGGGTTAGGGGATAGCAAAGAGACTCCCATTTTCACAATAGGACGCAGAATAAATACTCAACATGGGTCCTATGGTGCATTTGTGGTGATGACTAATGGACCTGAAATAAATAAATGTTTGAATGAGATCTCTCCTTTTTTTTTGTCCTTCTGCATTATTAAGTCCCATGAAGCCTCGTCTGCAAAAGATCATATCACAGCAAAGATGTGGAGATTTAAAGTTACATTTTTAGTTTAATACATTATTTTCCTCCTATGGATCGCACACTGTTCAGTAAAGAAAATAACTGCAGCTGTCTTGATCTCAGGAATTGTTGATTTCCTTAGCCGTGGGGGGAGGTACCCTGTGACAAAATGGCTACTTGCACAGGCTCCCCCCAGTGATGTGTTTTTATCATATTTATTGTTTATTTTATATACCAACTTCTGCACAAGCACTTTCCCTAATAGGCACTTTATTGCAGTTTATTATGTACGAAGATGATACTGCCTTGGTGAGCCTCCTATATGATGGGGAAGGAGGAGCAAGAGACAGTTCCTAAATTGATGTGGGAAGTCAAACCTTCTTCTCAACACCTCTAAAACAAAAATAAATATCAATTGAGTTTAGAAAGCTGCAATCCTTTCTCCACACTTTGATCAATGCGGAGCATTGAAAACAGTCCGTCACAGATTACGAGGACCTTGGCATTGTGCCTGGCGATAAGCGTGAACAGAACCTGTAGACTGGCCTCATAAGCACTAAGACACAACAAAGAATGCACTTTTTGTCCACAACAAAAATGCTTCAAATGTTCAACTGTGCCTTTTTTGAAAGTGTTTTAACCTTCTACGTCATCTGCTGGTATGGGTAACACTACATAGGCACAGGAAAAGACTCTCAGAAAAACTGTAACAACAGCCAGCAAACGGCTAAGGATTACACTACCAAGTTTGGAATGTGGCAGACAGAACAATAAAGAAGGCAAACAATATTATGAGCAGAGGCACCCCCTTACCTCTTAATTTGAATTGTTGCCGCCTTCTATTCACTAAAAGTAGATCCAAGTTCTCATTTGTCCCACAAGCCATCACAGGTAATGCACTAGCACCCTATCCCCCATGCACTTGGACCACTCCTTCCTGGTCACAAATTATGGCCCGCTGGTGTGGTCCGGCCTTACTATTCTACTTATTTTTACTAAACTTTATTCTTTTTCTTCCTAACGCCTAATTTGTTGTTGTTTGTTGCAAAGTTTGTAGTATGTATATATGTATGTTTAGTGTTGACTTCTGTGAAGTTAAGTATCTACCTACGTACCTAACCATCCATCCATCCAACCATCCATCCATCCATCCATCCACAACCCATCCATCCATCCATCCATCCATCCATCCATCCATCCATCCACCCCCCATCCATCCATCCAACCATCCATCCATCCATCCATCCATCCATCCATCCATCCATCCATCCA
>CALSBV010011913.1:1955830-1969411 GCA_943590825.1 Bovichtus diacanthus
ATCCATCCATCCATCCATCCATCCATCCATCCATCCATCCATCCATCTATCCATCCACCCCCCATCCATCCATCCATCCAACCGTACAGAGATAAAATTAGTAGGCACCCAGTTATAAACAAGTTAAAAATAAACAATACTGCATCTTGTGGCATCTTCACAGATCAAAACCATGTATTATTTATTTCTAACCTCGGTTTCTGTCCACATAACCACATGTAATTGATATTTGGAAGCTAAAAAGCAGCATGCGAGACGAGCATGACTGTGTCAGTTTGAGTGTTTGCTAGTATCCACAAGCTACTTGGCCACCTTTAAAGGTCTTTTTTGATGAACTGGCAGCAAGGGAGTCGGTAAAAGCAGAAAAGCACACACTCAGATGAAAGGAGGGAAATCTGGGTTACAGTGTTTGGGTGTGTCTGTGGGGATGTCCCTTTTTAAAGCAGTTCTCTGCGACAGAGACGTTAGCTGGGTGCTGGTTCAATTATTCATTGTCTGAACTGATTCCTGTCTCTCTTCTCCATTTCTTTATGTTATCGACATCCTCTCTGCCTCTCAGCCACGTCGCTCTCTCTCCGTCATGTTTTTGATTGAAGTGTGCTGGTGTTTGCCTCTCCTTTCCCTGACCTTCAACTCTCTTGAATGCACACACAAACACACACACACACACACACGCACACACACACACACACACACACACAGCACACAGTGAGACTGCTAATAGCTTCTACCTTTGCCGACTCTGTCAACAGGGAATTACAGTCTTTATACACCAGAAAGAAAACCCAAAGACGCACAGAGACGGAACATTCAATGTTCATCACAACAAAGCAAAGAAAGACATAGTTCGGGCCCAGGCAAGAAGGTGGGAGGAGAAATTCATAAAATGATCATTATATATTGAATATTTTACTTAATTGTTCTATTCTTGTTGTACTATATACACATTTTGATCATTAAAGCATGCAATTGTCATAATCATATTAATGATTATAAAGTGATGTGCTTGAATCGTCATTTTTGTTGGAGCTTTTTCTGAATGGAATTATATAACATGACATATACATATTATATATACACATATAAGAAAAAAAATTTTTTTTTTAGGATAAATAATTTGCTAAGAAAGTCCAACAGTGCATTTGGACAATAGTTTAACAAGTCCCAGCTTCCTCGTTAGATGATGCTACAATTCTCTGACGACGCAAGTGGCAATGATTCAGACTACCGCCATTGCAAGAACTAGCATCAGTTGATTTTATCAAGCTTAACTTTAACTTTAAACGCTCTGACTGGTAAATAACACATTGACATTCATGGGTTCATATCGAAGGCTACAGACAGACATCATTCATCTTAGCTTAGCGTAATTACTGCCTCCGTCCAAAGGTCTGTCCACTAAAGCTATAATAATAAGTACTTTATATCTAAAAACGACAAGTTGTGATTTCATGCAGGATTATCGGTGTGATTATTTCTCTGTGACCTCTGTGTAGTTTCTGATGCACGCCGTCACCCATTAAACCACAAAGTGTTCTGTCTGTACAGATGTAGGTCCTTGACACATAGCTCATTATTATGCAAAATGATGTCATGCCCTCCTGGTCATTTGTTTTTGTTGATAACCATGGCGAAAGGCATTACCCCCCCTACTCTTTTTCTGATTGGATTACCCTGATATTCTCACCCTAACTCCTAATGCCTAAACCTAACCAACAAAGGCAATGAGTACTAGCCAATCAGAGGCAGGGTAGGGCGGGTTGTGTCCTCGCCAGTAGGATCTGCACAATACTTAGCCATGTGCTTCTGTGAGAGGGTGTATTTTCAGAGAAATGGGCCTTCTGCACAATGGATAGTACCGCAAATGTGCTCCTGGCGGCATGATGTGCAAAATGTTTAATCTTCAAATAAAACATGTATGCTCACAGGACTTTGGGCTGTTTTTTTCCAACTGTTGAGGCAAGAATTTGTCGCAAGTGTTACACTTCCAATTTGTTTGGGGGAAGAAAAAAAAACTAAACAAGTACCAGCGGCCCCCATGAACAGTGAGAGCCACCATGAATGAGTACACAAAGAGAGCAGAGCCACGACAACTCAGTTCTAAGTAAAATTTCTTAAGTAGATTATATTCAGAAGATATGATTGATCTCAATTGGGAAGTTTGAGGACGTCCATGCATTCTGGAGTGAAGTCCCTGAATTGTGGAGTGGAGAGGACTTCCCGTCAGTGACCTCTTGGGACACACACATCGCCGCCATAAAAGACGCGCAAGGGGTTTGCGTGTCCTTGCGTTGCAGACAGGCCTATATCGCCAGTCAATGTAACGTTGGAATCCTTTCCTCTTTCCCACTCTTGTCTTCCCATCCTCCTCTCTTTCCTCCCTCTGTTCAGCTGCCCCCCCTCCCTCTGTCTTCTTTCATTTCCAAGTGTCTTCAATTGTTGTGAGGCACAAAGGTGCTTATTGACAAACCAAAATCTTCTTGCAAGGGCAAAAATCCAACGCTTGCAAGCAATGCAGACATCAGAGGATTTTGTTAAAGCCCGAATAATAAAAATGACTATTTTTTTTGTTGCTCTCTACCACTAAGTCTTTCATGAATACCTTCTTTTGATTCCACTCTCCCCCTCTCTGCTTTATCCCTCCCTCCCATCCCACTTTCTGTCCGCATCTGCTGCTCTTTCTTGCTGCTCTCTCTCTTTAATGACAGTATTATCCTCACTTAGCCATCTGAGTCTGTCTGCCTGAAATCCCTCTCCCTCAGAGCTACATAAAAGAGAGCGAGGGAGCGCGCAGGAGAGGGAGAATTATACAGACAAGAGGCCTGGGTCTGAGCTCTTTTGGGACTACAGGGAGAGGGGAGGCTCAGAATGAACAATTCCCCCTGCAGACTGTGCTTTTTTTAAGTCTTCTTGGATATTTTTGTGATATCTTTAATCACGACTGAAACGTATACTAATTTCCTTACTGACACTAAAAAGAATACATGCCATCAATGTTTTGAGCTGTAAATGACCTCAGCCAGAGGGGAAATTATGTTTTTGTCTCGATTGGTCTGTTTGTTTGTCTGCAGGATTACAGGAAAGCTAGCACCCAATTTTCATGAAACTTGGTGGAAGGGTGTAGCATGGGCAACATGGTGCGGATTGTGCATACACACATTATGTTTCACTTTCGTTAACATTCCGAGATATGGCTTTTGTGCCGCATTCAGGTGGTGTCAGAATAATCGGAAAAATTAGCTCCTCACACGAACGCCCCTTCAAGTTGGAACAGCAACTCGGAAACAGATATCAACTTGTTTTTTAAACGCTCTGCGCAATACAATGCGACACATCTTTGTAGCGTCCATTTCAAATCCATGAGCACAACTGTCGTGTTCAAAATCTTCGAGAAAAGCAGTAAGGACTTCTGGTCGAATGAGGTTATAGTAAAGTTGTTTTATTTAGTATAAAGTTGCGATGAGAGTATATCTCGGCCGAGGTTTCTGAAAGTCGTGGTCCACAGTCCACAAAGCAGAGCAATGTAGTTATCTGTCTCTCGCTTGTTTCAGAACCCCCAATTCCAGTTTGTGCAAAGATTTATACATTTTTCTGTTAGAGGCGCTGCCTCTCACTCATTGGTTTGTAAACGTAAACAATGTAACATGATCTTCTTTGTTGGTTTCTGGTTGGTGCACAGGCGTGTCCACGCCTCTTGGCAACACGAGTCCCTCCTTTGGCAGTAGACGTATCCTGCTGTTGTGACCCTGAGTTGTAGCTTTGTCTTGTAACCTCCGCCTTATTCACACAAGACTATGCGCACCTTTTAATACAACAGTTTCCACTCGTACTTTTCTAATCATTTGGTTACATGAGTTCACACATAAAAGATATAAAAAAAGAATGTAAAATATAAAAGATATATGAGACTAAAAAACATTTCTTTCAGTGTATTAACTATAATGCGCATTTCTGTAAAGCTTTCAATGTCTGCATATTTCAGACCTTTTTAGTAACGGCAGCATTTCATTCACAATTTTAGGTATGAGCAAACCTATTAATAATGGTTCTTCAGTGAGCATAAGTAAAACTAGCTTGATGAAATAATCACACTTCTACACAACCAAGTCACAAGAACGACTTCCCAACTCGTGAAAGTTTTTTTTTTTTATGACTTTTCATTACCAATATATTGGGGGGGAAAGAGCAAAGAATACAGGTCAGGTGAGCCTTGAAATGTGCGCAGACATTTCCGAGTTCTCCCGACTGTCGGGGGCAATTATGTTATGTGAATTATCTCAATCGGGAATTAATTTTACTTTTTACTATTCCAACACTACATGAATGCAGCATGAATGCCCTATTTTGCGCCACTCAGCAACTCAGTTCTCTTCAAACTGCCGACTACTTTTGTCACTACACATTTTCAAACCGTGAAGCTTTGATATTGGTGAAGGAAGAGATGAACGTTTTAGTCTTCACGCTGAATGATGAAGCAGAAGAAGAAGAAGAAGAAGAAGAATGTAGGTTATGTTCAGGCTCAGAGTTTCACATCAACTAAGTTGCGGACTGGGGCCACTGCCTTCACTCAGGCACAGTGATAGACGGCCAATGGTCAAAGCAATTTTGTGCCTATTTCTTTGATACACGCACACATTAAATGTGCACAAACGCACGCATACACATGCATTATTTCACAGTAGTAAGCCAAAACTGAAAAAAGAATCTCAGTAGAGGCTGAAATCTGAAATCTGAGAAGACAGTGAGATGGATGTGGGCGGAGGCAGAGAAACAAAGAGCGAGAGATAGAATCAGACAGAATGGAAACTTAGAAAGTAAAACAAATCAGTGAGTCCTGCTGTTATACACATTCAAATAAGCTTCTTCAGAGCAGGATCCCCCCGTGATGAGAGGAGAGTGGAAGGAAAGAAAAGCACAAAATAAAGAGACTTTACTTGTGTTAGACCTGAATTTAAATCAGAACAAAACCCGGTCCACCACAGCAAGAGGGGGAAGAGAATGTTGTGGGGTTTTTTTATCTTAATGTCATTCCTGCATTTAAATCAGCAACCTTCGAAAACAAACACCACAGCGAAAGGGCAACTGAAAGCAAACGAGAGCAGTACTAAAGAAGAAAGCAGAAATAATCCTCCCGTCATGTAGTCAAAGCTTTGTTTACATCGCCCTCATCAAAACTGAGTTTCTGCGCAGTTTGCGATATGAATAGCAATGCAGGGAAGATTTGGAAAGAAAGATTCAAACACAAAAGGGTGAATCCGTGAGCGAAAAAGAAACTAAGAAAGACAAAGACCGGCGCATGGCCTCAGTTAGGTAAAAATAAAAACGTAATTTCTCAAAATGTGACTAAAGGTATTGAGACCAGCTCGATTCATAAAATGACATAAATAGAATCAGACACACGCCTCACACTTGAGTTATTACAGTATCATGCAAGCACTAGGAAGTCATCTTTTGTAATAATGAGCCTCTAATTGTCTTAAATTACAGGAGGGAGAGCTTCAACATAGAAGACCTTCCCATCAGCCCCAATAATATTAACAACTGTCATCATCAGCAGTTGGATTGGGCCGGGGCACGGAGGCTCCCACATGTCATTAGGAGCAGCTGAGTTCAATTATGCATATATTGTAAATATGAAATTCACTCATTTGTGTTTTTCGAAGAAGAAACAAAAGCAGCCAGTAGTGGAGGAAGTGTTTGGATGTGTCAAAGTAGCAACACGACAATATTATGAACACTCGTATAAGTTTGATTATGATTTTAAAATCCTACTTATGTAAAACTGCAGATGTCTTATACATTCAGGGCGGCAATCTCAAAGCCTTGTGGAGATATACAGCATTTTAAATGAAAAAGACATATAGTATGGACTTACATGAACAGGGCTACGTGTTTGAGAGCAAAGTGGCTTGCGTCAGTTTTAATCACAGTCTTTGTTGCATTAAATATTGCCGTTTAACTGAGCTACGGTAATGCCACATTGTCCGAAGTCAGCTGAATGTTGCTTTAATTGACCCACCAACCACGGCGACCCAACAAACTGCTCTTTCTATGGGATACGAGTGACGTCGCCTCTGGAGCAGTGTTCATGTCGTTAACAAAAACTATGACGAAATACGTTCGCCAGCGGCCTGATTTCCCACGACTAAGGTAAGATGATAGATGACACTAACTGGGATTCTATCAACAATATTCTTGATGGATGAAAAAAAAAAGACAAGACTAAAATAATAAAAAAATAAATAAAACATTACCAAAATCTCTCTTTTTTTTTTCTTTTGGTCAACTTCCACATTCTCTTCCCCACTCGATTCAATTCAATTAGCTTTATTGGCATGAACAACAACATGTTGTTGTTGACAGTCATTCCCTCTCTCTCAAACAAACACACACACACACAGCGTGGCACTCAGTCTGTCTCCTTCTGTCCTTGTCTCAGTCCTCAGTCTTAAACTGTGCTACTATAATGCATGTGACACAGGACTCAGAAGACTAAGAGAATTAAAAAGAACAGCTTGACTAAATTATTAGAGAAAAAAATGTACTAAAAGCAAGAACTAAAAGTTGACTGAAATGTAATAACTTTGTCGACGACAAGCTTTTGCGTTGTCTTTGACTTAAGTAAGGATAGAAGTGAGTAAATCTAAAATAGAATGGCAAGATGAACACTTGTGTGACGTGTGTCTGAACAACAGTGCCTTCAGTTTCCAGTGTAAAATCCCTCACGGCTGCGGCATCTCGACCCACGTTACTGTACTTTGATGAGTATTTCTGTTTGAGCCGCTACTAAACGACGAATACGCCACAAGAGTTTTAGCGCCACCCATCCTTGCAGCCGAGAGGGGGCAGAGGAAAGAAGTTTCAAGAAAGAGGCACGATACTGAGCAGTGACAATGGACGTGGAAAAAAAGAAAAAGTAAAGAAAAGTAACAGCAATAATGATTAAGGGCTGCAAGTGAAAAATGCCCGACATAGTTTCCCGTAGCCCAAGGTGGCATTTTGTTTTTGGTTTGGTAACTTTCCCTTTTTTTCATTAACTCACCTTTGCGAGCCTTTCTATTAATGCACAGGCTTTCTATTTTTTACAGTTGTGACATAACTTTTACTATAAAGTCTTGTGGAAAAGAAATGTTCTTCAGGAGCTGCTGAATTAATTTCAAAGCTGTAGGTGCTGGAAGAAAAAAAAAACATTCCGTAACAAACCGATCCTTCCTTGGTATATATCCACAGTCCCAGATCTTTGTATTGAATAATGAAAGATTGTGGGAGTAGAGCGGAGGGACAACACCGTCAGACAATCATGGTGAATACATTCAGACATTTCATGGTCAAATAAATTCAGGATCATGTCTTTGATATCGGGTACAGAGAGAGCAGAATTAAAATGGTTTCCAGCTACTCTGCTTCAAACGCTGACGCACCGGGGACTAAAAACAACAGAGGAGACACGGAGCGGGCGCTTTAGATATGCAGAACCACATGCGATTTGGTTGGTGAGAGACCGAGAGAGCTTGTGTGTGTCCTCCAGTGCGTAGAACTTTGAGGAGCGCTGAAGACAATCCCGATCCACTCTGCATAATTCAATTGGCAGACAACACTCTGGGGTTGCGTAAGACATGCCTTGAGAGATTTGATATGGTGTGCGAGTGCGTGCGAGTGTGTGTTTAACATGGTAAAAAAAGGTACATTTTAACGAGGCTGATGTCACGGCGAGGGACTCGAGCTCTAATCTTTTCTCTTCCTCTTCACCTATATCACCCGCATGCTGCGTCCTCTAACGCTACAGCCGCTCAGAGCTGGTTGCCAGTGGCTAGTTATAGTTGTACTGGGCCTCAACACATGCAAATGTAGTTCTTCATTTGTGCATATGATCAAATAAAAACAAAAGAGAAGAACTATATACATAGGAAAATGCACAGGTGGGATGGAAAAAAAAAACCTACACGCTGTCTTTAATTGAAGAAAATGTTTTTGTTAGTAAATGGAAGAAATAGATCATTTATGAGATGTATGAGTGGGAAATGCTTATAGACACACTGATGTGTAAATGTCAAGATACTAAATGTATATACGCCTCCTTCTTTGATAGTGGACAGACACTTGTAACCGTGGTTGTTTTGTTCATTTGTGTTTTCTTTTTCCATCTTTCTGATTGTGAAAAAGAAAACAAACAAAAAAAAACACAAGGTAACATGAAAAAGTACAAAAAGTACAAAAGTAACTACCTGAAGTAAAATGAAATATGTTGATGTTTTGAAGTAATGATGCAGTATGAGCATTCCAGCAATAGCTCGTGATCATTCTAAAAACAATTGGAATAAAAAGATGGAATGGACAGTTTTTTAATTTTTTTTTATGTGCTTATCCATACTGTATTGCCGTAAGATCGGAAAGGACAAATCATAGAGTAATAAAGGTCCAGAAAGTTGGATACATATGCCTTCCTTTGTTGAACATGAAATCACTTCCACAGTTGTTTGCATGCAGCTGGCAGAATGTTTCTGTCACAGAATGTTCCAGGCAGGCAGCTCACCTTCATCTAAGTATAGCTACCTGCCTCGCGAGAAAGCAGAGTTACCAAAGAAAAGTGTGAACTGGTGCGTGTCTCCACTTGTCTTTATATCAGTGTGACACATGTTTTACTCTGAGTAAAAAATTGGGTATACCTCCCTTCCAAGTCGGGGGAACTCACAAGAGGTTCGGATTAAACAAAATTAACGACCTGTGTTGAAGTGCATATATGTATAATAAATTAAATCAACAAGGATTCGGTCAGTTATTATAATTTCTTAACATATAAAACATACAGTTAAAATGCTCTGCTCAAAGCCCCCAGACAGAAACAAAATAAGACTCATCAAACGCGTCTTTGTTAGTCTTTCCGCTGTTCCAACAGTCGCCCAACTCCGTTTGAGATTGTGACGGTAAGATGATATTAGTAACAGATATTAAAAAGGAGTGTAACATTTTTACTGTTTACTAACCCTGCTTCTGCTGCCAGTACGTCTGTGACGCTGAACATGACACACCAGGAATAGATGGATAAATACAGTAGACAGACTCCTTTCCTATTGTCAGTAAACGAATATGCCTTTCTATTTATTTAAAAAAAAAAAGTGTTTTACATACTAAAGTTATAGACAAATTTGTTCTTTATAGTATATCTTTTGTATTTTTAATTTAACTTTTGACGTATTCTAGTTGTACCTTATTTTCCTCTTCATATGTTTATTGCATGCACCAAACATCAAGGCCTCAATGGCCTATTTTTAGAAGGATGCATGTACACGTTCATTTGGTGGAAAAGGGGTATTCGGAGCTGAACATGCACTCTAGCCCATGTTATGACTCTTCTGCTGCTTTGTCAGGCTTCTGCTCATCCGTGCAGTTTGCGTCATTTCCGTACTCAACTGAAGGTGTTATCAGTAATCATTTATAGATGTTCTGACCACGGACGATCTAATATTCATTTGAGTTCTATTTTTAAGTACGTTTGTCCTACATGATACAATTTACACCGCACACTTTAGGCCTGCATTGGAATCAGTAAAGCTATTTAGATGCTTTAAAGCTAAATAGCTTTACATTAGGGAAAAATCACATGCTTGTTTCCTATAATCTTTTTGTATTGATATCCATAGAAAGACGATGTCAATGAGAAGCTGTTAAGTTACTGTTAATATGAGTCTTGTCCTTGTGTGGATCATATGATGAAGTTTGGTTATTCATACATGAGACCTCAGCTTAGTGTCCTTCAAAAGTCTGTCTGTCGCTTCCTCTCAGCATCAAGTGTTCAGTGCAGTTAGCAGAGTTTTTTTTTTTTTAACAATGTAATGCGCGCATTGAACGTCCGTAACAGAGTTTTAAACGTAGATGGCCGTTACATTTCCAAACTGGAATGGTACTCGGAGGCCAATGATGCATTCACATGCGCCTCGGATGTCCAGAGAATTTCCAGATTTGGGAAGTCGTTCTTCCAACTTCGGTGTGTTCGTGAGCTTGAAGTCGTTACTTGAAAACAACATGGACGCTACAAAGAGGCTGTGTTGTATTCTATTGCCTTGAGCATTTACACAACATATAAATATGTTTTCCAGGTGTTGTTCCGACTTAACAGGGATTTCACGTAAATCCCCCCCCAGTAAGGAACACATTTTGTACGCTTATTCTGACACCACTTGAATGCAACACAAATGCCCTATCTTACAATGTTAGCCAAAGTGCCAAAAACATTATTGTATATCCGCCCTGTGATTCGGATCCGCTCCAATATGTAATGGTTTTTCCTTGCTTCACCCTTCACCCCCCAGTCAGGCCAATAGACAGACAACTGTCTAGCTCGTCTGTGCCCTGTACAATCACACTTATCTTCATGTGTAAAATCTGTGGAGTGCCCCTTTAAAGTGCTGTCCATTTATACATTCAAAGACTCAACAGACATATCTGTGGAAGTCTAATCTCTCCTGCTTTGGATTAATGCTTCTGTATCTTTGACTTGAGACCTCCCAAGACATTATTAGTGGCCACAAGTGCTTTCTCTTCCTGATAACCCGCCAGCTAAACTATCTCTGTTTAATTGAGCCGGTCCGCTGTGTGTGAGATCGCACTCTACATATTGAGACAAATGTAGAGCAGCTCAGCTGTCATTTTATAAGTCTGCTGAGGCGCTGTGTGGTCCCTTTATGGGGCTTATGAAAACCTAAAACCACCCCAGTTGATAGACACAGGCATGGAGGTTGAGCTACAAACCAGGCTGCTTTCTTTTAGGTTCTTCAAAAAGTTGATGCTTCAGAGATAAAAAATAATAATAATAAATTCACAATACAATGCACAAATCAATCTCGATGTACTGTATGCGACAGACGAGAGGAGATGGAAGGAGACATAGCTATGATTGGGACTTTGCTTCCCTCTTCCTTGTCTCGTCTGATAGCGATCACTGTGGTTGCCTGTGTATTGGCTTTATCCTTCCATCTCATGTGTTTGTTAAGTTTGTGTTTATTTGTCTGTGTGTGTGTGTGTGTGTGTGTGTGTGTGTGACTCCCTGGAGGTAATATGTTGTACAGTAATTTGATAGTGTGACACAGTTAGAATGAATTGGCTGCAACACACATCACTGCTGTGGACAGATAATCTGGTTAGGCTGAGGACACACTACACCACCGAACAGACTGAGAAGAGATTTAGGATTACACACCAGATCACTGATATCGGCCCTTTTTGTTCACGTTGCTTCGTAGAGCACATGCACTTGATTGCCAGTTTGATTTGGGGAGCACACATTGCACTTAGTGAACAAACTTGAATACACGTTAAGAGATTTATGAAAGGCATATTGGATCCAAAGTTTGGTTTGGGGAATCTCGGAACCCATCGGCTATTAGTCTGATGAAAATAAGCCTCTGGGGGCATGTGGCAATATTTAAGGGGGGATTGATGTAGTCAGCTGATGTCCGGGCCAAGACTTCTGAAGGAAGCCACGAAAATGGGGTTGGAGTTGAGAAACGTTGCGTACGGCCAGACTGTTACACATGTAGTCAGTTTGCAAGCTAGCCTAAAGCTAATAAAAAGCAAAATCGTCGTCAGACGATAGCCGATGGTTTCTTAGATTCTCTCAATATGGACTGTTTACCTGCATTCACCTGGAATAATCTCAAACCAAGGCAGGACTCTGCAAACTGTTCCTTTTGTAATCATGCGCGACCAACTTTCTGCCTTCACCGTTTGTTTCTCTTCTAACGTCATTGATGACATTTCACCTGGATATTATTCATGTTTTCAACTCAACTGCTGTAACTGTGACATGATGTTTACAGGGGCAAACAGCTGCTGACTATGACTCGTCATTTAACAGACAGTCTTATCCAGAGCGACTTACAGTAACTTCAGGAACAGTCCCCTGGAGCGACTCGGGGTTAAGAGCCTTGCTCAGGAGCTCAATGGTGGCAGCCTGGTATTGAACTCACAAGCTTCCGGTGTTCTATTTGGAAACCAGACCACTAGATATGTATCACTCAATCATACAGTATATCATATATATTATATGTCACTCTTTATTTCTATAGTAGGCTACTTTTCATACAAACATTTGTAGTGCTTCACACAATAAAATATATAAAGGCTATAATATATATAGTGTGTGTGTTAAAAAAAAGTATGAAGTCCATACCCTGTCAGTTGTATTTTTTTTCCCTCTCTGTTTAAGCTTTCTATAAAAAAATGGCAAAGACAACAAAATTATTGGCCGAGACACATGTGACTACTGCTCGCTGTGGTTTCAGGACAGTGTAGGTGTGTGTGTGTAGGTGTGTGTGTAGGAGATCGATAGACAGACTAGTCTCTTAGTTTGGGTTGTTTTCCCCTGCTTGCTTTTTATGGTTGTAAATAGAACCATATTCCATTTCCCCGTTGTAGCAATCAGACAGGTGGGGGAAATCCAAAATATATTTAGTCTCTGATAGTGCTACGTTCATACAGTATGTGACTGCTCTGATTAAAACATGTATTGTTTGATTTTGAAACTGTAGCCATATGTTGTTGTTGTTTAGCATTTCTGAGGCTATTCCATGGTTTAATATATTTGTTTTATCTTATGAAGAAATTTCCCCCTCCGTCACTACATACTGTCGCCTGGTCGGCATCTGTAGACCAGGCTTTTAATAAGGAATTAAAAGTACATTTATTAGTGGTCACACACACTGTGATGCTCCTCTGACAGAGATCATAAAATACAGCGGTATAACAAAACAACGGACAGATGATGCAGCTGTGTCTCACGTCAAATTTAATTGACTTCCCCTTAAAACGAGGATTTCTCATTTGACTCCTCAAGTCTCTTCCTCGCCTCCCTTGCTCGCATCTCCAGTGGGCGGGACTCAGACATGAGGCAAGCAGAGGAATCGAGGCTGTCCAAACAGGGAAATGAGAATGACCTTCCGTGTGTGTCAGCCCTGTGATTGCCAGCCCAGGGTGAGTTCCTGCCTCTCGCTCAATGCATGCTGGGATACAGTAGGCTCCAGCCGCCCCTGACCCTGCAAAGAATAATGGGTGTACAGAAGGGAAGGACAGATGGATGTGTTTAAAGATCAATACAGATTTCATGACATTTACTTGAACAGTCAGAAACAATATATTGCAGTGCACGTATTTTAGGCTATAAATAAAGCACCAATTCCGTGGTGCCCGGGAGCTAAGGCACCCACGGACAATTGTGAGCACCCGCAAGGAAATCAATTTGCGAGATGACCATATCGGCAGAATAGGGCATAATGAGAAATAAGCAGAGTTTTTCACCCCAATTTAGCATTGCCATGCTGTAACATTGTCAGACTCACAATAGACAAGTCCAAAACATTTTTTGAAACATGAAGCAAAATGGATGCAGCAGAACCACAGATATCGTCTTTTTTTATTCCTCCTTGTCCTGGTGCCCAAATTGCCCACAATGCATCTTGACCATCACCTAAAATATCTTTTTTTTTTTCCCTTTTCTCCAGAATGCTCTACTATGTCACCACCTCTGGGAGATAATATGCCCATCCATCCATCCATCCATCTTCAACCGCTTATCCGGGGTCGGGT
>CALSBV010011913.1:1969811-1993748 GCA_943590825.1 Bovichtus diacanthus
TCCGACTTACTGCCGAGAACCCGGACACAACTCTTGCTTTGGGCGCACAGGGATAATATGCCCATTTCTTCAAATATTTAGAAAGGGAGTTTTAAAGGACAAAAGGAATAAAAGCATAGGTTTGAAAACTGTATCAAACTCTGGATCAGGGTTATTATAACTGCATAAGGCTACAAAACATGCACCTATACACATTCATTATATGAAAGCTTTCAGTCTGCGCCATACATTCTTTTTCTTGTTTTCTTAGATAAGAAAGGATAAGAAACCTTGCTGACATAACTTCACCTCAAGCAGTCAAATAAAAACGAATCCTAATTTGGATCTTGACTTTAAATCCAAAAGTTTAACAGGCCCTTTGAAGAAAGATAATTTTTTTGGGGTACAAGAACACAAAGACATGCATGGCCAATGCACAGAAAAACACACACACACGCACACTGATCAAAGTTGGTCGATGCAGATGGCTCTGTGGAAAGGCAGACCTGGTGTGACGAAACGTCGGGAGAAGAGCGTGCCAGGAGAAAAAAAGAGGGGAAGTGAGACTAACTCTAAGAGAGAATGAGAAAATAGAAGAGATAGCAGCTGAGAAAGGAGGAGCGTGTTGTTTATGTGGCATATTAGATGTGCCTCTCCATGCTGGGCCAAACACAGCAACAGAGTAACACACACACACACTCTCTCCCTCTGAGTAACAACCAAATAGAGAGCGACAGAGTGAATTGAGGCCAGGAGTGTGAAAAGAGACTGTTTGTGTGCATGCAAAGCTACAGAGATGGCATCTATTTGCTGTACAAACAATGGGCAAGGACCCAATTTTGAATCAAATACAAGCATTTAGTGCCCTACTTCACATTTCTAAAGAAGACCTAATGAAATATCAGCAGTTACTGGACAGTTACTGGAATTTAAAAAGAGAGAAACTTTTGTCCATGTATTTGTGGGTCGTTTTAACATTGGAGATTTCTCCAACGAGATGGTAAATTACTAAAAGTGTGTGGCCACCCACTTGCCTTAAATCTGGAAACTCTTGAAGCATATATTGGGATTTTTTTTATAAGTGTATCCTTATACAATACTGACTTAATGTGGCAAACTTTTTTCCCCCAAGGACTTTGGATGTTGTCCCCTACTTTGTGCCGTGAAGTTGCATTCGGAATGGATCGGTGCAGGAGGTAGGAGCAGGAAGTATTACAGTGACAGTAACTCTTTCGGTTTTTACTGTATGCCACGTGAGTGTCGTATTTGGGCAGACTTGAAGGGTCTGGTCACACAAGCATTTGAAACAGCGAAATGTTGCGTCAAAATCAATTGATTTCAATGGGGCAAAGTAAGTGACAGTGACAGTGCTCTTCACTGTGGGAAATAGAGAAGCCATAGAACCCAAAGCAGAGCTTACATGGCTTATTAGCTGCGTTTTAGTTCACCCTTCTTTGTCAGATTATAAAATGCTCCACAAAAGGCAGCAAGAAGCATGGTGTCAAGATTGTCAATTGTACCATACCAACTCATGTCTCATAACAGTGTAAAGTACGTTCCCCTGAGTGCAGGTGTGCAAACTTGTGACCTTTTGGCGTAATTCCCCTTTTTTCCAAAGTAGGTGACCTACGTGATTCATGCAGATACGATGAGTTTTAAAATTGAGGTGAGGTGTGTGTGTGTGTGTGTGTGTGCAAGAGCCCCGTTGGTCCTTCAGCTACAAGTAGTAGTAGCAGAAGTAAGATGAGGACGGTGTGTCGGCGTCACTTGACCGTTTTAGTGTATGTGAATGGAAACACATCCACATTTGACAGCATCATCCAGATCAGGAAAAGACAAACGGTATAAAACAATTACTGAAGCAATCGGCATAAAGATGAAACTAATAAAACACACTATTTTCCATTATTAGATTTAGCATAAGAGACGTTTAAAGCCTATTGTGACCTGTTGCCTTTTTTGAGAAAATGTGTTCAGTTTTCTTACAGTGTAACACAGAAGGGTTTGAATTGTTCCTTTTTTTTATAAAAGGAACATAGTTTGCCTCAGTTGCAATTGGCAAAATGCTCCCTCAGTCCCCAGCAAGAGGATTGTGTCTCTATGTGACACTTGCATTACTGGCAGATAAGTAAACATTGCCAGAGTGCAGTCACACACGTTAATATGTGACAATCATGGAAACTTTCTTTCTTTTGACTGATGAAGATTATGGTTGCCTTTCAAGTTGATAAAGATAATAAGTACATATATTTGTGTTATTATTTTAAAATATAGTTAGATGAAATCAGTAAAAATGAATTCAATAAGGAAAGGAATAGGACTCAGATGTTAGCACATTTTTGATGGTAAAATGTTTTATTTTATACCTTTCAAGCAAAAATTGGTGCCTTTAAATTCACCAAACTGCACCATTAAAAAAAAAAAAATTCCTCTGCGACATGCCATCGGGGTTCACATTTGTCACCCTTTTCATCCCTGATGAGGATTTGCATGCCTGTTAGTGGCCGATCTAGCTTGCTAGCTGTCAGTTATCAAGCTAGGTAGCATTCGTAACTGACTAATGCTCGCATGTTGCCATCTGGCTAGTGTGTGGGCGGCCATTCTGCTTGCAAATGTAGTTGGCAACCTAACCCTGTGATTAGTCCCTATTCAGCAGCGGTTCTACGTATTTTGTACAGATACGTGGATGAATTTCACTATTCCACTTTCTGTTGGGACCTAATAGTACAACTTACAATTATATTTTTTTACAATTGTGTGCTTGAAATGTGTTGCAATTGTTGCAAAGCCAGCAAAGTCCCTTTCTTGTGTCAACATGACAGTGCACAACGTGATCTCATCCCTTCTGTTCATATTTTGCCGCCGTCGAGGCCTTTTGCGTTGTGTGTCTTGATGCAGACGATTAGCGCATGGTTAGCATTGTAATACATAGTTTTTAGTTGTGAAATGCTTGCGGTTAACATTGTAACACGTGATTGACATTGTAAAACGGTTGTGGTTAGGTTTAGGCAACCAAAAAATAGGTATATTTGTTACGTAACTTAAGCTACTGTCGTAGCGTCATAACATCTCAAGTAAAAATAACTAAAGTTTTGGTTTCACACGGTCCCCTGGGTCAAAGTCCCGTCTTTGTTTGTCTCCTTTTTTCTAGGGCTGTAAAGATGTGTCATTTTAATATAGTCAATAGCACCAACAAAATAAAGATGTGTCAGCATAGAAGAAAGGTTTTTCTTAAACTGTAAGATGAGAGATACACCAAGAGACCAAACAGAGAGTCAGAGAGAGGGTGTGACTGAGAGGACGACAGCCATGCCAACAGATTACTTTTAATGTTTTATCTGTGTTTCACCATGGAAGATAGATTGAATCCATCTTTCACCAGCCCAGTGAAGATGAAGCAATAGTTTAATATGACTTTGTTTTTCAGTGGAATGACCCTTTAATCTCCTACATTAAAACCCATTTTACACTGCTACAGAACAATCTATCTATATCTGTAAGAGATGGATTGTCTGATGTGTGTGTGTTTGTGTGCGTGTGTGTGTGTGTGTTGGGTGGATGGAGGGATTGAGAGGTCTACACAGATGAGAGGATGCAATTTATGGCCCAAAAATGTTGATTAGTTTTGTTTTGATCCTTTTGGTAGAGTTTGTTTTCAACCGTCATGACCATAAAGCAGACCGAATAGAATAAAATTGATGTGTCGAGGACACAGATGCAAAGAGGGGGGGGGCGGTGGACATCTAATCTTCACAGTCTGAAGAATGGATGCCCTCATTGATGTTGTTTCCATCTATACATACAAAATCATCATCTTCCTCCTCTATCTGTGTGACCCTCTATTCGTCTCCCTTCCCGTCCCCCTGGCTCTATTTTCTTGCTAAATGTACTGCAATTCCAATAGCTTATAGGAAAACAGATAAGCATTACTGTACCAGAGCAGTCATGTGATAAGTCTTTATGCAAGGGAATGTTTAGGGATCGCATAGGGTCCATCTATCTATCTATCAAATCAATCCACTAGCTATAGCTGCATTCAAGTTAAACTTTTGGGATTCCTGATGTATGGATGCCTGATTGAGAATTGATGGATGACATATTGGCGGATGTAAATGTTGATGAATGGCCTGACAAATGGATGATATATGTCTGGGTAGATGGATGTCTCAATTATGATATACAGATGGAGCCACCTAGGACTTCCCCTCCCAGCCAAAGGCCAGCTGACTGCTAGCCAGTTCCCAGTAAAATTCCAGCCACTGGCAGTTTCTAGATTCCACTGTACACATGCTAATTCATTAGACTGCAGGGTGTCACCATAAGTTCTTCACAAAAACACATAAACCAACTGAAGTACACTAAAGAATAGTGTTTATGTGTATAGGCCATGGTTTACACAGTATGTTTCCCAGACTTACAGTAGTTACTTATTAATAGTTATTATTTACATATTTTAACAGAATTAACACTTATTTTCAGTTGTGGAGTGTTACTAAGTACATTTACTCAAGTACAGTACTTAAGTACATTTTTACATTTTAAGTACTTTTACTTTACTTAGTTGTATTGCTAAGTACTTCTACTCCACTTTATCTCACAGGAAAATATTGTTCTTTTTAGTCCACTACTTTAATTTTAAGCTTTAGTTACCAGTTACTTAGTTTATTTATATTTTGTAGTAATAATCTAAATTTGCATTTAGGTTAATTAAGTAATTCCAGGCAAACCGTGTCAGCTTCCATAATCACTGCTCCACCTGCTGCATAGATAAACCTTTGCAACTGATTTCCACTTATGGCACCATGAGGGTGTTACAAGTCTGCTCTGCATTCACTACATTATAGGGGATCTTCTTCCAGCCATGGAACCACCAAGGTCCCAGCACGGGATCTGGCACAGATCTGCAAGGGGCCCATCAAGGATGGAGGGTAAATTCTAGGTGTCTGCATTTGTATGAATGAATGGATGGATAGATAATGGATGATATATGGCTGAATGAATGTATGGCTGGATGGATGATAAATGGTTCACCGTATCCTCACACAACGTTTCATATACCTTACGAAAAGTTATTTCTGTGCGTTCTCCAGCAAAATGAGTGCTAAATGCACCTCAGGTACGTGGAATTAGTTGAGTACAGAAGTTACGTAACAAAAGTAAGTTCAAATAACTCAATGTTGACTTTTGGTTTCATACGGGACAAGAACAGCGGTTTCCTTGGTCCTATGTTTGTTTGATCCACCCATCCATCCACCCCATCCTCCTCCATACACAGACTTTGTCGCTCTTTATACTACATCACCTGACTTCCTTAGAGGCAGCCCTGTACATCCTGGCTCACAATTAGATGGGTTACACTAATTATAGTGCATTACTTTTTCGAAGATATAAGTACAAACAGTGAATGAGAACAGCCTGGCTGGATGCATGGATGGCTGGATAAATCATAAGGCTGGCTGGATGGATGACATATGGATGGTTGGATGGATTATTGAATGGATAACACACATCCTTTGAACCTTTGAATAGCACAATCAAAAGTAATAGAGAAAATACAAGCCGTGAACCCTTGGCCTACTGTTCTGTCGTATGTAAAGTATATATTGCAGCAGTATGCTTTAGCTCACAGTGGAGCTCTGTACTTTGAAGTCTCCTCATCGTTATATTCCAGTTCTCTATTTGAGTGTAATTAACCAAATTAATGCATTTCACTGTGGAAATTAAATGATATACTTACACAGGCACTGCTCTTTCCTGATATGAACTAGTTACCTATTTATACCGCAGTCAATTGGATTGGGATTGCAGTCCATTCAACCAAGACTAAGATACAGGGAATTGAATCCGACCAGTTACTAATACAAGAGCTGACAGACACACATTTTGGCTCACAGACACCAATTGCCATTTTTACACTGTATTTAAGGGTTGGGAATTTCAGTGAATTACAGTAAGCCCTCTGAAACTACCCCACTGAGAACCTAGAAAATACAAGCATTCTGGTGAGCTGCACAGAATTCTGGGCATCCTGATAAATTGACCCTGTGAATATATAGCATATAAAGTGTCCTGTTAATATGTTTTGTGCTGAGCTGGGGACCCTCGAATCATCACCTTGTGCATTGCCATGCGGAGCTCAACCAGCAGCTCAGGTTTTATGGAGCATTTATGGAGCATTTATGGAGCGTAACAGTACCGGTTCAAGAGAGTTCTGCCATTTCTGATCCATTTAAATCCAGACAATTCCCTGAAATACACAAACACCTTTCCACCTGGGTGTCTACAGGTGCAAAATGTATGAAAGTTCAGCGTACTATAATTTCAAGACCTTGAGAAGCATCAAAATCCAACTTCTTAAGGGTTATTTATTTAATGAATGTGGCTGTATAGGGGATGGCAATGCTGAAATGATAGAATTTACCCATTTACATTTAGCACTAAAGCAACTGATATGATTTCCCGCTTTATGTTCGGAGCCATACTTAACGGTGTCACAGTATTTCCTGAGCATGTATATGTTAAGAGAGGTTTCAGATCAATTTGATTTGTAAGCAGCAGTTAAAACCCTATACAGTGGATACAAAAGAAAAAGACATCATGTGGTAATTAGTTTTGATTGGTCCTCTGCACTGACTAGTCTTTAGTGTGGCAAATCTTTATGTAGGCAGGATGTTTTGTTTGACATATTCCTAATACTCTAGCAGTTAAACTGATGTAATATGCATTTATTTCCTTTAACTATCTGCCATGTTGGAGCAAAGGGAAATGAAAATGTGGGTATTTGGGATAAATTTGGGACTGAGGGTATAAGGGGTATACTCACATGTTGGCCTTTAAAACAAAGCCAAGGCTTACAGTATATAAGATGCTGTATGCAAAAAAAAAGGACCTGTCAGCCATAGATTGTACATATATAAGAAGTGGACCTAGTCACTGTGACGTAACATGGTTTGTTGACGGTTTTGGAGCCTCAAGTTTGGCGTTTTGGCCTGAGCCATCTTTGTTTTTTAACCAGAAGTGACACGAGAATGTAGAACTAAGAACTATTTTTAGGCGACCAAAAAGTTACAATGAATTTTTATTAACTGAAAACACACTGTAAAAGGGTTAAAGTTATAAGACGAACACACGGACAACAATCAAACCAGAGAACGCCGTGGTAGTGACCTGTCAATCACAAAGTAACCACAGCCTAAAGCATATCTTGCTTTATTGTCTATTTTACTCTAAATGGGACCATAATTAACAAAATGAACATCATGCTGTATTGAAGACGACTTCAAACTAGCGACTGAAACCATAAACTCGTTAGCAAAATGTTTCCTGAGGTATCAAAGTGACAAGTAGAGTAATTTTTTCATACATTTCTATACATTTAGACATCTTTTTTTGCAACAAGGAGCCCTGCTGGCCATTTGAAAAATTGCAAGTTTAAGGCACTTCGGCATTGGCTTCACTTTTCAGACCCGGAGATTGCCAGGCTTGCTGTGAACGTCATTTTCCAGCCCTGTACGTTGCAGCTAGACAGCAGTCAAGTGCTGACTGTCGTCTGACCCTAGCAGATAGTGAAACATAGCCAGAATCTCTTAGTTACACATGTGAGCGCATCACATCGATATGTTTTTCATCTAAATTTCCGATCTCCACACATTCAGAGCTGAGCAGCTGGCACTGTCGGTCTGTGAAACTACAACGTTAGCTGTTAGATATCAGTTTAGATATTTGATCTCTTCAGCTTTGATTGTCAGACGTGACTCAACAGCAGCTCGTCATTATTACCATGAGTAGACAACTTCAAAGCAGTCGCCATTAAATATGATTTTACTTTTGAATGGCATATTGAAAAACATTCATTCATTTAGCTCTCATTATTAAATGTTATATCTTAAATAGCATGTCTAAAATGAATTATCATATAATTTTGTAGCACTCACTTGGTGCTTCTAAAAAACAACTAATGAGACAATTTCATCCCCTGCCGGATGATATTGGCTGACTCAGCAAACACAGAGTATGGTTTTAAACCATTTGTATCTGATGAAAAAAAATGTGTTAAAAAAAAGGACTAATAAACATTTTCCTTTTTATACTCTTAATGATACTTAATTGAAGCAGATTGCGAAACTACGGCAAACAGATTTGTTGATTCTGTTGGTTAAATCGGTCTTAAATCTCTTTCCAAATACCATTATAAAGGTCTCCATCCATGAAAGGCTCTCTGAAACCCAGAGATAATCCTGACACTGACGTATGTAAAGAATAAAACAAGTGAAGGACACCGCCATTTGAATAAGCAATAGTGGAGTATCTGCAGGTGTAATCAGGGGTGAAATTCAGGTATAAATCATCTCACCTATTCATAGCCAAGTAGGTTTAGATATAGACCTGCTGATTAGAATTCTGGTGTGGCAGAAGGATTTTCACTGTTTTTATTTTCTCCCTCTTTCTTTGTTTCTCCACACACTCCACTCATCATTGAGGCGTCTGCCTAAAGATTCATTTAATTCTATCCGTGTACAACAGGAGAACTCCCGGTGTGGATTTGTTGCTCATTGCTCCTTTGTTTCCATTTCCATTTTTATTTTCTTGGTTTCCATTTTTCTCTGTTTCTATTTTTAAACTGCTGATGGTGGTATTTAATTACCAGCATGTTTCATTGTAAACAGCAGGTATCCGTGGTCTATAGGAACGCTAATAATCACTATTTCTATCTTCTGTTTATATTCTTTTTCTAGGTATGTGCTGTGTATTGTATATATGTATTAGGCTTCAGGGTAGACAGGCAGGGGCACTGGATCACATTGCAAAGGCCATGTACCTAATAAATAACGGAGATAACAGAATAAATACATTATTGTTGAGATTAGATGTGCCAGGATTTGTCTGATTAGGCTCCAAGCAGCAGATTGTAATGCCATAGGGGTGTAAAGAATAACCAAAGTGATTTGGAAAAGGCATGAAAGATTAAGAGATTCGACCATATCAATAGACTGCCATTGATCCATCCAAAATTCTGCATGAAATTTGGGGGGAAAAAAATTACGCAACTGTTAAATTCTTCCAAGTAAAGGTATAGTCACGTTATCACAGAAAAAGTGCATTTGCGCGTCCATCATCCATTGTTTTGTATGTGGTGTGTTGCAGAGCGGGAGTGTGCTGAAAGCTAAACATTTTTTTATTCAACCCAAGCAGCGCTGACATTTGTGGGCGCATGTCACCATTGATTACTGCTTGAAATGAAAGATGGACGAATCTCTATAAATCTGAATTTATAGCAGCTGATTCTAACTCCTCCTCATGATCGAAGCCGTGTGCCCATGCGCATACGGTGTTATTGAAAATACCGACTTCAGAAAGGGAGGTTAGAAACTCTATTGTGCACAATGTAGAAAATTGTCTGTGTCTTTAACACAATCGACATGAATGGACATGAAGGCTGACTAACATAGGAACTGAGGTTTAGCTAAATGCCATTGAAAAATGCATCCTCCGTGGGGCGGAACACTGCTTATGTGTTCGGGTAGACATGATCCTCTTCTGGGGCATTTCTGATTCAGGATTTCAAATAATTTGAGGAAATAATAGCAGTAAAGCAGTAAAATACCCCACTTCCCCCTGTGTACTATGTCTGCTGTATAGTTTAGGAGATAGTTTAGAAAAGGCACCCACAGCTCATCAAAAATCCTCTCATTCCCCTTCAAGACTGAGGTCAAGCACTCCATACCACTGGTTAACAGTAGGGGCTCTGGGCTTAATCCACTGAATTAAAATGCACCT
Source organism: Bovichtus diacanthus (assembly GCA_943590825.1). NCBI lineage: Eukaryota > Metazoa > Chordata > Actinopteri > Perciformes > Bovichtidae > Bovichtus > Bovichtus diacanthus. The sequence goes on from CALSBV010011913.1 coordinate 1,979,568, forward strand.
TCTTGCTAAAATAAGAAGCCTGTTACAAAAGTTTTTTTCCGAACACAAAGATTCAGCAGAAACAAACCAGGATTCATTTGTATTTCCTTTTCGAAAACAGATAAAAGTTTCTGTGAAACTTTTAATATCAGAAGGCAGAGTCAAATGCAACAACGGTATAACACATGGACGTACTCTCTGTGATGTCACCCATAGGTTTCTGACAAGCTGTTGTGAAGCTGGAAGTGGGCGGCTCCGGCCGTCGCTATCTTGGCATCGAACTCCCGGGTAATCTAAAAATAGACGTTGTCGGTGAAATTGAGGCGGGTCCGAGTGACGCGGCAGGCGGTTGGCGACCTGAGACAGCACCCACCTGTCACTCAAAGCGGCCACGCCCCTAATAATGTGTAACTTTAATTCTTAATATAATTAAAACAGATGGGTTGTATAACATTTCATCCCCACGGAGAGTTATCAGGAAGTGGGAAAACAGCCGTAGAGACCAACACCGTTTTTGTACCAGGCTCTAATCTAAGGTTTATATATTTGATGTAAAGTTTTAACTTTGGGGTCTTTGGAGATTGCTCCCTTTTGAAACCAGCCTCAAGTGGCCATTTAAGGAACTGCAGTTGTTGGCACTTCTGAATGGGTTTACCACACCGCCCCGGAGTTGGCCAAGTGTGAGAACCCCACCTCTTTCTTGCACTTGACGCAGAGAGGAGAGCATAGAAAGTATTAAGGGATATGGAAGTACGAAATCTGCGAAGGATCCTGTACTGGCTCTCTGTTGGCCTATTGTTCCTTATTGACTCCACTGCATCAAAACACAACACCCCCCCCAAACTCACTCCCCATGTCGCCTTTAATTCAGTCAATGTTGAGTGGACTGTAATCTTCCATGGAAGTGGGATATGAAATTTTAATTGCTGCAAAACTGTAACAAAAATGAGTCCAGAGCAGAAGATATCGGCGGAGTTTCAGAACTATTTAGACTGTTCAGCCTCAAACAGATCACTTATAGGCTAATCCTTGATAATAATTGAGTTTACATAATAATGATTGATATTATATGGCCCGTGCAATAGTGCAAGTACAATATGCCACCAATACTGGCATTAAAAACTTAAATATTGGAATCCCACCATTCCATTATATGTTTCTGTCTTTCTTTGGCCTCATCACTTTTATTTCCTATGGCCTTGTACACAACCTGCTAACTGGTTCAATATGGTTGACTTTAATTTCACAGCACGTGGAACTTGGTGGTGGTATTAAGGATTCTAAACTTCAGCTTACTGCTTTTGTGACAAATGTTATATTCGCCCGATGTCGACAGATATGTATTTAGTTTGAATGGCAGAGCTCATCATGTGAACTGACATTTGACTCGAGCACTGTTCACATGGTGTTGAATATCTCACAAGGTCAATTCGCATTAATTGAAAGACACATTCATTGAAAGGGCTCATGTTTGACATGTTCCGTCTTCCTGAAAGATGGGATTTTTAATGCGGCAGAAAAGATAGTAAAAGTGTGCCACTTTTTTCAGACTCGAGCATACAATCTATGTTTTCTCCTTGCCTTGAATGTTCTGCCTTTCTTTCCTCTCTGCATACGTTTGTCCTCCTCCATCTCCTTATCTCTTCTCTCGACAGCCCAGATACCTGTTAAACACACAGACACACACACACACACACACACACACACACACACACACACACACAAAGTAAGACATCAGCTGCGGTGATTGAAGCCCACGTAGTGGCCGTCTCGCTGCCTGTTCGCATTTGTTTGAGAACACTGCTGATTGGCGCTTCGGGAGTTTTAATGTCAGTGAGGATTCCGTTGATTTATCTCCAACTCCCCGGAAAATATGCTTCAAAACTCACCTGAGGTGATGTTACATATTTCTACACACAGACCCACGTGCACACATGTGCAAGCATGTTCTCCCACAATAAAACAACATCTGAACTCTCTATAGCTGCACTAACAGCCCTGAAAGATGCATCCACATGTTGTAAACATACTTTGTTTTGCGATTGAAGGCAGATTGGTAATTATTTAATTTCTGTACACACAGGAAAAAAGGACCAAAAAGAATAGAAATACCTGAAATATGATGAAATAAATGTTAAATATGTTACCATTAACATACTAAGTGAGAAAAGTGCATTTCCCCTCCCGCTGTTTTTGTGCACATTTTTGAATTTGCGTGTAAAACACCTGTGTAGAGACTTTTTTTTTTTTTTTTATTGAAAAATTGCAAAAAAGTCTACACTTTGCTGAGAAAAAGGTAACAAAATAAGCTAGATGGTTTGTTCACACAGAACCATTTGAGAAGCAGTCTTTGGAAACAGTTTGGAAAAGTTTGGGGCTTTTCAAAACATACTTGGCAGGTGAGTGGATGAACCATCTGCCAATCAAACTCTTACCAAAGCCAATCGGGAGGAGTGAGAAAACATTGAGAAAAGCCTTCAGTGCTGTTCTTTGTTCTCCTTTCGATGAAGAAATGATCTTTAGTTCTGATATAACTGATGCTAATGCAGTGTTTAGGCTTGCCTCTTCAGGGGCCGTCATACTACAAACAGTCACCTCTTCGCGTCGCATCACGCACACCTAAACCACGCCCATAGCAGCCGATAGCGCCTCACAGGTATGGAGGACACTGATTGGTCAGGACGATGGCTGGTGGGACACAAACGCATACTTAAAGCCTGTCGAGATGGATTTTCCATGCGACATGTGATCCCACGATTCTAGCTGCCGATCTATCGATAAAAAACGTGTGCAAAATTGCAATGCAAAAATACTTAAAATTTGTGCTTACAAGTGTTTATCTTGCTGCACCCCGGCTCTTAATTTTTTACAAAACAGTAGAGGATGGAGATGTGCATTAACACACAATTTTTGACCATTTTCTGGATGGAAGAAAATCTTAAAATGCAGAAATGGGGAGTAGAAGATCAGCAATCAAGAGCACTCTATGGGCACTATATTTGCTGCCACACTGCTGAGGACCGATAGGCACCGTTGAGGATTTTTGTAGCATTTTCACACTTTGTTCTCCCTCTGGTTAAAAAAAACACAAATTGCTTACTCTTCTCACAAATATGAAAGCAGGGAAGATACGATAAGGAAATGGAAATGAGATGAAAGGACTGACAATATTAGTGAGCACTAGGAGACTTTTACTTTGATACACACGTTTTTGTAATTCTGAAACAAAAGGAAACAATACTGCAATTACAACCCAAAGCTGAAGGGTGAAACAGCTGTATTGTGCCTTTCATTTAGCAAGCTCCCTGATGTTTCATCTTCATGATTTGGTTGATGGTACGTGAGATTTTCTCTTCATGCCTGTCTCAATTTTGGTCCCAATATTTGGACTGCTCCTCCGAATTTAATAGGTTTCTTTTCCTGTGGATTCGGTCAGCAACTGATTAACAAATATAAAAGAAAACACTCTTTAGTTGACAGGTGAAATAAATTACTTCCTTGTGGCCCTTAGGTAGAAGCGACCTAGACAAAGACGGACATCAATATGTAGTTAGTCGTCCCACAGTTGGATTCGATTCAATATCGAAGGCACCACCATGTGTGTGTCAATCGTTTACCCCCAAAAATGAGCAGGTTGTTGTTTAGCCTTCGCTCACCATGTGCGCCGCTACGCTTCCTTCACTGGACTCAGATGGCTTCTTGTTTTTAATGTGTACCATGTGCCTGAGGCTATTCCGTCTCATGGCAACCGTGTGCAGAGCAGTTTGATTGTGGAGTGCTGTATCCTTCAGTTTGGTTTCTTTGAGAAGCTGAGGATGATGCCATTTGAACTCAGGTGGCATACAAATACTGCACTAAGATGCACATGAATCCTGTTAAAGAGACAGATCCTTTGCGATTTGGGTAGAGTTACACACGCTGAAATCGGATTTGTTGTGACTTAAACCCAACAAAAGAAAAACATTTTAGATGAATGTTCTTGCAAATATCTAAGTGGTATTATTGTTGTTGTTTTTCTGTGTTGCCACTGGGGGCAGCAGAACAAGCTGCAAACACAACATTAACATACAATTTTACAAGTTGCCTATTGACACATCAAGCAGCACAGCATAGCACGATTAGCCTATTCTGTCCCAATAAATGTAAGACCAATATTCAACCTGCTTTGAGCTTTAGTCTCGTCTCTACCACAAAGTTAATATATGTTAACTAGAAGGGCACTCAGAGAGCGCAGACATCCGCACAGACTATACATCTCATTAACGCAAGTGAAAAATAATAAGTGTAAATGATTCGTACCCGCTTCAAAATGGAAGGAGATCTCGCTTGGACTGTGCTCCCCCCTTCCACCAAGTTTCATGAAAATCGCGACAGTCATTTTACCGTAATCCTGCTGACAAACAGACGAACAAACCAGAGCGAAAGCATAACCTCCTAGTGCAGCTTTAAAAATAGAAATAAAAAAAGGATTAAACACACAACTACACACTTAAAAAAAATGTAAATTCCCACTCCTCCCTGTCCGTCATCTCCCTGCGCTAAAAGAGAACATTATGCATGCTGTATATTCTCCAAACTTAATGGGAACAAAGTATTCCCGACTTCACTAATGTTCTCATTCCGGTGAGCATCTGCTTTCGACGCAATTAAAACGTGCTCTTATGTCTTCACTTTTTTTGATGGGCCCCAATGAGGGAGCCACCCGGGCTGTCACTGTGAACTCATCAGTAAAGGTTAACAGCGAAAGCCAGAGTACAGTATACCCTGTAGATTTCTCTGCAGCCCTCAGCAGCCTCCGTCAAAGTGCCACACAGTCAACATAAATGATTTCAAACTTACTCAACAATCTGTTTGGAGATTTGACAAGAATACTAATTCAGGTCTAACAGAGAGTTTGAATAAAAAACAAGATTAAGATTTGAACTAAAATAAGACACATGTTCCAGGAGAATATGTGTGGACGAACACACAAAGGAACAATAGATCAAATCGCAAAGACGTTTCCTTGTTTGTCTTTCTACTGGGAGATAAATGACAGCTATCACTGTCAGCACAGACAGTGAAGTGTCTGCCTTCACACCTGACAATCAAAACAGGACACATATACAAGAAAAAAAAAATCAGACGATGAGGCTTATGATAATGACTTCATCAAAAATGTTCCCACCTGACTGAGGGAAAGGCAGAAGCACAGAGTTTGTGGTACACAGGTGGAAATCGAGACATCTTGATAATCTGTAACCTGAGGGCATGGAGGTGTGTGCGAGAAGGAAGAACAGAAAGATAAAAAAAAAAAACAGAACCAGACTTATGCTAATGTGTGTCCCACTTTTTTTTTTTTTAAGAGTTCTTGTGTTGCAAACAGTTGAAATTATAATGGGCACGGGAAAACGAGGGAGAGGCATGCAGGCACAGGGATGGATGGTTAAACGAAGTGCTGTCACAAAGCTAGCATTGCGAGTAACAGATGGGCTACAACAGTCAATTAGCAGCATCCAATTAAAGGTAGCCAATCAACCATCTGCCAATTATCAGGCTGTCAGGTTTTAAGCAGCGATTTCACATCTGCCAATCAACCTGAAGGAAGGTAGGAGTAAAGCGTAGATATAGATACTCGTGAATCCAAGTTTTCCACATTTATAATTTTTTTTTACCAGTGTGATTGTGTGTGTCATAGCACATTTTCAGTATTTAGTACATGAAGCACTTTGATGGAAACCAGTACAATTACTTTTCAGAGGTGAATTTGTATGCAGCACCAGCCATTGCAAAAAAAACTTCTTTTTTTTTTTTTTGCTGCATGCATCATGTTGATAGACATCTGTTTGCTCTGGCTAGTTAACATGCCTCACGGAATTCCGATGAGAAACTGGAAGTGATAATGCGACTTTAACTTTAACTTTAATACTGTTAACTGTGATTAGGCGTCAGGCAGCAGCACAGGTTAAGAGAACAGATGTCCACCCTCACGCAAATAATATTAGCATTAAAAAATAATAATAATGCTGCTGTTTTCATGCACAATTGAAGAGCACATACGCACCTCAATCTGGATGTTTGCATAAAAAAGTAATGTTAGCTGAATGACTTCCTGCTGTTTACAATCAACATATAGCACATACTACATATGTCTTGTGATATTGCAACAACATAAATACCTGTAGTGTTCACTAACACGCTGTTTAATAATTATTAATCATTAGTTAGGAACTATCAAAGTGTAACAACCTGATGCAATACCATCCAAAGCAGCATTTTCAACTCAAACCGATCCCTCAGTACCACTCCCACTCGGAGAGCGCAGACCTCAGCCAGGGCCAAGTGTGCATTCACATACTCTTGAGACGGCCCCAAAGTCGTTCTTGTGTTCATGAGCTTTAGTCGTAATGTGGAAACAACATGGCCACTACAAAGAAGATGTGTTTGCATTTTCCCAGTCTGGAACAGAATTTCCTGATTATTCCATCACCACATGAATGCTTAGCCAATGCCCCTATCTCACAGCGTTAAGAAAAAAAGTGAAACATAATTCATTTGATGCCCCAAAATGTAAGGGTTTCTTCCTTGACCCATGCTTCACACGTCTACTGAGTTTCATGAAAATTGTCCGTAAGCCTGTTGACAGACAAACATACAAACCAAGCCAGTAGCATTACCTCACCTTTGATAGAGATAATAATAATAATAACAATAATAATAATTACCTTTTAACACAGTGTTTCTTACTCACCGGTTTCTGTGCAAAACAATCCACCACCTTATAAAATAAATTATTATGAGATTGCTGAGAGATTTTTGTCAGACACATTCAGAAGGAATAAAACACACTCAGTGTGAGAGAGCCAGATTTAAATAAGTGTTGAGATGAGAACCTACTTGTGTTCAATTGTTGCTTGACGATATGTCTGGGCATAATCCTTGCTTGATGATATGTCTGGACACAATTCTTTACACAGTGCATTGATACTTTAGAAATGTGGAATACTTTTTCAAGAACAAATGACCACCTTGTCCCTGCTGCAGAGAGAAAAAAAAACCCTGCAGGGACAAAAGTGTCATAATATAATATTTACTTCTTGCGCTTTTTATTTGGACTCAAACTTCAGACTTTAATCTCGAAACTGATATGAATGTCACCTCCAGTGTGTTTGTAGTAATAAATGTGTCAGGTTTTGCATTGAGGTAAGCTGCAGGAGTATGGTGACATTCAGGAATGACAACACATAGGTTGGAAGGCCAAAAAAAAAAAAGAAGGGCTTTATTATGTACTCAACCACATACTGTAGTGGGCGTAGTCACTCTTACATTGGTTTGTTGACTGCTGTTTTAAAGCCTCGAGTTTGCCGTTTGGCTGTTGACAACTTGTTTTTTTTTGGAACCAGAAGTGACACGAAAGGGTGTAAAAAAGTGCAACTAAACGCTGAACAAATCATTTCTAGGGACCAACATTTTTATTTTCATGAACTGAAAACACAGTGAAAGGGTTAAAAGGTCTGACTCGAAAACACGGAGAGATGCCAGACCGGTCAACACCGTGTTAGTGACCTGTCAATCACAAGGGTAGCCACGCCCTAAAGCATACCCTGCTTTATCGACTGTTTTAATCTAAATGGGACTAAACATTTACTAAATGAACATCATGCTTTTTTGAAGAAGACTTGAAACTAGCAATTGAGACCATAAACTCATTAGGAAAATGTTTACTCAGGTAATAAATCAAGTGAGAAGTAGGGTCATTTTCTCATAGACTTCTATACAATCAATGTTATAGGAAGTACAAAAGGTTGATGTCAGGAAGAGGTTGTCAAGTTAAGATATTCCAGATAGATGCTGTGTAAAAGTCAAGCACTTAAATATAAGTAATATATTACTTATTATTACTTATAGTAGTAAATATGTTATGATTTTCTCCTCTGGGTTTTTTGTCACTCACTGTTGTTAACGTAGGTGAAATTGTTTTGACTCTTCCTATGAAGCACAAAAAGTGCCTATATGTGTGGGTGTGTAAAATGTGAGTGAAGATGTTATTAGAATGCTCTGTGATACTGAGGTGTTGAGGGAGCATAAGAATGAGAACTGGAAGAGGAAGAGAGACACTTGGTTTCCATTAAACCCGAAAAGAATCTAACAAAAGCTAAATTGCAAAAAGTAAAAAGAGCACCACAGGTGTGATGGAAACCGTGGCTGACAAAACCTCTTTATGCTTATGTAATGTCATGGTTATATTTTGGATATCAGTTTATTCTCACAGTAGTACACACTTCAGCGGAGTAAGTATGTAAGTGTATTGTGAAAGCTAACCGTTTTACTGACTGAAAAACTGGACATACAGTGTACCATACAAGTTAATACATTACAGTGGCAGTCCTCTACTCTAAAATAGGTTGGGGGGGGGGGGTTCCGCACAAATGCGTTTATATTTTACAATGGACAACAGTGCAGCTATAGAATTTAGACTTAAAGAGGCAACTAATCTTTAGTCGGACTTTAAATCAGATTAATTTACACAGTTGTAGGTTACATTTATAGATCTTTCCTTAACTCCTGCCACAATGCTTTTCCCTGTCTGTCTGTCCAGTGCATGTGAAGAGCTAAATAGAAGCTTTCTCCAGGAGGAATCTAGCTTGTGAAATTTCCTCAAGCCTGCTGTAATGCATCACCTCGATTTCAGAAACCACTTTTTTCATAAAACATTAAGTAAAAAAAAACATCAGATGACTACAGAGAACCTGGTTACTTAAGGTTAACATGGAAGCGGTGTATTAAGCCTTTATTTAAGCCCCTTTTCGACCACTGGAACTTCCCCCGGGGACTAGGAACCTTTTGAGGTACTCATTTGCGTTTTTGACTGCAGGGACGAGGGTCTAAATTAAGTTTCAGGGTCCTTTTACCCCCCAAAAGGCATTGGTCAGGGTGTAGTACTTTGCTCGTGTATCGCTTCATTCATAAAACAAGGAAGTACTCGAGTATTGATTTGGGACCATTTTAGGATGAGGGGAGAGCATTTTCCTTGATAACAGTAAAGTTATGCTTTGCTGTCAGCTTCGCAAGTCATTTTATAAAAAAAAAAGACAGAAAAGGAGAGCGATCAGGCAAAAGCTATACAAATATATAACCATCAAGCGATTTACAGATGATTTACTGTCTTCGTTTCATTTTTCTCCTCTGCATTAAATTTTTTTTTTTTACATCCACAAGCATCAGTAAATACCATGCAGCAGTAAATGTCGTCACAGTGAGAGAAAACTTTTATTCATTTTTGTTTGAGTGTTTTTTAAATAAAATTGGGGGGTACCCTGAACTGCAGTCTTCGGTGTGTTTACCATTGCAATCACCAGCCGCCCTCGTCCCCATGTCATGTTGCTTTATCATCTCTTATCTCATCTCTACTTATTAAATTCTCCTAACATGAAACACAGCCATCAACTGTGACAACAGACAAACGTTATCAAGCCTCAAAACCTCAATACAACTAAGAATGGCCACATGTCAGAGCACACTGATGTGTTACATAGCATACACCAGGGAACCTAATCACGGTTCCCTTCTAGATTACATTTTTCTCCTTTTAATCTCAAATGTTTTGGTACATTTCTGCAGGAACTTGAGTGGCACTTGTGATAGAACCTACAGTTCAGATGCAAACTTGACTGGAGACACGGGTTTGTGGTAAATCGAAGGAAACCCGGCCAGTGACACAGAGAGAAGTGAGCAGCAGGGAGTGAAATAGAGAGATGGTTAAAACTGTTACCATAGCAACTGAATGAGAGAAGGTATGTTGGATGGGATGCTTAAGCTGTGGCGTTCAAAAGTGTCAGTGCATGTGTAGAGTTACAGATTAAAATGTAATGTTACCTCATCTCTGTCCTTTCATATTTGTCTTACGGTAATAGCTACTTTGTGTTACCGTGCCACAGTTAACTGTAACAAATGTAACTCTTGAGTGTTGACCTTGATCCAAGCGGTAGCAGACTGTCCTGCTGAAGTTTTGGTGTAAATATGGAAAAATGTATATTGAAAAAAATCATTAGCGTTGGATGATAATTTAAAAAAATACAGATGGTAAAGATGCATGGATTTTCTACACTCGCTCCAGGTTCCTCTCTCCGTTTGTTTGGTGACTGTGAGAGTGAATGTGTTCGTCCAGATATGTCATTCCATCTGTCCAACGTGTAATCTGCCTCTCCACCAATGAAGGCTTCATCCCACTGAACAGGACAAGTATTTTGAAAAAAGAGTGCAGTTCCCATTCTGTTTGTACCGGGCTGATTGCTTGGCCTCCGGTATTGCAGCTTGCAGCTTTCTAAAGAACTGCTCACCCAAACATTTTCAAACTTTGCACTTTGCTTCCTTGTGTCCTGAGCAATACACTTGCCATAGCATAATTGCATGCCCCAACAATGCTAGAGTACACACTTCATTTGGGCGCAAATGCTCACACGAACATCGACGGAGAGCGAGCTGTACACAGCTTTCTGAGTGTGGGGGGTAGGGGGATTTGATTTTCCTTAACCAACCACTAGAGACCAACGTATGCCCTCCACAGAGATCATTGTTTGATTGTTTTTTAACTAAGAATCCGCTGTCAAATCAGTCAACTAAAACTCGTTGGAATGGGCAAATTCAAAGGTCTGGACCAAGGCTAGCTCGGAGGTGAAACAGTGTAAACATAACACAATACTAAGAAATAGTACCGTAAATCTCAAAAGCTCGCACTTGTTGAGTCCATCACACTCAGTAATACACTTGCCAAGTGTGAAGTTGTTTGGATGAACAGATGCAGAGAAAATTAAAGGAATGACAAAGACAGACACACATCACATTCCTGTCACATGAAAGGACAGGGTAAGGGAGAGAAACTGATTCATACAACGTGTCATGCAACCATATCGAAGAGTGTTTAAGTGTAGCCATTTCAAAAGCTCTCAAAAGGTGACAGAAAAATGGCACAAAATCATATCATACTTAAATGACAGACATCTCTGTGTGTGTTTCAGATTCCTTGCAGTCCGAGTTGGGGAAACATCCGAGGTGCCGATGTCAGCCAGACAAGCAAAGATTTGTGCCGGTACCTGGGTTTCGGGCCGGGGTAAAGACAAAATCAGTTGTCTTTACCCCGGCCCGTCCAAAAAGATGCGCCGCCCTTTATAAGAAGAGGTCTCTATGTTTGTGTGTCAGTCTGAACTTCGACTCCGTTGCAAAGCGTTTATCCGAACAGATCTGGACATGGTGCAGGCATACAAGCAACAAACTTACAAACTTCAACAGAATACATCCACGCTATCACTTTGTGGGACAGGAGGAGACGACAGAGCGGCTGAGGTTCTAAAATGTACTTGTACCAACGTGGCTTTAGTTTTAGCCGTATGCAAAATACTGAGGGTTTAGCCATGTAGGTCCTTTGTTACATTCAGCTTTAAGTTATGTTATCTCACATCTGAGACCGGAGATGCGAGCAGAGTGTCTGGCAGGTAACGTTGCATGCACTGCTGAAGTAAGGGCAAAAGACACGCACCAGATGCAAGCATAGCATTTGGGAAGGCACCGCTGAGTGAAATGCTAGCAAGACTGCAGAAGCTACATCGCAGTTGCGGGCAGTCCGGCCGGCAAGCAATGCTGCATGCACTGCTAACGCGAGGGCTACAGAAGCACACAATTTGGCATCAGGAAGGGCACCGTATGCAACTACAGCAGGCACGCTATCCTAATTGCAACCGTGCCATTCCCTGCTATCCACCCTCACCGTCTCGCCTGCCTTTGAGTATAACACTAATAAACTGTTCAAACATACTCTGTTCTCCAAGTCTGTGTTCTGCGCTGGGGTCTCCCCTTGATGTAACTGTAACGGAAAGAGTACAACAACGCACTGGCAATGACAAGTATTTGTGTTTGGAGATGGCTTCAGTCCTGGGGTACAAGGCAGGGTTTATCAATACATTTCTGTACCCCTTCCAGAGTAGGGTCAAACCCCACTCTTTGCCCAGATATACTTTCATGATCCTGCCTATTAGTTTGAGTACCCACGCCTCAAACAACAGAGTGAAGATTTCTTGCTAAGAACAAAAGAGGCCATTCATTACTGCAACTTGTATGTGCAGTAGTTCAAGTCAGCCATCGAGAATGTGGTCCATGTTCGGACCCTCACAGTATGGAGATTGCGCTATTGGACTCAATTTCCTGTGATCTATTGTGTCAAAACCCTCCCTCACTTCCTGCAACCGTTTGCACGTGGGCTGATAAAATCACAACTCACTGTGTTCTCTCGCTTTCCTCCTCGTCCTCTCCCTCCATGGACCTCCTTGGTGCCACCACGGTTCCCCGCAACATCAGCCAATTAATTACATCTTCTATTGTATATAACGTAGGGCAAGTCCTTAAAATGGCATGTGTCGGGCATCAATGAACATTAGCTACATAGTACATTTCCTGACAAAGACATGGCATGTATAAATGTCATAGTATCCAATACAATTTGATAAAGGCAGGTTGTAATCTCAGGCACTGTAACATCAATTAGTGTGATAGGTATTTGACCAACATCGTAACATGATGTTTGATTTGTATTTAGCGTAACAGTTTGTGTTGGTTGTTGGCAATTAACATAATCAATATCAAGATTGGGTTGGGAACATAACAAAGGGTTAGCTGTGCTTTCAGTTTTATCACCACACCTGCAGGGCATGCAACAGCATTGCGTTTGGAGTTCCCCCATCTTGGTGATACTCCGAGGTTTCCAAATTGAGTGCGTCTGTTTGCTCCAACACCACCTCAAGTCGCACAACTGAGCTATGTAAAAGCTGGGGCATACACTTTTAATAGGGCTTTGAGTTTATAGAGTCCATAACATTTTCATTGGAAGCTTCAACAATCATGATGCGTCAACTGTAGCATTGCTACCGTAAATATGTGAATAGAGTAACTTCAAAACCCAAGAAGCAGCGGCACAAGTGAAGAGTATTTCAACAATCAATAAATAAAACGCGCTTACAAAAAAAAGAAAAATCCGTTATCTGTGGCTGTTGCACGGCTGCAGGTCTGTCCAATCATTTCATTCAGCATGAATAAAATGATTAAAACATTAACAATCTCACTTGCACAGGCACGGTACACTTCCTGATGAATCTGAAGAGTTTTAAATAGAAAGGTTTTTAGCGAAAATGCATGTGATTTGAAGCAGTGAGCATACGACTGGATAAATGAGATTTATGGGATTATACTGCATGAGTTGTGTGAGAGTTTGTAAACAGATGTTTTGATACGTGGCCCCCATTTACTTCAATCAATCAAGATTAAAAAAAAATGGAGGATGGATGGGTCAAACAAACAAAAAGGACTTTCACCCAGGAGACTGCTGTTCATGTTGCGTGTCATACCAAAACTCAACTTTGAGTTATTTTTGAGTCACGTTACTCAACTTATTTCAATCCACACCACGATCTTTTCGCAGGGACTTGGCTTGGGAACTGGAGGGATGCCGGTTCAAGTCCCCGAAAGGACCAAGTACGGAGTGTGGAACGGGACCTGGAGAGGTGCCAGTTCAGGCACCGGATCCCCACGATTATCCCCTGGCGCTGTATACTGTATATAATAGCTGCCCACAGCTCCTAATACTAGCACGGGTAAAATGCAGAGTCTAAAAGAGGTCCTGACCAAGCGTCCAAATATGAGAAGTTAGGAATGAGACAGGTTGTTCACACATGGCCAGACCTTCAATAAGTGTGTGTCTTGTATAAATGACAACAAGTTGACTGTTGAAGTCAAAGATGTATGATGCAGCTCAGACCTGTGTTGAGAAGTGTGTGTTGAACACACATCCTTGTTGCTGTAAAAGGGGCCAGTCATCTGGTCTATCCATACAAGACTAAGGTAGATTCATACAGTAAACGTCTTAAAAATGTGACGTTGCTTCCATTCCTATCCATTAGCACTGGCCCATACAACTTGCAACATATTGGCAGTTTTTACCCAAACACACACACACACACACACACACACACTCCCACTCACACCAGATTGAAGCGATAACCAGCTAAGAGCTGCAACAGCAGCAGCTGGTGTGGGTTTGGTTGTAGCTGTGGGACCTCCCTCCAGGCACCTGACAGTCACTAATGCTGAACAAGCAGGGAGTGAGATGGAGGTGCGGTCACGCAGAGAGACACACACACACACACACACACACACACACACACACACACACACACA
>CALSBV010011913.1:1993758-2012595 GCA_943590825.1 Bovichtus diacanthus
ACACACACACACACACACACACACACACACACACACACACACACACAACTTTCCTCACACTCGTGCGCACATGGCCTGTTTCTTACTCTCACACACACAGCCAATTAAGTGTATCTATAGTCAGTTTTAACTTGATGGGATCCACACTTGTGAGATTCAGAGAGGTTTTACTTGGCTGACGAGGTAGTGGTGTGTGTGTGTGTGTGTGTGCGTGTGTGCGTGTGTGCCTGTGCCTATTCTCAACCAGTTTCTTTGTTGTCAGTTGCGTTTAGTGCAAGCAGCGGTGATCTCGTGGTTCTGGCCAATAAAATCAATCTGACACCAAAGGGCAATTGCCATTTTCAATGGGAGGACCAAAACATCTGTGGACAGAGAAAGGTAAAAGTGAGAGTATGAGGAGGAAAGAGAGAGGAAGAGCAATTACAAAAAGAGAAAAATAGGAAAGAGGTAAGGTCGGGCAGGAGATGGAGAGAGAATCTAGGAATAAAAGCTCAAATGGGGGTAACAAGGTGCATTTGAGAATTTATTTTTTCAAAGTAATGCTAAGGGTAGGGGAGTCGTTGAATGAAGAGAAATTCGAAAATGTAACATGCTAAATATCTAATACGGGCACTTAAATAAATAGTTTGACATTGTGGGAAAAACTGTAACTGACTTTCTTCCTTAGAGTTAGACGAAAAGATCGATACTACGGTCATCTTTGTGTAACTTCAAGCCCTCCCATCAATAAACCTTCCCATCCGATTCTTTCCCTTCAAGCTTTCGATCCAAATAATTAATATCGTTCATCTCACCCACCTAATTCTTCCAAGTTGGGCCTCCTCAGTTACCATTGGCCTTAAAAAGAATTAGCTAGTTATCCATTAATGTCCTCCTCGAGTCTTGCGGGGTCATTTCCTGACTCAGATGTTCAGATCAGAATGTAACATTTTAGTCACCAATATTCGCTACAACTGTGTTCTGTCTTTCATGCTGTTATTACAAACATGTCTGACCTAACCCCTTGATTCACCCATGGAGTCATTGCTTTTGCCGAGCTGTGGCATTTAACCCACGTTGGTCTGTGGGCTTATGGGAAATGATGTTTATTAACAAGAGAAGAACACTGTATAGAAATATGTGATTTTACCTTCCTCATTTCAACACATACACAGTGACCCGCACAACAGTATGTCCATTGATTCCCTTATGTATACGCTTTGTTCAAAAGGCGGGATCTTTTGCTGTTAGCGTTGTTACAAATGTCAATGTCAATCGGATTTTGAATGAGGTTCTGGTTTTACCTTGGCTTTCTATAGTTCCAGGATGCACCTACTCATTAAAACAAGCATTTTTAAATTTAATTTTTTACAGCAGCTAGCGGTTTCTTCCAGTCTTTATGCTTCATATTTAATCGACAGATTGAAGAGGGGATATGGATCTTCTCCCTCCACTCCTTTTTCTGTCATCTTCATGCCATTAACGTGCTTTACATCAGTTATTGTCATATATTTCAATTTGATTTTCAAGAACTTGTTGGCTCGACTCAATATACGTATGTTAATATATTGAGCCAAGCCAACAAGTGAAACATTTGCCTGACAAATTATTTTTCATGGCTTGTAATTTTTGCTCATCTGGGACCGGAGCCTTGAATTGCACACCTGCTAAGTTGCTCCGGTAAAGAGCATCAGCTAAGTGCCTTAAAATGCAAATGGAGAGGCTAGAGAGTGATAGACAAGTCAATTCTAAAATGGGATTTTACACCTGGACATAAACCTGTAAGTAGAGACAACGGGAGAGTGACAGAGGTTGAAGTGATTGCCTCAGATTTCCTGCAGAGTTTATGAGCAGAGATTAGAGACACTGTGATGTGATCATAAATCTGTGCAGCTGCTGAAAGTGATGGATGGACAGAGGAATGAATGGACCATTGGGGTACACGTTTTTGGAGATACTTTGGCAGGAAGCTGATGCTATAAATAATGTATGCGTATGGATGCATGGTATCTTGTTATCTTGTGTTAGCAGTATGCCGATGTTATCTCCCCTGCTTCTGTCCCCTGGGCCAATGTGTCTAGATGATGGAAATGTCAGCTGACAAGAAATGGTTCCTGCAGGTCAGTGTTAACGTGTGCAGACTGTGATTGCAATACTATGGTCTTCCTTTAGGTAAATATGAGTATTCTTCGTTTTGTGTTGTATTCTATACTTCACTTAAATTTGATGGGGCACTTTTGCAAACATTTTAGATATGAGTTTTCTTTTGCTTGAATCAAGTGATTTTCACTTGATAAGTTTGGAGTGAAATGTATCGCAAATGGATGGATTGGGACAAGGCATTCGTGGCTGCCAGAGGATGAATCCCAATGACTTTGATGAGCCCCTGACTTTGCCCCTAGTGACACCAGCTGGCCAATGTTTTTACTTATCTATTGAAATATCTCGGAATACTACAAAATTGGGAATTGGGAAAAAATTTGGAAGTGAAATTCATGGTCCTTAAAAAGAATGTAATATTGTAATAGAAAATAATGAAATACTGACAAAAGTCTAAACCTTGAAATTATATATTTACTCCCAAGATAATATACCATCATGCAAGCAAAAAGACTGACTTGATTTAAGATGTGTTTTTGTTTGAAACTTCAGAACTTGAAATGTTGGAGGTCCTCTGACATATATTCCTTGTATCCAGGTAAACATAAGCTCAGATAAGATACAATTGCTCCGAGTGACATTTACTCGAATTGAGCCTCCTTGCATGGTCAACAATAGATACTTTTCTATTAAGATTTCAAATCTAGTCCGATTTGTTTTGAGTATCGATTTCATTATCTCTCTTACATAGCAATATAGGTTTTGCAGAGTAGTGCTTCATTATGTTCATTATTCATTATATTATCCTTCAGCAGTGTGACCTTCACCAGTAGCTCGTGATCATACTGTTTGTACAGTCTGCAAAGAATTGTAAGAACAGCCCTAGCATTTAGCGCAACGCATCATTATACTTAGTCCAACCCAACAGAGCTGCTAGGCTGTTAGTTTTGTTTGCAGCTGTAGTATAGATGCAAACAGAGACGATATTTGAGATTGACCTCAGAGGCTAAATTGTCGTCAGGCCGATAGCCGATGTGTTACGAGATTGTTAAAAGTGGCCTTGATAGAAGAAGAGTAAGTGACAACTCACTCTGATGGTAAAAGCCAAATTGTGTAAAAATCAGAAGAAAAAAAAATATTTGAATACTTGAGTCCGAACACAGTCAAAGTTGCAAAAATGTGTAAACAATCAATTGCAGTGAATATGCAAAAACCTTTCTGTGCTTTTTGTCAGTTTTCTTGGAAAAATTACATAATTTGATTCCCCTGATATATTATTTAGCCAATGCAGGGATAAGAGCTGGAATTGCTCTAATCAAAATCATATCATGGAGGTTAGATGCCACCGTCAATACGTACTTTTATATTCTGCTCAGCTTGATGGATATTAGTAATGATTAGTGCTGCAGGTTAAAGGGCAGCCCTAATTGTATCTTCTCTGGTTCCACTCAGCATACTTTCCATTACAGTAATTAGTGTGGGAAGTTAAAACAGGAAGAAAATCAGAACAGCATGCATTTAATAACAGTGGAGAAGGAAAGGGAGTTCTGGGTCGTCACTCTTTAAACTTCTCTGAAGAGCATAAAAATAAACCACAATTAAATAATGAATTGAACACATCTGACTGAATCTTTGGAAATCAATATTCAAAAATGCCACCAAAATATGAATAAGCTTGACCAAAATAACACATGACATGGAAATGCACCTGCAGTGTAAACACAAATGAACGCAGAACAGGCATCCCATCTGACTGATCAGCTGTATCTTTTTTAAAACTTAGTTAATATCTAATCTGGTGCATATGTAGTCTATTCATAAGTACTTCAACTTTGTTTTTAATGTCCGATCTAGGTTTTCTACTGGCTAGTTTCAAATGAGTAATTTATTAAATTCAATTACACCATTAAAACTTTCGGAATATCTTTCTATCTAAGTTTATATTAGTTGCTCGAAACATCTGAAGCACCGTCCAATCAAAAGCAATAAACTAGGAAGTCACCATGGCAGCACATGCTATAACTTCCAGATGTAACAGTTGTTGGAGGTAAAGAAAATTCAACCTTGCAATCCTGACAAAATGTAGGAGACTTAAAACAAATAGTTAATTTGAGTTAATACTTTTGACATCCCCGTTCTGAAAAAGACAAAACACGAAAAAAACAAAGAATTTGAAGGAGTCAAAGTAGAAGGGAAAAATGAAAGTCATTCACTTTCAGCTCAAAATGTAGGGGAGGGTGGGACAAAGTGGTGTTCCCCAACAAACAGAAATCACTACAACAAAAAATCTAAAGTAAGTACTCAATCAAGTAATCGAGTAATCCAGGAAGTTTTCTGAGAAGCGCGTATCGAGGCTTGTATTGTTTCGTACCAATGACGTTGTTGATGACATTTGAAGCCTTGCTGCCAGTCGATACCATGCGACTGGTTCAGGAAGTGGTTCAGATCTTGGTGTACACCCATGGGATCCCCTCAAACGGTGTGGTTGTGATAGAGGTAAGTTTTGATCGTTTGTTAGCTTTGCTAGTTGTTTGGACAGAGCCGGCAAGGAGAAGGACTTCCCCTGTATGGCAGCATGTTGATCTCATTTCTCCCAATAAGTTAGGCTACATACATAGTAACATAAGTTTTTTTTTTGTGTTTATCGTGCTCAAAGGAATTGGGTTACAATATAACACTTTGTCTATGCTAAGGCATTACCGTGCCTTGAACAAAAGGGGGACCCAGCCAAGGTGGGTCATTAAAAGTATATTATACCATTACAATTGGACCATGTTTACTTTTGTTAATCATGGAAATTAGAAAACTAAGATACTTTATTTACTTAGCTCTTTTATTCCCAGCTACCAGAAAAGCTGGATGAAGCCTTGGTGAACACAGCCCTTCAGTGTTGTGGCGGATGTGGGATTTAGGGACTTTGTATCCAAATTAGACCCTAACTGTGTTCTCCCGACAAGGCAGGTGTGTAAGGGTACATGTATGAAGCAACATTGTATTATCATATTGTGTTTGACAATGAAGCACAGATTTGTTTTACTTTAGGCTACAAAAAGAACATGGTGGAGGGCAAATATAACGAAGCGAAGGAGAAGGCCACAGCTGAAGGGCAGAAGGTCGCTGTAGTGAGCCTTACCTCCGACATGTAGACATCCATCAACATGGACGCCTACCTAGCAGTCACCTGCCACTTTGTCGACAACAACACCTGTTTGAATTCAGTTTTATTAGGAGCACTACAATTCCCCTAGGAACACACTGCTAAAAGAAATTAGCAAGTGTGAATCCCTCATGAAGGAATGGGGAATTACTAACAAGGTGACATGCCTTGTTACAGATGGTGCTGCTAATATGATTGCCTGTGGCAGGGAACTGAGGCTCCGTCACACAAAATGCATTGCACACACTCTTGAACCTGGTGGTGAGAAAGGCTCTTGACCTGAACCCTGTGCTCTGTGACATTTGGGGGCCAAGGCAGAGAAGCTGGTGGGATATTTTAGAAGCACCACTGCTATGGTATCTTCTTTTTATTACAATGCTATATTTTGTTTGTGTTACTGCTGCTATGACGATTAAATTAATTGTTATACTGTCTTCCTGACACTGACATCCCCAACTTTGCATCTAATGATTACAACATCGTCAGTGGGTGCCTTTCTCTGCTGTCTTCGTTCCATGACGCCACCACGGAGCTCTCAGAAGAGATGAAGGTTTACGGCTCAAAAGTAGTGCCACTGCTCAAAAATGCTTGAACAAATGTTGCAGGAAGACCTAGCAAACAAGACAGCTGCAGTGGCAAGGGACATGGGAAAACATCTGGTAAGGCAGCTGACAGAGAGGCTTCACGCACTGCAGTCAATAAGCATCATGTTACTGGCAACACCACTCGACCCTAGGTTCAAAGCCATTGGATTTGTCAGTCCTACAAAAGCCACAGAGGCCATAAAACGTTAATATCTGAATGTAGTGCCATAATTAGATCTGCTCAACCCGCCCACTTCACACCAGAACAACCACCAATATCTCAATTTAGATTAATTACACTACTAGACTCACCAACAAGGTCTGTGCATACTTCTCAAGAAAGAAGTGTGATGGAGTCACAGAGAACTCATAATGTGAGGGCAGACGCAACTGTGGAGGTCCAGCGGTACCTGGCTGACCCAAATATCAGACGTTTGGAGGACCACTGAAATACTGGGATAGACAGAAATGTATATACCCACGTCTGTGTTTGTGTACCCCAGGCTCACCAGAGCCCTGTGAAAGGGTGTTTTCAAAGGCAGAAGTTGTCTCTTAAAAAAAAAAAAAAGTAAAATAAAAATCGCCTTAACCCATACACAGTTGAGAAATTATTGTTACTGAACAAAAACGAATAAAGTCTGCTTTCTACATCATTTTTGTTGTTACACAAGCATCTTTACTGCCCTGTGTTCGGTTAAACCACTGCCACTTTCCAGTTTTAGGACACCAATGGTAAATGGTAAATGGACTGCATTTATATAGCACTTTTACAACAATGTCAGCATTCACACACATTCGTACAGAGTCAGAGGCTGCCGTCCAAGGTGGTCATTGATAGTAATAAACATTCACACACAGTCACACACACTCACACACCGTTCGGGAGCAATTTGGCCAATCTTGCCCAAAGACACTTTGACAGGTTGACTGCAGAGACCGAGGATCGAACCACTGACCCTGCGATCGGTGGACAACCACCTCCTGAGCCACAGCCACTGTAATGCAGCCTTCTGCCATTTATTTTTTTTATGATATTTATTGCCCAACTAATTGATTTACACATATTGGATGCAATACTCACAAGACAATTAGTTTCATTAAACAGTTATGTTATACAATGGATTTACTAGAAAATAGACACTATATTGATATGAATGGATTACATGGAATATGTTTTGTTTCATTGTTTACAGCCCATTTCCAAGTCTATTACTGGCGCACAATACAGTCTATCAAAGATCACGTTGTTGACAAATCCTATCTGCCTGTTATACACTCTTTCACCAACAGGTGGTTTTGTGAGCACATGAAGCCTCAATAAATTAACCCTTTTGAGAACCAAATCTCGTCATCGCTAGAAAAGACCCCTTTTTGTAAAACAATTTGCTGGAAAGATTCAATGCTTCATGATTTTCCTTTCTCCATCCCTATGTAAATGGTACCCTAACTCTCTCATAAAGTCTCACACATTTCTTTTTTTCAAACCAGTGCAACAACAAACCCAGGCAGCCAGAGAACAAACTGTTCATGCGTGGCTCATTTTATTCAGGGCCCCGCATGATGATTGGCCAGCTTTAAGTCTGAGGGAACCAATGAGCAGCATGACTGGACTGCAAAGGTGGAAACCAACCATCTTGTAATTACCTGGAGAGACAACGGGGGAGGGAGAGACACATACACACTTTGCCCCTGCCTGGCACGCAACCGTACTATTCATGAAGAAATATCTTAAAAACGTATCTTTACAAATAAAAAACTAGGTAGTGTGGCGTAACCCATTTTAACTTAGTGATGCAAAGTAGGCTAACTTTGAAATTAAGAAAAGTCAATGCAACCAGCTCCCTGTTGCAACACAGATAGATTGTGTATTCTAAGTCCATATATGGGAAATATATCTTAATTTTGTTTCATGGATGTTCCTAATGTGAGGGAATCTCAGTTAAGACAGAGTATAACCCTTGAAAATCTCAGTTTTATCTCCACGTCTATAGATAGACATGCTCTTGGCTTAACGCCACCATATCACAGACACTATGAGCTCTGCTGAAGGACGTCTGTGTGTACGCATGCTAAGTAGATATCAGAAATATGGTGGGCGGGATGTGTCATTAACCACATTATTGGCTGCTGTGGTGAAACAGATTAAAAAGGTGGCAGCCTTCAGCTATCCATCAACGCGTTTCACTGCTTTGTTGGAATAATGATGGCTTTAAACTGCTTTCTGTGGTATTTTATGTCAAGGTAGGTAGATAAATACACAGGATATCTCACATGTCCATGTATAGAGAGAAAGGTACCCACAGTGGAACCCTAACCCAAAGTCAATCCATCACTATGGTGTACATTTCTACAGCTGCATGCTTAATATATGCCACTAAAGTAACTGAAAAGGCATCGGGGAGCAGTATCCACTACATGGCATATATTGATATTGAAGTGGTGATATAAAACTAGGGATATTCCTCAGAGAAAATGAAGAATGTTTAGTTTTTAATGATCCCACGTGGAGAGGCTCAGATGACGCAACCTGAGCAAATTGACTGCACTATTTCATATCATCGAGTAATACTTAGTCTTGTGTTGACTGATCTCTCTCACAGTGTTCAAACACACACACACACACACTGCTGTAAAGCCGGCAAAGTCTCCATTGACAACAGATTCATCATTTCTTTCATTCATTCATTTATAAGATGCCTCAAAATGGTACATCCATCGCAGACTCCAACAGAAAAGTGTATAATCTCACAAGAACATAGTCACGGACCCAACAAGACAGCCAGTAACTGGAGCCTTGAGGCAAAATCCTTGAAACAGCTTGCTTTGTCCAATCTCTGGAACTGCACATTCACGAGCCGGAAAACATCAAAGCAGATACATCTGAATTTAGCTCTTGTAGAATTTCTACACTAATTTATCTATCGTTGCTTACCATGAGGATTTACCATAAGATTTATGTCATCTGGGTTAAAATGATTATGTTTCCACTCTCCGTACTTCAATATTGGATCATTTATCATAGAGTATATGTAAGACCTACCAAGGATGGGATTATTTCTACAAAGAATAAAAACGTCACTGCTCAGTCCTAGCCAATAGATTCTGGTTGCAGAAATGATGCATATTCACACCTTGTAATCATCATACTAGACTTTCTTTTTTTTATTTTTATGAATTAATCTCTGGATTTGGTGTGATCTAAAGCAGGGGTTCTCAACCTTTTTGTGTTGCGAACCCCCAGCATAATCGGGATGGTGTTCGCGCCCATTTAGGGTAAAATAGATGCTAAAGCAGCGCATGCTTTACAGCGTGGCTACTTTGTGATTCAGAAGTAGCTACTATGCAGTTTTCCGGTCTGGGATTTGTCCCCGTTTTCGTTTTACAACTTTCACCGCGTGTTTCACTTCATGAAAGACATTTTAGTCGCCTAAAACGTTTTGTTCACCGTTCGGTAGTACTCTGGTTCCATAAATAAAACAAGATGGGGACTGCTAAAACGCCAAACTCAAGCTTCAAAACCACGACCTACAAACAATGGGTGACTTTACGGTGTCTACGTCCACTTCTTATATGCTGTCAAGTGGTTTAATGCTTTTTGGTGTCTAAACATTTTGGAATATAATTATTGTTAGCCCCACAGCTAAGCAAGTTTGTGCTGTGAGATGGTTAGATGAGTACGGCTAAATTAAGGGGAGCTTTGTGTCGGTGCACTGCTGTCCATGGTATTCCAACGGAGCGGAGAAGATCGATAGACAGAACAGTTTCTTACTCAACATGCCCGTCTTTTTTTGTTATCCTATATTGTAGCGATCCACAAGGAGAAGGGAAACGGCAGGGAAGTGACATTCAGGGACAGTCCACTATTCATCTGCACACGTTACTGCATTTTCTCAATTTTACCATACCTATTTTAAATAGTTATAACACCTGAGGCAGCTTTATTGACAGCTACATGGGAGAAGAGTGGCATAACAAAAAGCAGAAATCTCGCACCCATGGGGGATGCCTGTTGAAGCTGCTTGACCTAAACGTTGGCTCCTATTCAATTAATATTTTGATGTGCCAGTGCAGACAATGAGTGGGTGTTTTCGTTTTGATTGTAAATGATATGCAAAATCATGCAGATAACCGTGTCTGTAGTGGCGTATTGATTCATTTACTTTAATTGCGTTCGCTCAAACAGAAAGACACAATTTTTCTGTTTTGTTCATGTATTTGCCATTCAGTGCTGATTATCTGGGGGAATACATCCGATTGTACGTAATTCTGTATGTTAACGACATATGGCTAATGGCTGGTGTTTGCTTCGAGCCCTGCTTGTAATATCGATCACGTGGACCTTGTAGTTTATACAAGGAGGAATCATGTTGCTACTTTAACAGTGGCCCGTGGCCGTTAACAATTCTGTATTCCTCAGTGATCCAGTCTGGGATGGCAAAACACACGTCTGGCACCGTGATAAGCATGCTGCTTTTGTTTTATGATATTTGGGGATGGGATTTTCTTTAATTTTTCACATTTCTGCTAAATGTAACAAGCATTCAACACACAGACACATCATGTTCAAAAGATTCGTCCTGGTATTCTATATTTTTCTGATTGTCAATACATTCATTAAAGAGCTAACTGTGTGTTAGTGTGTCTGTCGATGCTTTACATCTTCCCTACAGTGTCTGTCTCCACGCCAACTGGCTCCTACTGATGACGCAAAAGCATATTTTTATCCTTAATAAAGTCTCATTTCATAAAACACCTGGGCACTGTAGTTTTCAGTAAATGCTTAAATTGAAGTAAAGAGTGAATTAATTTGGGACTTTTTTTTTTAGCTATGCATTAATACATAGTTGATGTTCTTGTAGGGAGTATTTACAGTACCCCAAATAAATATTCATCCAAAAATAAACTACATACACGTCACCCAGTGCAACAATTTGGCTCAGTTACATGTTTTTAATAGATTTCTGGACAACAATGCAGCTCTGTGGCACAGAGGAGTAACATATGGCAAGCTTTTAAAACACAGATAATTAATTAGCAATATCAATTCATCGTTGGTTTTTGGACTTTAATTCAGATTTATTGACAAGAAGAAAAAATATTCCTATTCCCTTCAGACCATTCTTATGCCGTGAACGCCAAATTAATTAAGCAGGTTCCTTTTGATGCTAGCGGTCTTGCTAGTGTTCTGGTGAGCCACACAAAAAAGATAAACGGTTTGAAATGTAAACAATTTACTGACATTATTATCAACATGTACTTGGAGTCAGCGATAGCCCACCTGGTAACCACCATGCTGCCGCTCTAATGCCTGTTTGGCATTTGTGGGCGTTACATGAAGCTCGCAAAACTGCGCCAGATTTGGAGTTGATTGTAATTCTAAAGGGAAACCGGTGTAGGACGTGGGTGCGCAATGCGTTATAAATCTGAATATTTTGGTGCATACACACTTTCTGACGTGAATCCTACGCATAGTTTGCTCAAACTGGCCCCTGGACCTCACAAGCAAGCTTAAATCTGGCAAGTACACACACAGTGTTGCACAAACACAGAAGGATTTCCCCTTCTGTGGATGACAATTAACCAACAATACAACACTGTCCCAAAGCCCCAATTATTCTTAAAATAATAGTTCTCCCTGACAAAGGCCATAAATTGTAACTTCAAACACACACAGAGGGGTTGGATTATGTGTGTACTGGTGCATGTGTATATGTATCTGAGTAAACTGGTTGGTAGCACAAACTGTTTGTGTACAGTTTGGGTCATCAGTCTTCAAGGGGATTAAGGCTGCCCTCCTAGTTATAACCTGCTAACACACACACACACACACACACACACAGTACAGAGATGGTCACTTTCACTACGTACATTACAGGTCATTTAGCAGACACTCTTATCCAGAGCGACTTACAGTGAACTCACTACTGGGACAGTCTCCTGGAGCAACTCGGGGTTAAGTGCCTTGCTCAGGAGCTCAATGGTGGCAGCCTGGTATTGAACTCACAAACTTCCGATGATATATTTGGAAGCCAGACCACTAGATTACCACCACCTAACACCATCCCTCACTCACATTTAAACAAAACAATTTACACAAAGAAACACTCACACACAAATCCATACACTGTTGCAATACCACTACATTATGTGTGGGTGTATAGAAACCACCATCTTTAGAGGTGTTGGTAGGTGGATTGTGTTACCTCTGGACAGTCAGGCTAGCCGTCTACCCTGTTTCTCGTCTTTTGCTAAACTACGCTAATTGGCTGCTGTCTGTGTAGCTACATATTTAGCGGACAGACATAAGAGTAGTACCAGTCTTCCCATGTAGCTCTCGACAAGAAAGTGAGTTAC
This sequence comes from Bovichtus diacanthus, assembly GCA_943590825.1. Lineage (NCBI taxonomy): Eukaryota > Metazoa > Chordata > Actinopteri > Perciformes > Bovichtidae > Bovichtus > Bovichtus diacanthus. The sequence goes on from CALSBV010011913.1 coordinate 2,005,933, forward strand.
ATGAAACCAACCAAAATATCAAGCTATTCCTTTCAAGGCAGACATTTTTGAATACTTCACTGTTAAACATGTTTATCTCTAAATATGCATAATCTGTGGGCAACTGGACACGTTTTCTGTATCAGAAGCGTTCGAGTTACCGTTTGTTGTCCGAGTAGTATTGACCCATTACATTTCAGCAGGCTTTGGTTGAATGCCGGCAAACAGTCAGAAAACAGGCAGAACGCAATCTCTGAACCCATTGGCTATTGTCTGACGATGATTTATTAGCTTAAAATTAGCTTGTAAAATGGCTACTTGAGGAACAATACGGTCAAGTCTCGTGTCTTTAGTTGCTAATCGGACTGTAAACAATTGATAGTCAAACGGCAAATGAAGTCTTGGCCCAGATATCCGCTGGCAACACTGGAACATCAGGCATATCGCCCCCCAGAGGCTTATTGTTGTCAGACCGGAGCGGAGTTACCCTGGGATGGATACTGAAAGGGTGAAAACTTGAGTGGCACGTGAAAAACACCCTGAGAAATGTTGATCGGAAATTCACCCGTGTCTTCCCCTCACACTATATCAAAGAGAGCTATTTCCAGGATTTGCATGACACCAATCCCCGGCCCATCAGCTCCTTTACAGTCAAAGTGCCCCTTGTGCTCTACAGACTCTTGATTTAAGAATCGACTCTGCATTCTCAGTGCATTTATATTTTCACTGAGCTTTTCCGCAGGCTATGCATCAGTTAAACCGGAAGTTCTGTAGTTCACCAGAGCGGTTAAAACTTTCTTGCCCTGGAGGGTGTTTAGGGCTCTAAGTAGAAAGAAAATGACACTCGCCAGCTCTGGTTCTATTCAGGTGTGAAACTAAGTGTAAAAAGAAAGGAAACGATTAAGTTTAGCTGAAGCAAAAATAAAGGCAAACCACTACCAACAGTAACTATGAATCACTCTTTCATTTGCCATTCTCAAATGCAAGTATGCCCGTTTTCATAATAAAAACATACACAATATACACTGAGGCACAAAGTCTAATCTGGTCATTTTAACAGCCTGAGTGGACTGAATAGAGTGGTTGCATTACCTGTCTAACTGTAGGAAGTGTCCAAATGTTAGTATACATTCTTGCAAGGTGTTGTAAATGCTGTAGCAAGTATAGGATAGTATAGGCAGGAGAGATGTCATGACATGCCACCATTCTTACGAATCCATTCGGCCGGGTTTTTTCCTCCAGACCGACTCCTTCCAGAAATGAGCCCTAAATCATTCTCGTCCCAACAGGAGACCCAACCTCATGCGGCTACTTACCATAAATTGCTGCCAAATACCTCCGTTTTATGGAAAAAGATGCTGACTCATCACCACCATGGACCTCCTGTGGGTCTGAAATATTCATGGTGCTTCAGATACACTTTCAGATCCGCTGAATGCCTATGGCAATTATGAACTTGTCCTGAGCCATGAAACATGCACAGGGTGCTGCTGTCTGTGTGTTGTTTCAGTGTACGGGTATGCTTGCATGTGCAGAATCACAGATCGAATGAGTGTACGGGATTTCTGCAGGAGTCTGAAATCTTTATGCTCAGAGGACTGGTCATGTTTGCCAGTGTCACAAGTCAGAGCCTCTTCTAAGGCCAGATTTCTACTAAACAGCAAGGCAGTAAAAGCAGACATCTGTCATAATGAAATTAACCCCTCACATGTCAAACAAACAAACTCTTTAATGTGACAATAAACCCCACAATAGAATATGTATATGTATATATTGTTAATAGGTTCATGAAAAACTGAGCATAACGTTTAGGATGGACTTCATTTAACATGGTAAAATGCAACATCATGTACAAACACGTATAAAGTCTCAGTCCTAGCCACGGACTATATAGAAGTGGACGTAGACACTGACATGGCAGCCATTGATCTCCATCTTGTTTTTTTGGAGGGTGGAGCTAAGTACAGCCGAACACTGAACAAGACATTTTTATGTGACCAAAAGGTTAAATTAAACTTCATGAACTCAAAACACAGTGTGAAAGGGTTAGATTTCAAAGAAAAAAACAAACACCCAGACTGGATGCCATGGTAACGACCTGTCAATCACAAGGTAGCCGCGCCCTAAAGTCAAGTAAGAAGTAGGGTTTTTTTCTCATAGACTTCTAGACAGTCTGACTTCTTTTTGCAACCAGTGGAGTCATTGAATGCAAGTTTAACTTTTTTTACTTCCACATTGGCATCACTTTTCAGAACTGGATGTTGTTTTCCTGGTCCTACCAGCATTTGTATATGACACATTTGTGCTTTTGACTGAGTGTACTGAACTTTGAGTAAAAGGAGAACCAAAGTTAAAAATGCAGAATTATAGCATTTCATTGTCCTTTGTCTGTATAAACTGCTGCAAAAAGTAGGGTTTGCAGACAGTTATGAGACAGGAGTTAGTTCTTTAGAGCCCAAGTAGGTTGACTTCCCGACTCCTGCTCTCATGAATGAGATAAAAGTATTTGCTGCCTTCCCCAGTTTGATGTAATTATAAATTGAACATCTTATGATTTTGGACTGTTGGTTGGACAAAAGAAGATATTTGTAGTTGTCTTGGGATCTAGGAAACCTGCTGGGCCTTTTTCTCTCTCACTATTTTCTGACTTTTTATTGAACATCTAATTGATTGATAAAAAAAAAAAAATCAAGACTGAAAATAATTTATTAAATCTGTAAAATAGTTACATTATATTTATCTTCAGAATACAAGCATTAAAAGTGACAACACAACGCTTATTCTGTGCCACAATAATTCTTGAAGGTCATCTTTTTTTTTTAATGAAGTTAATTGTTCCCACGCCAATAAAGTCTTCCGTTTCAAAACATAATCTTCTAATGTGTTCAGAATTCCAAAGACATTACAGAAGCTTTACACCGGAGTTAGAATACAAATGATCACAGGCTATTTTTAGCACTCTGTATCTCGCCATGTGCTAAAGCACCCAAACACATGCACATGACCGCACACACTGTAACACCAAGCACAGACAGCACAATCTGGCATACCCTAACAATGAGAAATGGCTCCATGGTCTGTGTGTGTGTGTGTGTGTGTGTGTCAGATGAAGAGCGAGAACAAGAGCAAAGGAGAGAGAGAAGGGTATCGAGCCGAAGAGAAAAAAGGACAGGAAGACCATGCAAGATGCAAAACATGTCGCTAGTAATTTGAATAACAAAGGACCGCACATATAGACTTTGTAATAAAAATGTCATCCGTCGCTGTTTGGATTAAATGTTGCATTAATGTGGAATGAACATCAATTCATGTACAAACAAAGAAAACATGCAAGGGTTGATGGTGAATATCAAACAGCACAGTTAGATAAATGTCAAATGTCATAAATAAGATAAATGTGTAAATGTCATTTGTCACTACTGACTGATTGGAGCACCAGTTATTTCAACATGGAGTCCTCAGGTACAGTCTTACCTAGATTCTTTTCCTACTCTACTGTACATGGAGAGTCTAAAACTAAATATCATTACTTCTAATGTAAAGTATTCCAACATGTTAATGTTTGAAACACATTTGGGGTGCTTAATATTAAGTTAAAGTCAATATCCGTCACGGCCCCAGTCAGCAGATTCAAACAAAAATTTCAAAGTAAAATCAAGAGACCATTTTTTTCCGATGGGATCGCACCAGCGGCGTTGCCAAATTGGGCCAGGCGGCACATGTAGATGCTGGTGGTGTGTTAACATCAATGACGGTTGGTGCTCAAAAAGGGTAAGTTGATGGACAACGTTTCTCTAATGTCGATGTTTTTTTTTATGTTAAGATGCCGGCCATATTATCTGTACAGAGAATTCACTATTGTTTGTATTTCTGCACATTCTTCCGAATGCAAATTCAACAAAAGCACTACAGGAATGCATTGCTGTTTTTGTTCCGTTTTGTCTCGTGTTTTTCTTGTGTTGCATAAATGGACGAGGATACAACTGCATTTGTGCAACCCTGTGTTGCACAATGGCAATAAACGATTCTTAAATCTTTGACATCTTGAATTTTCTCAAAGAGTTCAACATTTGACGCAGATGTGCGGGGGTTAACCAATAGCCATGTGTCTAAACAGTGCTGACCTTTTTAGGAAGCTTATTAGCTTCGTCACCTCTGAGTTGCACTTAGCCTGGCTGTCAGTTAGCAAACTAGTTAGCTTAGATAGCTTTTGTGCAAAGAAACGCTGACATTTTATGCATTAGCTAGCATGTTTTAGTTAGTTCGCCAGCTGCAGTACCTTGTCAACGTACCCTGCAAGTGGCCCGTGTCACCAAGCTTTGCGCACCACCCATTTCTCAAAAACACATGAATTTCCCATGCAACTTTTTGGTGTGACCAGGCCTTTGTCCATCGAAATGGACCCCGTTCATGTCTATGAAAGTTGTTCAGTGGTGCATAAAGCCAAAAAAGTTCAACTTCTAACTAAAATTACCCAGATCTTCTGGATCCATTTGGCCCATACAGCAAGAGCACTAGCGTTTCCTTAAAACTGGTTTCCCAGCCGCTCCGTCTCGCCCAGTTTCAGTCGGATTAGGTCGGTCTCAGCTCATTCATATGAACGGAGGAGGGAAAATAACTCTGGATTAGTGCATTTTTAAGTTTTATGACCTACTGATTTAAATAAGAGCTATTCAAGTGTTAGTGCTGTGTACAGATGTCTCTTTCCCAATGTAAGTCAATGTTAGTAGTTATGTTATGTTTCCACTGTTTGGCCACTATGTCAATTTGGCTTCAAAGCCCAGCGCTGTTCGTTGAGGATTGGTTAGCATAAACTTAAACTTTTCAGAATGCACACAGTTTAGTTTTTGTGTCCTTTCTGAATAGGGGTACAGGGCAAAAATGGAAAAGTTACTTTAGTACAGTATTTTCCTCATAGTCCTAACAAAATGTTCAGGCAAAACTTTCGGCTGCGTCTTTCACTAAGTATATATGTAGTGAATCACAGAAGTAGTGACTATAAACTAAAGCTTTCTCAGAAGCTGTTTGCATGCATACACGAGGGGGAAGACTCATCTACTTTTTACTGGCATTTCTAAGAAAAAGAAAGTAAACTTCCAGTATCTTATGTGTTCATCATTGACCTCCATTTATTTTATTGTTTGTGGGAAATGGAATCTTTGGAACAAAAATATACAGCTTGGTATGATTAACATAAACAGAAATGGAGAATATGATAGTGAATAAACACAGATGTAATATACTTTGACACTTTTTTCTTTGGTTCACTTTATAGAAACATCGGAGACAGAATGTTAAGTGTTGCAGCTACAGACTCAGGCAGAAGCTCACACAGAAATTAACTTGTGATGACACGTTGTTTTTTGCATTCATCATTAAAATTCCAAATGTGCTCATTCCATTGCCCCATGCCTTCTCCACAGAACATGCGTACATATTCAGCATCCTCTCGACTTGCCATTATCATCCATTCTTTGTATATTCTTAACGAATTTGCCGCATATCCTGTCAAATGTCGCTTTCATTTCTATTCATTGCTATTAAACTTTGAGTATTTCTGTCTCCAAATATAGATATTCACGGGTCCTGTGTAATTACATTCAGACACACATGTTTATAAATCTTGTTCCAAAAATGATATAAGTGTGCGCACTCCTAAAACTTGTGTATGAGATCCCCATTATCTGGAGTTACATCTTGGGCATTTAGAAGCATTGGGGCTGAACTGATGAGGGTATAATACACACGGTGAAATACAGTATGTTGCTAATTGCATGAATTGTATTAAACAAAATTTGATGTGACTTTTGGACTAGATTTTCCCATCCTTGCAGTGCATATTCATATCCAATATCTTTTTCCAATTTATGTTTGTGCTGTGCAGAGTTGTGGTTCAGTTACCCGTTTATAGTGTTGTATGATTTTGATATTAATCCCTTTTTTGTTTTGAGTTTGCATTAAGAATAATCACTTTATTTCTGCACTTTCCTCTCTGGAAAAACTACTAGTTTCTTACTAAAAACTGCAATACACAACAACAACTTCTTCTATAATTTAGTTCAAAACCTATTCAATTTAAATAAGCAGAAGCTGTGCAGCACATAACACAGAAACATTTTAAACACTTGTACATATTTGAACTCTGTCCATATACATTTGTATACTTTTATTTTTGTAAACACTGTGTGTAGCCTTTAGTTTTTTCTGTATGTTTCTGGCTGGACGACAGCAAAGTAGGGTCCAGCCCTATGAACGTGAGATATTGTCCTTGAGTGATGAGTAGGCGCGACAGTGTTTCTGCAGGTCACATCTTTGCCTCCGCGATCGGGTCAGCTGATCCACCATCTCGATACATACCCAGTTGTTGTTGGTGTGCGACGCGTTTGTTACTCTGGCTGCAAAGTTCACCCAAGAACACCTCATTTGAGAAATCCAGGAGAAGCTCTAAAACATCACAGTTATCTGTATAAAATTGATATTTTCCTGGATATGAGTTTCAAATGCGGCAAAGTCTTGTAGCAGTTTGATGCAAATATTAACGGAGCACAGAAGAAATTAGCAGTATGAATGTCAAGTGGTAGTAAAGTGTAGATGTCAGTTTGTATATGAATAAGCACCATATAAATGTATATATTTATATATTTATTTATATATATATAAATATATATATTTATATATGTATAT
>CALSBV010011913.1:2036609-2047171 GCA_943590825.1 Bovichtus diacanthus
TGTCAGTTCATCTCATTATGTCCCTCATGTATAAATAGTCCTGTCTCTCCTTGTCTTGTGCCAGTTTGTCTCGTTATGTCCCTGTGTCATGATCCAGCGTACCAGCCTGGTCTTGAAATTTTCGGTAATCCTCTGTGAGTTTTTTGGAGTTTGTACCATCGTTGTGCGAAGTAAAGTCTTTGTTTTATACTTAACTCTGGTGTAGCGTGTTTGAGTCCTCCTCCCCTGTGTCTGAGGTCGTGACAACAGCAGGAATAAGAAACCGTTTCATTACACATGTATGAATGAGGGGGAAGCCGACGGAGCTCGAGGGAGATTACAGCCTCATGAACAGGTCAATGATGTCAACAGAACAACACGGCACAAAAAGTTAAGAAGCGATAACTTGTCCTGCGTTTTGCATTACTTGGCGTTTTCTGTGAGGTCACATGACTTGGCGATTATAGATCTGGTGACTTCAAAAGGCCTCCGGAAGATATTCTCCTGCAGTGGTGTGCACGTGTGTGTTGTGTGTGCAGTTGTGTGTCTCAGCATGAACTTTCCTTATATTTGGAATGTTGTTGAGCTGCCCATTTGTGATTGCACTTTATTTCTGCTTCTATTTTGTATCCAAATGTGTGCGTGTGTGTTTGCATGAGCGCTCAGTGCCAGGACAAGCAGCGCAGTCCGGTCCCATGCTTCATATTCAATTGAACAACTTCTTAATGTAAAACGCTCATATGAAAGTCAAAGTGTGGTGTTTATGTAAGAGTCAACAAAGCATTTAAGGGCTACAGTGCGTTCTTGTGGGTACTGAGACATGGCACAGCTTGGCATGTGGCATTTTCTCAGGCTTCACATTGAGATGTTGTTCGCCTCGTGTCCCTGAAACACCCTCTTCATTCGCTGCAGTTTATCGCACGCTTCACTTCCTGTTGTGAAGCTGGGACCAAGCCAGGCTAATAATGGTAAACTGAACTATTTGCATAGACGTCAAATTGTTTTGAGGGTTTTTGAGGCACGGATTAAACACACAGACACACACACACAGATGCGTGTGCCTGCAGACACGCAAACACATCCTAACGTGTGTGTTGCTGTCTGGTTGAGATACGGAGGTACAGGTGGATGTATTTGGCAAAAGACCTTTATTTTCTGTCCCTCAGAATGTTGGCATTACATTTTTACTTGCGCTTTATTTATTTTACCAGGCTGGTAAGGTAAGAACATTTGAGCCAGATGCAGAAATGCATTTGGAAACATGGGGATGAACTGTATAAAAAAAAAAGTCTTTTCAATTCCTACATATGAAATTGGAACAAGAATGGGCAGAGAAAATGTTTTTTTTGTCGAATCAACATGAAATGTTTATGCAAGTACCCAGAGATGGGCTTTTAGTGCAGCTCCTGCTGTGAATTTTCTAATTGTAATGTGTATGTTTCTGTTTTTGCTTTGGGAGGCTCCATATCTGCAGGGCGTAATCAGACCAGGAAACAGTGAATACTGAGAAAATCAATGTGGGAGTTACATGTCTCCATGCGTGAACATTTATACTGCATGTGTCTATGAGTTACAAGTAGAATATCGCCAGAAAATATCCGAAAACATACATTTGTGAGGCAGTGTATTATTATTTCCTCCACCGAGGAGAGAACACGAATCATGGGCTGAATACACTGAAGAAGTTTAATTTTTTGTTAGCGTTGCGAGAAAGAGCATTTGTGCTGCATTCATGTGATGTTGATGATAATGGAAAAAAGGACTTCCTGACTCGGAAAACTCATGTGACCTCCCCCTCATGTTGGAAAAACAACTCTGCAATTAAATACGGCTACAACTCAACTTCTTTGTAGCGGCCATGTTGTTTCCACCTTTACGGCTTAAAGCTAATGAGCACACGAAGAGTCAGAAGAAGGACGTCCCAACTCAGGAAATTGGACCATCCAAGGAGCACATGAACGCAGCATTGGCCTTGGCGAAGGGACTGCAGCAATCTAATTGATCATTTGATGATATTACAAATTTGTTATTGTTGTAACAAAGAGTTGTTTCTGACCCCAGGTTGGAAACAACTTCCAGTATGTAGATAACTGGAAGGAAGTACTTCTTCACTGAGGGACAAGGTTGACATGCAGCACAGCTCGTATTACCCCAAGTAAGCAATCTGACAGTGAAGTGCATTTTAGTCAAGCTCATCCAGCCGTGGAAAAAGTCTCTACACATCCTTGACGCAAACCTTTTATTCTCTGATCAGTAACCGAATACCTCTTTGAGACACAATCTATCCGGAGTGGATGCAGGCAGCTGCTCCACCCCTCAATTTGACTTGATCCATTGACAACTGCCATCTCCAAAAGCAGGATTCCACCCTCTCTAACAAACAGCTCAAGTGAGTGCGGAAAACAAGACGAAGAGTCTACAGCCAAGCTAGCACTTCTGTGGGTGGCTATAAGTGGCTATGTTTTTTTTTTAATCCAACATATTCCAACAATAAAATCTACCCCATCGCACAATCTTTCTCAGTGGAATAAAAAGGATGATGACGACTGTGAGGTATGGTGGAGATATCCAGAAGAAAATAGCAAATATATTCTCTTCTATATTTGGTAAATTTTTTTTTGCTTTTGGAAAACTTTAAAATATGACTTAGGCTATTAGTTTAAGAAGGTGACAAAATAAAACAATTTTTTGTCAAAGTATTAGTTCCGAGGTCCAGAATGTCATTTCACTCAAGCAATATATGTTTGCTCTGTAAAACCGCTACATAAATGACAAAAAAAAAGAAAGCTGTTTCATTGTATTAGGAGCATTTGACAAAAGTGGCTTTTTTACGAGCACCGGATCTACAGTAATGCAGTGTTCTCCCAAAGGTTCTTGGATATCAAAAGCAATTGCTGCTCTTCTTTTTCCACAAGACAACTTGTTCTCTTTCTTTTGCAAACTTAAAACCCAGCATAACAAGCAGTTTACAAAGGCTGCAGAAAGTTGCCATTCCAATTTGGAGCAGATCAGAATCCCGGGGCGGATCCACGCAATAGTTTTTCCCTCCATGGATATGGCCTTGGCGAGTGCCCTTTCAATCTACTTCATCTGCTTGAGTTGATTTCCGACTCTTTGCCAGCCAAATAACAGTTCACTTTTTTAATTCTGCTTTTTTTTTTTTTTTTTTTTTGGGAATGGAACCCACAATACAAAACGGGGCAAGCTGTGCCGCTGTGACCATTCTGCTCTCTTGACTGCACATATCGACCCAGTGGGCGAAAAAACAGCTGCCGCGCTGGTCAATCTGACTCCTGATAGGCAGAGCTGTTCCCCTCCAGGTTTAATAACCGTGTGAGCTCCACTCCCAAACGTGATATCCGCCAGATGAAAAAAAAACAAACCCCGACGTTCCGCCTGCTGCTTGAAAGTGAAACTCTCCATGGGTTGGAAGTTTGGCCACAGTATCCACAGCATTGAACAAGCAATCGTTGAAAGCGATGTCCACCACTGCTTTAGATCACCTCTCTTTGTTTAATTTGGATTATTACGATAATATGCTCTTTTGTGTACCAATTCTACAATAACACGCTCCAGTGAGATCATTAGCGATCATTCGGCTCTCCTGCTTGCTTGCATCGACCCAACGAACAAAGAATAACTACTTTAATTCTATTGGGAAAACAGCAAGCTTTGTGTGTGTGTGTGTGTGTGTGTGTGTGTGTGTGTGTGTGTGTGTGTCTCATATAGAAGGCAATGACTCGTGACTGGGAGTGTTAGCCAGGCCATCAGCCATACATCGAACATCTTTATCAATACCTGATGAATCAATACCAGGGACTACAGCTTCTATTGTTAACTTCACTAATGAGCGGAAAAGTGTCACACTGAAGAAATCTGGGAAATTAGTTTGTCATCGAGTGATAAGAAAATTCTTTATCTTTCACATGCGTTGTTGCGCTGTTATAGCAGATTGGGCTTAATCGTGTTGCGTGGACCTTCGGATGCACAGGCAGCTCACGATATCAAGGAAATGTTGGCCATGTCAAGGCATTCGTAATGTGAAGATAAAGCAAATGGTTGAAAAAAGGGCGGTTCACAAAAGTCAAACGTTAACGAGACCTAGTTCACAGCTATGGGCTCTATCACGAGGCTGCACTGAGGCACAGCAGTGCTTTACCTAAATGCTAACATCACTAAATCACGAAAGTTATCCCAATTCATTCTAAAAGGGGGCATGAATGTGTGTACTAAATGTCATAGCAATCTATCCAATAGTTGTTGAGAAATGTTTTTTTTAAGACTACAAAAGTCACCCTCGTGTTGGACCCAGAGAAGGAAAAAAAAAAAAAGGTCAGGGGATCATCAAAGTCCTTCGGGTTTATCTTCTGGGAGCCATGAATGTTGAAGATTAGTCCTGCTTTGGATAACCAAAGTCAACAGGTTTCATTTCAGACCGTCACAGCGGGATGAACCAACTGACGACGCCGCGCCGCCAGCATGACCAATGAAAAGCACCGGTTGACAAACTAAAAACGTAAAAAAACTACACAGTGCAGCGGCACTAATTTGGAAAAACATCAGTTGCCACACACTACGTTTCAACATCTTTTTTAAACGAGCATTTTGAATAAACAAAGAGGGCTGCAAAACCTTTCGACAGTTTTTCAATCGCCATATGGAAGATTACCACTTCAATGTGAGTGTACTATTCTGAGCAGATGATGCCACTTAATATTCACCAATAATGTAATACCTTGTTGGAGCAATAAGAGCGCATTATGATGGGTTAATGTTCAGCTGTTTAGTTTATAATCTTACGATTATAAACTAAACCCTCTGTGCATGATTTTAATTGTAAGCATACTTCAGTGACGTCATGAATGACTGTGAAGGTGATTTGAATAGATGAGAAGCAGTTTATCGAGAATGAAGGAAGATCGCGGTGACTTTTCCTGTCAGTCAAGACTAAATACTCACGAGAGCTGTACAGGAAGTCGGGTTATTACATCAATTCCATGCGTTAAGATTTTTCTTCTCTTCATTTGGATTTCAATGGAAAGCATTTGTTCTTACTTTTGCAAAGATATACAGTCGCATGTTATGTGAAGGTTCGACAGTGGATGCATTAGTGCCTGTGTTCACACAGTGTTCATGACACTGGAGTGGTAGGCATTACAGTATAATGTAAATAAACACATTGCACATAACAGAATAATGTTTTCACCATGGAGGGAATCGCAAAGTTTTGGAATGCTTGAAAGAACATGCTCTTATGTGCATAAATAAAGCATCAGGCCTACAGGAGGACAGGCATATTGTTGTGCTTGCGATTTCTTTTCTCAAGAAATCTGTCCAAACAGACTGTTAGAAAAGAAAAATATTCAAAGGCTATATACTAATGTAAGGTTCCAGTATATTACAATTGAAGTTATTTCGGGTAATTTTGCCGTCATTTATAAAGCATAACGTGTGTTCCCTGCAGAGCACTAAAGTGGCCCCCTCCACCACCCCAACCTCCTCATTGTATGATGTATTTTTGCTTTCGTAGATTGAACTAAAATGTCATCTTTTGAGTTTATTAAGATCCAGCGGAATACTGGTTGCTTCTTTTTGGGAGACCCGTCAAAGAAGCAGAAACTCTTTCATCAAATCTAACCTGAGCTCTCAGTTACAACAACATTGTTCCCAAGTTATTACTCAAATCTGAGAGAGTATGTGCTTTTTGAATCCATCTGTTTTAATATGCATTGTCAAATTGTGCACAGAAAATGCAGGAAATTTTATAAAAAATTATAAATATTGCTAAATAAAATGTACACTTGGCTAAGGGGGAAAAAGTTGGTGAACCAAAAAAAGCTGAATGTGACATGAAGCATGAGACTGTAACGTTCCTCAAATGAATACTTGAAAGTAACCTAAATGTCATATTCGCATCACTTTTTCACATACGTTTTTTGTCCATCTGGGGTTTAACGGTCGTTGCGCCCTCTTCTTCTTCTGCGATGGTTTAATGGCAGCTGACTGGAGAGTTCGCCTCATCTCCTAATATTTACGTAACAGTAGCAGATGAAAGTGCACATCTATTTCCATTTTAATTCGCTGACGTTGTGGACCTGCTGCGCCTGTTCAGCAGATCTTATAATGCCCCAGGGGTGACCTTTGAATTCCGTCACATTAACTCGGTCCTTTGTTTAATTTCCACGTCTCTCAGCACAGCAAAGATTACGCTCATAATGTGCATCTTTGTATATACGAGTGGATACATTTATAGCAAAAAAACAATTTTTTTCTTTTTTTCTCGTTTTATGCATTCACAACCTATTTAGCAATAACTAACAGTCCCCACCTTGAAAGGAATAACATTCTTTTTTAAAAGGCATGTATGTATGACTAACATGGCCACAGGCCTCCGCTGCTCATTTGCTTGCATATAAGATGGCGAGACGCAAATGCGGCATGAGCTGGAGGACTGACGCATGAAATAAGACACTCTTGCATCTCATTAATCCGCTGTTCTATCTATTGTTGCCGCTTCTTTCTGTGTGAAATGCTGCGAAAACTGTGTCATCCCCTCGTCCTCGCCTCCTTTCTTCCCTCGTTAACTTTGTTTTTTTCTGCTCTCCCTGTCTCCTAATTTAGCCTCCTCACTCCTTACCATACATCCCCCTCCTCCCCTCTTTACGTCAACACCCGTGCTCTCCTCCCTCGGCCCCGATCTCGCTCGCTCTCACACCTCCCTGCACTCTCTTCTTCTGCCGCTTCGAAGGCTTGTGGTCTTGGTTAATAATTGATTCTGGCTGTCACAGTGTGCTGACAAAGACAACAGCAGGGCCATTAAAAGTTCCTCGCCTGCTCTTTCTTCCTCCCCCCCTTCACTTTACAGACACACACACACACACACACACACACACACACACACACACGCACACACTCTGTCTCTCTTCCCCTCTGTTTTCCCACTTTGTCCAGCCTCCCTTCTCCTCTTCCTCTCCGCCTTGTCGCGGCCTAGAACATCCTTCTGTTCAGACGAGGTTCTTCTACCTCACTCTCCTTTTCTTCTTTGCCTCCCTTGCCGCCTTTAAAAAAAAAAAAAAATCCCTCCCACACTCCCTCCCTCTTGTTGCATCCCCCGTTGTCTTCATTCATTTCAATCCCACCTAAGTGCCACTTTTCGTGATGTGTACTTTGGTGCATTACAAGCAGACGCTACAATAAATTGTGCAGAACCACCGTTAAACTGCTGCTGTAAGTCATGAGCCAAGTACGGCATCACACGTCCAGACAGCTCCTCTAAAATGTGGGCGAGAAATGAAAGCACGAAGCGGACTGCAGAGCAGCTTCAGTGCTCCTCGTCATCGATCCTCCAAGTCTGGAGCTCGACTGGAGGGCCGAACAGCATTCTTTAAAAGACATTTGGTGTTTTGATGATGATGATTTGCGAGAGTGCTGTCTATGTATCTCCAAAATATCCAATATGTTGCTATAGCACATGATCCTCGACACTTCCATACTCACCATCCAGTGAGCACGTTCGCTGTGTATGGAAGCATCCGTGTTCATTATCCCTCTTCATAATTTGACCCTCTGTAGGGTTGTGTTTAAATATTCATATATATATATATATATATATATATATGTGTATATGGATAAATTGTTGTTTATTAAGGAAACGTGTTATTTACCTTTTACCTTTTTAGATGGGTATGACTTAAAAAACAAACTTAAGGCCAAAAACACACTACACACGTGCGTCAAAACAGCAGCACCCTATTATTTTCTTTGTTTCTTTGGATTTTGAGCTAGAGGTGAAGGAAGTACTTAGATCACAATGTGCTCATGATGTCTTTTAAAGAGGTAATCCGCTGTTTTACCATTGAATATGGTTAGGGGAAGGTCAAAATTGAAGCAGCAGATTCCAAAATATCCTGACTTTTAGTCCCTAGTATTGCTCAAGCTCCAAAAAACGCAAGCTCCTAAACTTCCCATAATGCAACTCAATGTTGTCCGGTGTCTGGTAAATGCCCATGTCTTTAATCTCCACAATCCTACTGTGTACCACAGGCTTTCTGTTATAGATTTGCAGTCTTCAAACATAATCTGAGTTGACCCTGATGTCATCACTATGACATCATCAAGATTATTCTCTGAGACTTGACAAAGCTCCTCCAGTGTGCCTCTGAAGCACCACTTACAGAGGTGTTGGCATGAATTCCCAAATTCTTCTCCTGTCGAAATTCAATTTGGCTTCGTATTATTGACCAATAATTTACATAATAATATACATTTCCCATTCAGTACACTATGTAAATTTTTTTGGCACAGATGTATATCGTGCAACTTTTTTGTTCTTTTCTGATTCTCTCACTCTTTCCTGCCCTCCCTCCCTCCTCACTGTCTTTGGTTCTCCTCGTCTCCTCTTCCTCATCTTCATTCTCTCTCTCACACACACACACATACATTCATATTTTCACACCAGCATACACTCTAAGCACATGTACACATACCTGTTTGTACCTGTCTGTCTTTCTCCCACCAAAAGACACACACACACGATGTAATGCAGACACAGACCCACAGACTGCCATTCACACACACTCCCCTCACAGTTCAGGGAGAGGGGTAACAGCACTAATCTGTCATGCTCCGTCTCTCCCATTCATTGCCAGCACTATAATCCAGCACACCTCCGATGTGATCAGCCTCCAATTAGAAATCCATCAAGCCCAAGGTGTGTTTAATTGCCTTGTCGGAGCCGCACTTCCCGAGCCGCCACCCTTCTCCCTCCCAACTCTTTGCTTCGCATCACTCTGAGGTGTACTCCTCCCAGGCAGCAGGATGTAATTTCACATTGACAGTGCCACGCTATTGCCTACAAGGGTGTTTATCCATCAAGCGTTTGTACTAACATATTCGATACCGAGCTTCTTGCTAATGAGCTCATTGATTGAGGTACTGTTGCACAGTCGTGTCATTTACTCCGGCTGTCAGTCAGCGTGTTTTAAATGTGCAACAGTTGTGTTCCCTAAAATCCGTATTTCTGAACAAACGTTTTTGAGCTTTGAGCAGATTAAGTGCTCTTCAAATCAAGATGGCGCTGTCTGGCATTACCCTGCAGTTTTCGGTCCGATGATAATGTTGTTTGCCGTCTATTCCTCAAAACGAGGACGGAGTAAATTGCGAAACCCGTCTGCCGTCTTTCTCAGGTGAGGAGTGAAAGAGCACGAGAAAAGGACGGGCTAAGCTCGTGTGAAGTTACAACTCAGGCTACTTCCACACTTAACTTCTGCTAAGTGTGTGCCTTCTGCCAACCCCTAAAACGGAGACGTTTGAAAGCGCTGCTGACGGCAATTTAGTTTGAAAATTTTCACGGTTGCATTTTTTGTCGGGATGGGCGGAAAAACACACAATGTCGAATTACAGGCATTGCTAACCTTGTTGTCCATCTTCTACATCTTGTACGATCCGTAAGACGATGGATGTGGCTGCTTCTAGTGACCACGTTATAGACTACCCTTCCCCCAAAATGAGGGTGAACATGCAGGGGGTTTTCTTTAAATGTGGGAAAACCTGCAAAAAAAATAGGCGATAGACTCCTTTCCCATTGCCAGTAGACGTGTAAGCCTTTCTGTTTATTTGTGTCACAATCGACATCGGGAGCGTGCCGGAAAGGAGGGTAGGTGAACAGTGAAAATGTAACGGTGGTTACTTATTCAGTCTCTCTGTCAAACTCTCAAACAGCGTTGGTGACTGTTAGAACAGTTGAAAGACCGACAAAGACGGTTTTGATGGGTTTTTATTTTGTTTCTGTCGAGGTTGGATGAAGCGTGTTTTTTACAATGATCAGTGAAGGTAAAATGATTCTTTCTGTCAATGGAGCCTGGGGGCTTTGAGTAGAGCATATAAATGGTATGTTTTTCACGCGAGTAAACCATAATCCCGGTTGATTTCATATATTGTCTAATCACTTCAACGCACGTCACAGCATTGCGCTGGAAAAGGGGGAGCGGAGCTGGAGACAGAACATACCGTGACTATTGCATTCAGTCATTTGTCAGGACTGAATGCAGATTGTAACAGTTCCCACTAAAAACAAAAGCCAGATGTTACTGGGGGTTTTTTTGTCGAAGGGGAGAGGGGCTTCGCATGAGAAATGAAAACAACCAGGACTTAACATGCATTAAAAACCCATTCTCCGTCTCTTATCATGTATGCATCCTTCCAACTACGATAAAGAAGAATCCCTGGAGAGTTGCAATCACCCAAAATGCACGCCGTGAAGTCTGGCAAGTGATTTTCTCTGAGAGAAGCTATATTTTGCAGAGGACGTGCGAGTCCTGAGGCATCACATGACCTGCAATTTCAACTATGGCCGCCACATAAAAAATGGGAAAGTGAATGTTTTCCAAAACCTTCTCAGTTTACACCCTGCTATAATAAATGAGCGTACAGGAAATGAAACCAAACCCCCGACAGCTGATGTTGTGTCTGTCAGGGCCAGTTCTTCACCTACTTTAACAAACTGTTAGTTACATTTTTTGCAAGTAGTGAGTGGATAAGAGGAGGTGTGACCCTGCCCGGAGGAAGCCCGGGGCCCCCGTCTG
>CALSBV010011913.1:2057171-2085084 GCA_943590825.1 Bovichtus diacanthus
TATGTATGTATGTATGTATGTATGTATATATATATATATATATATATATATATTATATATATTATATATATAGTGCAAGCAAAGAAGAGAAGAAAAGATGATACAATTGAAGAAGATAAACAC
This sequence comes from Bovichtus diacanthus, assembly GCA_943590825.1. Classification (NCBI taxonomy): domain Eukaryota; kingdom Metazoa; phylum Chordata; class Actinopteri; order Perciformes; family Bovichtidae; genus Bovichtus; species Bovichtus diacanthus. The sequence continues at coordinate 2,057,295 of CALSBV010011913.1, forward strand.
AACAACCACATACAAAGCTGGATTTCTCTCTGAAACAACCTCCTGGTCATGGTCAATTTTGCGCTGCCTTGCCGCAGTGACGACCTCCACTACATTTGTCTGTTATTTATAGACATTTATCATAATGTTTTACTCACACCAAAAAAACTAAAAACTTCAGATTTAGCATCTTCCCCAATGAAATAAAGCACGAGGCGGCTGAACCTTTTCAACAACAAAAGGTTAAGCAATCAAACCTAAGTCAACATCGAGGAATTATGTGAGCTTGTGCCAGAGAGAGAATGGTGTCATAATGGGTGTCAAACATATTCTCGGGGAGACAAAGGACAAGGAGAATCAAAGAGAAAAAGGGTGAGTGAAGGGGGCCGGGCGCAGAGACGATTGAATGAGAGCTATTTAGAGGGATGAGAGAAAAAGAGGGGGCCAGAGAGAACGTAAGAGCGAGTGGAGAGCAGCCTGGGGCAGGTGGAGGAGAGGGAAATTATACATCTGCATCATGTTAAGAGATGGAGCCTACATTCCTGGGTCCTGACATCCCACTGGTTGTGGCGAACAAACAACAGCTCTATGAGATGCAGCAGCAGAAAAGCACTCCAGGTCGCGCTCCTGCCAGTTAAAGTAAGAGCATGATATACGCTTTGTGCGATTAAATTGTTAAACTTGAAGTATTGGATCTGATGAAAAGTCAGTGGGCAATGAAAGTCTGCACCAAATTGCATGGTAAGCCATGAAAGAATTGTGTAGACATTTAACTCTCATTGAACCACAACCGTCGACCTCATGGTGGCGCTACAGGGAAAGTCAGGCTATCAACAAAAATCCATAGGATTCATCCGCTGGGACTCATGAACGTCTGTAGGCTTTATGGAAATGGATGGAAATGTCAGTCTTGGAGACCTTGGTCTTTTTTTTTGTGTTGGATGGGGGCTCTACAAATAAACCTTACTTGACATATGATCTCGCTTTCTATAAAGAGCTTGTGGCTTCCTGGTTGCCCAAAGAAATGTTTTGTCTGTGCTTGTTTATTCGCTTTATCATTTAACAGCATGAGTTGATAGATCCCTGCATGCATCTCATCAATGACTAATCCGATTTAATTAGATTAATTTAAGTTAGTTTTTTTTAAATGTTATTGGCTGCTGCGAGGAAAATAGCACGCCACATCCAAAGAGAATAAAATACTTTATGAGAGAAAGAGAGAGAGAAGACACACAGAGGCTATTGGAGAGAAAGAAAGAAATATTTTGAGCTAATTATTCAATTTAACAATGAATTCAGTTGGTGTGTCCCAGTGATCAGAGATCTAAAGTCGTGGACATGTAAGGTATTATCTGTGGACCCTCAGATCATAAATCACTTTATAATAACATAATAATTTGACCAAGGACAAAATTAAATAGTGGGATCCAAACAAAAGTTAACGTTCAGTCAGCAAGACTTAAAGTCCATGCTAGCAGCTGTGAAGCAGTGCTAAAGGTACAGTGGTGCTTTGAGCTAAATGCTAACATCAGTTCGTTAACGTGCTCAAAATGACAACGATAACAATCTGATGTTAAGCACGTATAATGCTATAATGTGCACTCTTTTAGTTTAGCATGTTAGCATACTAACATTTGCTATTTAGCACGAAACACAAAGTCCAGTGAAGGCTGATGGGAGGGCTCATTAGTTTCGCAGTTATTTGGTCAAAAACAAAGTATTGAACCATGCTGATGACGCTACACGAAACGTAAAGGGATCGCCAAAGTGATTAGGGCTCATCCTCTGGGAACCATGGACCGTCTGTGCACATGTTCCTGGCAATCCATTCAAAAAGACATTTCAACATTGCTATCCTCAGAGCCATGCCCATTACAAGTGAAAAACAGAAGAGATGTTACAAAATGTTTTGTCGCTCGAGTCTTCTTTTATACAGAACACAAAAGGAAAAAAAGGGATTTGTTGAATGTGCCAAAAACACAATTCCCCACAGTGACTAGATCCGAAAGCAAGAACCAGATCATCAATGGTTTGTGACGCATGCCACTCTTTGTCATGCACTGCTTTCATTTGTCATATCTTCACACCCAAGCCGCGCCACGGGTCCCGCTCGGTCGACGCGTTCAAGCTATCAAGTGAGAGAAGGGAGGCCTTCAGTGGCGAGACCTTGTCGCCTTCACTCCCACTGCTTTTTCTTTTCATTTGTCTTCTCAGTGTCTCCTGATTACATTCTCCGTCCGTCGTTTGCTCTTCACTTCTGCCATGATTTATATGTCGTGATCGACAGCTAGGGAAACAGGAAGACTGTTTGAAAAGACTGTGTCCGTGTCCGGGGGGAGGTAGGGGGCGGCGAGTCATATCATCTTTACAAAAGGACACTTTGAATTTTGAAAAAGAACGATGAGGCACTGGCGAGAAGACAATGCGATGCTTTTTGCTGCAGCGCTGTGTTAACTGCTGAATTTGATACTCATGCTGATATACATGTATTTGCATTGTCTGACTAGCTACCTAATTACATCCCTGTGAAGATGCTATGAAATGTGTCTCTCCATCCGCAGAAAATTACTCTGACACATGGTCTTTGCCTCCTGCTTGTGCAGGTGGCGCTGAAAGGATGGAGAACGGACCTGGAAGGACACCCGTACAACTTTTAATACAGAGAGTACAAAGAGCGTGGACTCGATGTGTCAACGTGACGAACACAGAGGTCGATGTTGTCATTTTCCCCCCAAGAAGTAGCTGCATGTGTGGCTCCCTGTACGGTTTGGAAGGCTGCTCGAGCATCGCCGTCTCTGGAAGAGCAGTTGCGATGAATTATACACCTCAGTAATTATACTAAATAAGCCTCGGGTCATTAACATTGATATTCGTATTACACCTATTACAGCTGGAGTGGTTGGAGATAGCGGTAGTTTTATTGCCCACGCTGAGCCGTTAGTCTAGTCCTGTAGCTCAGTGGGTAGAGCACGGTGCCAACAAAGATGGGGCAAGTTTCTTTTTATGGCACGTTTCAACAGGCAGAAATGTTTTACACAAGACATAAAAAAGGCATTAATAAAAGAAACATAAGGCGATGTAAAAAATATATATATTTTTTTTTTTTAAAAAGCAATATAATAATACATATTTAAGAGGTTTAATATATAATAGAGGTTATATAATGAAATACAAAAAGATAAAAAGAGGAGAATAAAAATGACGGTGCAAGATATGAATCAATAGTCCCTAATGTCATTTAATGAAAAGCAGTGGCAAACCGAAAAGTCTTAAGCTCGGATTTAAGAGTTGGAGCAGAGCTGCAGTTTTCTTTGAGTTTGTTCCAAATCTGTGGTGCATGAAAACAGAATGCTGCTGCTCCATGTTTAGTTGCCATTCTGAGGACAGTAAGCAGACCTGAACCAGACCAGCTGAGAGGTCTGGACGGTTCATAACAGCAGCAGCAGCAGCAGATCAAAAATGGGATTTTTTTGGCCCCAAACCACTCAGTGCTTTACAAACAGCTGCGTGTTAAAGTACATTTAGCACAGCTGCGTGTTAAAGTACATTCAGCACAGCTGCGTGTTAAAGTACATTCTTTTACAAACAGGGAACCAGCGTAAAGATCTGAGAACTGGACAGATGAGCTCCGTTCTTCTGGTCTTAGCGAGGACTCCGAGCAGCATTCTCTTTATTTTTGAGACTTGCAAGGACATTGTTGCAGTCATCGAGCCTTCTGAACATAACCACGTGGAAAACTTTTTTTTCCACATCCTGCTGATCCTTCATTTCTTAAGGTGATCATAGATGACCGTGTCGAATTGAGATATGCGTCTCGCCACATTTAAAGCTTTTCAACGCGCTTTTCCAAAAAAGAAATTTGAACCAACATGGCACTTCTCAAATGGTGCTCTTTTCTTACCTTACTTCACCCTCGTGGTGGCAATGGCATCAATAACATTTGCTATTTTACTACTGAAATGATGCAAATGACCCAAAATGTTGAGACCCTTACAACAACATTCACAGGACCACTCGTGCACATTAATACACCGATTCAGTGTCCAGGATCTGCATGTGTTGCAGTTTTGTCAAATTATGCCATAGTGTATTTAGTGGTATTATGATGGAACAATTTTTGCTTTCCTTTATTTTGCCTGGAGAACCATTACAGATGGCAACCATGTAAGCCTCCTCAAGACTTTAGCTGGGGTATGATTGGGTTTACCCTCCACTGCGCCTTTTGATTACCAAAGAGTTTGGACCAATTATTGTCGGGCACTTATACATACACAGAGATACAGACAATTACACATGCTAAGGGGATCATGGGGTCTTAATTGTCTGGTGTGTGTGCGTGCACGGTATTTTTTTTTTAATACTTCAGGATCCTTATGGCAACACACTTGCACCTGCCTCTATGGCTATACATGCATACACACAGCTGCTCACATTAGCAATCCAAACACAGCGTGCAGACATGCTGAAAATGCATGTACACACAGACACACGCACACATATACAGACGCACACACACACATCTGCTCACATTAGCAATCCAAACACAGCATGTCTGCACGCTGAAAATGCTTACACACACACACACACACACACACACACACACTGCATCCAAACCCACTATTATTATAAAAAGCAACAGTACATAACTCCCCCTAAAAGCGAGGCTTATTTAGGGAACTTGGAGGGAGCTTCAAGTCTTTATGCTTAGCTAGGTTAAAACTTTTTGCACGTCATTTTTAGTTGTCACTCGGAACAAACATGACATTATAGTCATTTCTAACATTTCACATTTCTTGTTTGGAATGATAGAGGCTGTAAAAAAAACAAAAAATAAATCAAGACAGGGAGTGTGATTGCAAAAGAAAACAAATCAAAGAGTAATTTGCTTGAAAAAGACAAATAAAAATTATGGCAAAATGTTAGATCTTTCCATTTTGTATTCAGCATTTCTTTTGCACTTTTAACGGGCGCCGTGATTTAAGATTTTTGGATTGATTGTGAACATCAGAATTGCCGGTAAATCTTACGACAGCACCAACAATAATGACCAACCCTGTCTGTGGGCATGCATGGTTAGGAACTAACACATGGTCAATTCTTTTTTAGCCGATTGAACCTCAGAGGAATTTGCTCCTAATTATTAGGCAGCATTTACCTGGCAGAGATTAAACTAGTTTTAATTACAATAAAAAAAAAAAAAATCAGTGCTCAAACACAGGCACAGACAAACACACGCTGGCACTGCTCCACATACAAATGCATCAGACCAGGTTTAATTTGACTTAAGGGCCTGAGGGAATAATTTAGAGTCAGGTTATTCAGCACACATCCTCTTTCATGTGCTCAAAAATAATGAAGCTGATAATCTAAAACAAAATTCTTCCCCTTGCCCAGTGGTTATAGAAGGCTGTGCACGTATGAGAGTATGTAAATGGGCATAGGGTTTGAGACGGAGAAGGGCACATAAGTATTTCTGTCCCTAGATGCTCATTTATATACAGCAGAGTGGTGGCACACGTGAAAGATACAGGCGTTCAGGTACACCTTGCATCTCAGATCTTGTAAACATCTTCCACGTCCTGAGGGCAAAACAAGCTCAGAAAAAAAAGGGGCTCTGCCTACCTGACGACAATGTCAAAACACCGCACACAAGAACAGTGCATTAACATTGTGCGGCTATCTGTTATTCTATGTCCTCCATAGAGACACAAATGTTCCCTGTGCAGTTTAAATAGCTTTTCATAAGCATTAATTGCTATGCAGCAATGCTACTTATACTTCAGAAGGACAGCAAGCTCATGTGGTCCACCTGCTCATTGCTATGCTGATATTATGCAGAGTGAAGGCTTGTGGGAGATTGAAGCCTCCACCAAACATATCATTTTGGTGGAGGCTTTAAGCCGGTGTGCAATATATTAATCCGAACATATGGTTTTGGAGATGTGTAGTGCAAGATGGTTCTTTGGGCCATTACCGAGTTCTTTATGGTGCTGTAAAGCTACTTTACCATATTCCAATACCCCTACACAGCTGGTGTTAGACACACTTAAAGGACACATGTAGGATTTAGGGGAATATAATATTCATAACTTTGTTTTCATTAACGTTTGATCCCCCAGAACTCAGAATCGTTGTGTTTTTCGTTAGCTTAGAATGAGCCCTTCATATCTACATATGGTCCTCTTACAGTATCGGGAATCGGAAGAGACGGATAGCGGGAAAACAGTCGGGACCGACGTGCTGGAGAGTCTTGAATTTGTCAAAGTACAATCTGGCACTGAGAGGGTTAAATACTGGCTTGATTGGAGATGAGATGCAGCTGGAGCCCAGGTGAGGTGGAAAAATACAGCAGCAGCAGGTAAGGTAAGAAACAAACCGTGACAAATATATTGGTAAATTACAAGTTGTTTGCAGTCTTTCCCAGAGTTATATGAGGAAATGAATACAACTCCCATGGTCTGTGCAGTTCAGAGTTGGAACCGTGAGGGGATTAGGCGAGCTAAGCGCAAAGATGGACAGCTAGCTTGGCTTTCTCGCTAATTAGCTAATTATTGCTCGATTCAAACATGGACAGAAATGTGAAAATGTCGCTGCGTGGTTGTGGGAGGACTTTAGTTTGTCAATAAATTGTCATCATACCAGAGATGCTACAGATGTTCTTCTTCTGCAAAATCATTTATCTGCAGATGGATAAACTGCTGTTGCTGTTTTGCGAGACAGACAGCAGAGCTAGCTATTTCAACTTGCATCCAGTTTTCACGCTAAGCAACGTTTATTGCCTCTTGGATTCTAGCTGTGTATTATTGATCTACTCATCTAAACGTCAGAAAGAAAGCGGCCTAAGCTTGTTTCCTGCGGTGTTAGGACTATTCCCTCGAGCTAGCTTGTTGACTTCCTGCTTCCTGTGAACATGAATGTCACAAAAGTAATTGAATGAAGCTGCCCTTTCAAGACTTTTTAAGGATTATTGGAAAAAGCTATTACTTTTGTAATCATGTTTGTGCAATTACTTTGTGCTTAGTGCTAATTTTGTTTGTATTAAATAACAAGCTTAAACACAAACATTTTACGTGCTAACATAATCATGTTAGCATGCTAATTATAGCATTTAGTACAGCCACAGGGGTCCGCTAGCATGGCTGTAGATTCGTACTTTTTCTACAAAAGACATCACTTCCTGTGTGCCAGAAGCGCTAGAGCTTTTCTAAGTAATACCTAACAGACACCAGGAGTCGACAGCAGGCTAAAACCAAGAAGCCTCAGAGTCGCTATTCTTTCCCTCCCTTTCCCGTGCTATGTGCTTTATTTTTTGCATCCCTTTCCTGTTTTCTCTTGCCTCCATTTCCCCCCCCCCCCATCTGCCTGGAGTTGTAGACAGAGTTGAAGCATGGAGAGTTATGCAAGCGTGAATAATGTAACGCAGAAGTGTTTTTTTTTTTTTTGTTTTGTTTTTTTTACTATGTGCAGACACCTGCAGCTGCTAATCTGCACACAAACATCCACATGCGCCAAAATGCGCCCTGGAGCTAATGCACACAATTATGCAGAGACAATGGAAACAAAGTCCTGAGCAGATTTTATAAGCAGCTTTATTTGACAGTGCCACATCTTTCTCTATACATCCCTCCTCTCCTCTCCTCTCTCTTTCCCCTCTCTCCTGCCCCGGATCTTCCTCCAGAGACGGACAGTTGGCTTTGGGTTGAAGCGAGACAAAGAGAGATAGAAGACAGAGGAGAGAAAGGGTTTGGTAGGGAGGAAGACCTGAGAGGGAGATGAGCAGAGAGCCACAAAAAGCAAGCGAGAGAAGGATTGAGACAGAGTGAGGCTGGCTTACCGTGTCTCTCTCTACATGCAGTCTGTTGCAACATCTTGCAGTGGAGTCTATTACGATTCATTAGTTTGGCACACCGATGCTAATTGCAGCTCTGAATTCATTTACTCTTAGTTGGCACATATTTCTGCCTCTGCTTTGCCTCATCAAATCATATCAAATCGCGATGCTAAATTAGGGCAAAATTATTCCTCCCTTCTAAATTGAGTATTCATTTATTCATTTTCTCTACCAGCTACTCAGTGTCACATGGGGCGTGAGCTTAATAAAAGTACTTGTTGAATACTGTTAATAATTAAAAAAATCTCTATATTTTAGAGTCGAAATTGTTTAAAAAACAAACAAAAAGGAACCCAAGAAGCTAATGAAAGGAGCCAGATTTTAGCAGAATGTAAAACACAGTGCATGGTGTCCTCTTTGAATGTTTCCAAAAGTAAAGTTACTTTCACTTTTACTGGAAGTGAGGTGATGCCACGGATATATACACCCAGCACAGCCATCATCATTTTGTGCTTGAGCCTGAGTGAACTTTTGAACCTGAAAGTGCACATTCAACTTCAAAACTTCCCCCATGTGGCCTTGCTTTCGCTTTACATTCTCAAAAGAGCTGCAGAACTTGCTGTGAAAAGAACAACATGTAAAACACCAGATATGTCTTTTTTTATGTATTTTGCAAGATTCTTGTCCCAAATCATTCATTTTTTGTCTTGCTTTCGACAATAATCCTGACGTTTTTTGTTTCAAAAGGAGAAATCCACAGTTTGAGACAGCTGGAAAAAAAAATTTTCTTTTTTAATTCAGTTTCATTTTGGGATAGTATATGCTGTGAGGTCAGAAGAGGCCAAAAGATAAATATCCCACCAGCATAAAATGGATTATATTGATTTTTTTTTTTTTTAAAAGCCACCATACTGAGAAAGAAAGGACGTGTTGCCAGTGCAGGCCAGTCATTCATGGAGATGTAATATTGCTCTGCTTTAATTGAATGGTAATTGCAAATCAGACAGAGAAGGAACAGTGCACAATAAGGGAAAGGAAAGAAGAGTCACCAGCGCACACTAATGTAGGCTATTAATTTAAAGAGAGATGAGTAGTTAGATTTTCTTTATTTATTTGAGTATGGAAAGGTTGTGGTATAGTCTTTGTGTCGGACCAAAGACATCATTGTCCTCATTCATTTGAGTGTTTCTGCGGTCATTAAGAATTATCCAAGTAGGGCAGTCATTCACAGAGGTGGGGTTGCTATTTTTAAAGCAGTTTCTACAGAAGCGCAGCCTCCCCAGAAAATCGACAGTTGAATTTAGCAGACACTCTTATCCAGAGCAACTTACAATATAAGTTAAAATATATATATATATATATAAAAAAGAGTGTCTGCTAAATGAAGAAGATAAGAGTGTCTGCTAAATGAAGAACGTGATGTAAATGCAATGTAATGATATAAGCCGGATTTATAGTTTTGAAATTACTCTTTTTTTTAAATTTTTTTTTACATGACCTCGGCACTGTGTGTACTTGACACACATATGACTCGTCTGGTTCACGATGGAATGAGAATGAGGGAAAAAAACAGCTAATGTCAATCGAGTATAAATATTGGACAAAGTAGATTTAGAAACGGCGTATATGAATTTTATGCAAAGCACGTTACTCATGACGATCCATCCTCAGGTGTGATTGGAATCGCATGTGCGCTAAAGTCCAATAAATTTGATGAATGCATCTCCTCCTCTCCGCCTTATTCTATCACTGCTGAGGAGGGTGAAGCAGTGTGTCATCAAAATCTCCACCAGTTTGCAGTAAAGGCTCAAAGTCTTACGGTTAGGGAGCAATACTGTGGGCACATAGTGGTTGCTGCATGGACCGGCCCGAGCCATCTGCTCGGAGCTTGGAGCCTGAGAGGGAGAGGCTGCTGAACGGAGGACTGGTCCCTGGAGTGGTAAACATGAGCCATGGTGTGCCTTCATCCTCCATCGCTGTGGTCTAAATGGCCAATTCATTGGTCACAGAGGTGGTGCATGGAGAAAGATGTCCTCCTTCAACTCCAACTGAGGAGAGGCTTCTCACTTTCTACCATAGCGATCTCTTCTTGTCAGGTTTCTTTTCACACAGAAGACAATTCAGGTGAACCAAAATGCCTTACTAAAGATGAGATGAGAGGAGAACGTGGGTGCTGAAAAGTACACAGGAATAATGTCCTGAAGAAGATCATATCTTCCCAAATATCCAAAAGGCAATGTTCTTCGTTGATAGTCTGGGTCAGACCTTGAATTGTTCTCCGGCTAGCAGCGAGCAACTACTGATTTTGCTCAACCAAGAGCTGTACGCCTTGTAGTTGGATCAGATTGCAGTCGTATCACATTCCCACCAAGCGAACCGCCAAGGAATTTGTTTGTCAATGGACCGAGACCTCTTCCTCCAAAGGGTCTCGGTGTAGTTGTTGTGTATTGCTGTGTTCAGATTCGGCAAAAATAAATTGTACTATGGTTCAACTGGACAATATTTTTCGCCATGGTTTTAGCTGACGTAATCAACACTACCCTTCAACTCATCGAATAAATCCGTCTTAAAGTCTTGTTCATTAAGACAGCTCAACTGCTTTTCTTCAAATCTGCCAAGTAAGGGGATGAATGCTTTGTTCTCTTAGTCCCTCGGATCCCCATGCTCCCCATGCTCATCAGAGGGAAGGCAGCAGTGCTCATACAGAGGCAGAACCTGTTTGTCATACCTAAGAGCATTTGGAGCTCCTCCAAACCCAAGACAGTCCACATGGATGCTTTTTATCCTCCACCTCTCTGGGGCCAAACAGAGTGATAAACTGCGTTGCATATGCCGTGTGTAACACAAACGCAAAGTTGTGGCATACATTTCCTTCCAGCACAACCACTTTTACGAAAGAAAAATGCAAGTTTAGGCATGTGCACTTTCTTTCTTTCTTTTATTTTTGAGTATTCGGTTCATTGCCCCAGCAACAGTGAAGTCAATCTTAAATCCGGTTACGCTGTGCAAAGCCCGGTAAGCGCTCAATAGAAAAAAAATCTAACGTACGATAAATGAATCGGTAGGGGGGATAAGAGGGAGATGAAAAGAGGAGGAGGAGGAGGAAGAAGAAGTAGAGGGTACAGAAAATCAGAAACATGGAGGACAAGCAAAGAGATGGAGCAAGTGCTTTGAAAAATGTGCCCCATGCAGAGTTTGTGATGGACTATTACGGCATAGAGCAGCATAGACCAGCCTTTGCGCGCAGACAGACACTGGTAACATTGGTTCAAGGATTAGATTCAATGTGGCTTCCACACAGTCTTTATCAACACAGTGACAGAGAGGAACATCATTATTATTGCTAGTGTTTATATTCCTGAAATGCATTTTCCTTTTCACCTTCTTTATCCTTTGGGAGAGACCAACCAAGGTCTCATGTTGCATGTATTTGAAAGAAAACCCTGTCATTGAAATGAACCTTGATCCAATTTGTATTTTTAAATATCAAGTAGTCTCAAGTGTTTCAGTTATTTAGTTCCTACTTGCACCTTTTTATTCAACTGACTAACCTACAGTATGTAGTTAAGAGAGTAATTGGTGGTGGTGGTAAGGCTTGTTTTTGAATTCATTGCACTTTAGATTAGTGAATGGACCATTCATGCCTGCTGTCTGAAGATTGCATAAATGTAGGAAGAAAACTATTACTAAAGTAAAGTTAGTAGAAACAAATTGGGCATGTTGTGGGAATTGGAAACACTAAATAAATACCCTTCTATAAATATCGTTTAAATACATTGAACATCCCGGACTGATGGCAATTTTAAAGGAATACTTTACCTATTCTTGGCCTAGAGGTAACCATTTATGTGTTTGTTACTTCTGTGTTGCACACAATACAACATTTTTAAATATGAAAAAAGAAAATGTCCAGTCATCCTGAGTGTATTATTTATTAAAACTAAAAAATACATCATTTTTAGTTGTACAAAATTGTGTTTCTCAATAGCAATGTGACAAGTAACGGTGTGTCTGCATGGTGTATAGATTTCAACTCAGAAAAAGTTTCTGAAAGTGAAAAACTGTCACCAAATGTCCCCATATCTACCCCAAACAAGCTTACTTACCCTTTTGCTAAACCTAATCCTAAACTGGACCAAATGTTGCTTTGGTGCTGGGATGTAGTCTGTTGGGTTATGCAGTAATTTGTGCCAAAGGTAGGTAGAATGAATAGTTAATAACCTAATGCTGATTGTATATCTGATTTAGACAGGCTATGGATAAATGTTTTTTTAATGAGATGTATAAAGCAATGTTTTACTCTCACCTGCACTAGCTTGCGTCCCCAACACAACACAAACTGCAGTCTTACCAGGAGGGAGAAATTGGACACGAGACATCAAGAGCTAAAGATCACTTTTTTAAATTATGCATTACTTTGATGTGAAATTTGAACCACTACAAAGACTGAGCTGAACCAATAACTAAGATTTCTTACTGTACCCCCCCTGCTGTGTTGGACTACACAGATCAGTAAGCTGTGTTTATTAACCTTGGTAGTGAAGCTAAGAGGCCTTGTAGCAGCAAGGTCGCATTGTACTGATAGCCTGGTCTGTGCAGCAGCTACAGTCCTGCCATTAACATGCGTCTTTGTGAATCCGATCACAATTGGACAGCTCTCAGTGCTTCAGTTCACACCTGGCATTAACATGCATCTCCACATGCTCTATGTGCCAATAAACACGGACAGAATTTCTGTTAGCACACAAAACATTTTTATAGGTGTGTAAATCATTAGTCATCCCACGATGACTAATGATTTACACACCTATAAAAAGCGCTGCTCACACTCTTTGTGTGCTGATGGGCGTACTTATCTATGCATAGATTATGTTCGGATTTCCGGGTACATTTTATGAATCAAAAATGATGAGGTTATTGTCTTCCGACCGGACCTCCGTGCCGTAACACCGGCGAAGTTGCACCACGTTCCGGAGAGCCGGGGATAAGAGCAGGCGGGCGGCTGTCCGATCTGTGCAGGACACCGAAACAAAAACACCGAAACATCCATCCCCTGACAGTACCGTAATAATATCCAAAACACAAGATTCACTCTCGGTGGTTTCTGTGACATGAGAAATCCTTTCAAAATACAAAGGTTTAAAAATACAGAGAAGTTAGAAATACACGCTTGCTCAGACGTCGTGGACCATGCCAGTGAGCGAGCACTTAATTGTGCCCACACGTCAGATGAGCAGGTGGTCCTTCAATGTTGCCCAGGACGCATTTACTTACACACTCCTAAAAGAATGTCGGCACTTAATTATTTAGTCTAAAAATGTCTTTAAGAATAAAAAGAAAGTCACTAGATGATGCCACATACTAATATGTACATCCGTGAAGCCATAACATAAACATTTAAATGTAGAAGTGAAACAAGTATTGAGAGAACCTCATTGAAAATCCAACTGACTTTTTTTAACCATGCTAATTACTAAAAATACAGCCTTTGACCAGAGTCTTCTGCAACAATATGCCGAGTGGTAGATCAGGACGATATTTATTTTTTTAAAGACAATCTAATATCGTTGTTTATCAAATATTAGTTTTTTTTAAGTGCCTTTAACAAACACCATAAGCCCTCGACATTCGCAGGTTTACGCTGGGTTCACACTAGATGCTGAGGCGCTGCAATTTTAGTGAGCCGTGTTCCTGTTCCACCCTGTAAACCCCTCACGCTAAAGGATCATTTCGGCAGATAATCGGTTTAGAACAGCCTCGAGTAGGGAACACCCCTGAAATTGTTGGGAGAGGCGACTGAGACCCAAAATCTGCCCAACTATCCTCTCGTGTGGGGTGAGCAAAAGTAAAAAAATAAAATTAATTACTTTAAAAGAGCACTGCTAGTGTAACAGATATGGATGAATTCCGCTCTTTCCAATACTTTTGTCTGAAATCAAGGACACATTGTTTAAAAAATTGACTGAGAATTGCCATTGTTATGATTATAATCTGCATATATACCGTCTTTTATAGCTATCAATTGTACCTTACGGTTTCAAACTATTTGGTCATCAAGCATAGACCCGTTTTGATTATGGTATTATTTCATCATTGCTCCTATTTATTTCCTTTTTATTTATGGAATCTTTTATGTAATTTTATGCGAGTCCTTCAGAGTTGTTTGATTTGATGTTGGACAAAAAAAAACACTTCCTAATTCCTTTACACTCGTTCAGCATTTAAATGACTCTCAAAATAAATGTTGGCTGAGGAAGTAGTAAACAGAAACGTGTAGGTGTCTATCTGTGAGCACACTGTCCTCACAGCCCTTTCCTTGATTTTGTCTCCAAAAAAGCTGGTGAATGTTGTGGGTATTTAATTGTAGCACAGTTAAGAACGCAGGAGCTTTACAGCAGCAGGTGCTTAGTTTTCATCAGCATTGGGTATAATGCTGCGTACTCGCGTACAGAATTATCTGTATTGCTGTTCAAGTGAAGTATAATTCAGTTTACAACAAGCCTCTTTTCATCCTCAGGACAAGGACTGTTGGAGATGATACAATTTAATGATTTTTATATTTTTTTTTTTACGTACTCTGGCCTATTTTAAGTTCAAACATGATTAAATGGAAACCTTTTCCCAAAAACACGTGCTGCGCGATGTCTGAGCTCCAGTATCGACCCATTGATAAATGTCAGTGTCAAATCAGGTCCCTTGCATATTGAATTTTATAGTGCAACATTCCACACTGAATAATAGAATAAGTGTCCGGATTATAAAACATCAATAAATTGATATTTTGTGGAGTGACATCATTTTGAACTTGGAAGGTGGAAATATGATGAGCCGACGTGAGGAATCAATATGCAGGCAGCTGATGGAGTGAGAGCTGACCTTTTGCTGAGCAGGCGATGGGACGACGCACAAGGGGGAGTAGACGTAGAAGGAAAATCAAAAATAATTCTTATGAATTCAATGAAAGATTTGTTGTTTTTAATCTAAATGTATTGCGTTGCATTTCATTTGCGATTACAGTTGGTGTAATGGCTGTAGGGATGGGTTTTCAACCTGATTTAGTGATTGTTTCTTTTGTGGACCTATTTTTACAAATGTCTCCTCATGGCAAGATCTAAGCAAATACTTAGTACATTGGTATTATAGCCAATAACACCAACAGCTGACGCTACGCAAATTACACCCAAGATATAATAAAGTACAGTTTTCCTTTGGTATGGCATTGGTTTTGATCTTGCATATTTGATTTTCTTTGCGTGCTAAGTATAGCTCAGGTGTTGCTGTGATTTCATAGAAAGCACTTTTAGGACTTGTCCACCTCGGCTCCGAAGTTAAGCATGAAAGTTAATTCTTGATCAGTTTTACCAAAACAAATCTCTAAGTCTACTTACTAGTTTCCCCCAGTTTTCAACCATATTACACTTGGAGACGGTCATGGAGTTTAGGGTAACATTAGCACCTCTGTTGTGCTCTTTCTTAGACTTGGGGAAGTTTAAACTCCAGCAGCTTCAGCCACACTTTTGTCAGCTGAGATAGTGTTAAAAGTGCCAACCAGAGCTGCGGCGATCCAATACTAAGTACTGACACTGGCCAAAATCACTGGGTCGGATATCGGAGAAAAAAGTAGTATAATGTGATACAATCCATTGGCCTAAACTTTCAACAACTGTCATTGTGCAACAGGCTACATTGGGTGTAGCGTTATATCCAGTAGTTTACACTGGAATTATCCTTTTCTATGAAGACCACGTCTATAGTGCATTATAAAAGCATCATGACTACACGCTTAGACAATGCTTTCCGATGCACCATATCAACAGTCATATAATGCATTATAAGTCACGTCTATAACGTTTTAAGTGTCTCATGTATCCTCGTGACTAGTTATAAACAAGGTGTTGACTGATAAGCTTATTATACGTTATGACTACCTGTACTCTCATATACAGAGCTCAACAATCAACTGTTGTAAGTTCTCATAGAGTGCTATAATAGGCCACGTAGTATCATAAGATGTCATTGTATGTTGACATTACAGCTGATGGAATGGGAAGCAACAGGGTTCACTCAAAGGGTTCACCGTTATTGTTCTCGCCTTTTTCTCTTTCTTCCAGTAGATATTGCTGTGATGATAACATTGAGAATATCGATGTTGTGATGTGAGGTGTGTTGTTTCTGTCATTAGCTTTCCTTTTCTATATTCATTACAGTGTGACGATAATGTTGTTGTTTGTGTTTCACCTGCAGTATTGGTGAGGTAATAATATGCCATCGTAATGCTGTTTTGGAGGAAAGTTAATTGAAATCTGAAGAGTACATGATGTGTGTGGGGGTTGCTGGCTCTATCATTGTCTCTCGTTGTGCAGTCTGTTGCAGCATCTTGCAGCGGAGTCTATTAAGAGTCATTTATTTGAGCTGTATGGCAGATTGATGCTAATTGTAGCGCTGAATCCATTTACTGTCAGTGTGGAAGACAGACAGGGAGAAAGAAAGAGAGGGTGAGAGAGATTTCAGTTTCCAGGCGGAGCAGCTTCATTTTGTCTTGCCCACCATCCATTTTACAGAACATAAGTTAGATCACAGATTTTTTTTTTTATTAAATAAACTGCAAGAACTTCCCCTCAACCCACATTACAACAAGGTTTGAAAGCAATATTAACGATAGAAAAGTTGCCACTGTGAGACATTCTGTACAAGCTATGCCCTTTAAAAACTTTTCATATTTGACCTTTAACAACAGTATAACAGAGACAATTGGGAAGGGACTTTGTGAGTCACCAAGCAGAATGGCACCTCCAGAACATGTACTATCTCAGAGAAAGAGAAGAAGACTTTTTTATTTTAGGTATGTATGGTTTAGAAACACACACAAAAAAAAGTATTTATTGTAGTTGAATATCTTGCATTTGAATGAAAATGGCAGGCAGAAAGGGACGAGCACACAGGCACAGAGATACCATGTTTTCTATGACATTTACATTTAAATGAGCACTAATGGTATTATTAGATGTCAGAGCAGTGATTTCTCTCTTAAATATGTGCCGTCAGTGACAGCGCTAAAGGCCCTGCTACACATACAAATGGACAAAAATGTGGACAGCTGACAAGTTCTTTGTTCAGTTTATATCACATTGGGTGACCACATTTGATCCACATGAGTGTGTTCATACAGCTTGGATTGCAGACCCCTGCGGACATGAGCAGATGATGATATCTACATCCGTTTACAATGCAGCTGTGCTGAAGCCGTAGGTATAATCTGATTTTAAGTCACCTTGTACTGTATTCTTTAGAGTTTCCTATGAATTAAGGTATAATATGCAGCATTTTCTCTCTGCATAGCACAGGTTTATATATATATATATATATATATATAAAATATTCACGTTTGATATGACAAATATTACATTATATATGCCTATTTAGGTTTATATAATATTCCAAATTCCTCTTTCTCCGGTGGCCGTGCGAATGGGTCTCCATGCCTTCATTTTGATCTCAAATTCCCATAAATGAAGTTTTGTGACTGTATCTTGCACAATCCTCTAATCTCACATATAATCTGTCCATAGACCGAGGTATAAAAGTACTGGCAAAGCACTCAAACCAGTTTCTGTGGTAGTTCCAGATTGATGGGTAAGTAACCTTTCGACCAAACTGAGCCGACGTTTCATTAGCGTTAAAATTACGATTCTGTGGCCCATGTTTTGTCTCGTCAAAAATAATGACGAGCAGTTTGAACTTCTTCAGCAGCCATTGGAGGAGGGCATAGATCTGAAGTCAGAGCGCAGATGCATCAAATCATCAAAAGGCTTGAGGCAAGAGGTTCCATAATGTTCTGGCAATGGAGATAAATGGTTCTTGTAACCTCTCTAGGTTGCATCTCTCAGTTAAGGATCCGTTGCTAAAGTCAAGTTGGCCAGCTAAGCGTCCATCCCTCTCTTGCACAAAAGGCACTCATGGGCTTTAAACCATAAGTATGCATGAGTGGATTAGTAGACTGGGTGTCAGCTGTTTAGATGTGCACCCGTGACAAGCACTTCAGGTTCACCATGCCCTCTATACTTATCTGTGCACCGGGGGCTGACAGCTTCATTGTTGGGGTGTCTTCTTTCCCATCTTTTGGGTGGGCGGGTTAGCTATTGTCAACACTTTGGTTTCACCTTGTTGTCAAGCGTGTACTTTCATCATTTTCAGGCCAGCTGCTAATTATTTTTAGAATGTCTATCCTGTCACAGACTCTGTCCTTGCCTAAAACACCATCTCCTATGCAGTGATAGATGGGGCAGTTTTAATAAGTTTACCCAGTCCAAATTGGACATCCAGGTGTCGCATTAATCTCCTTAAAGGTCTCTCCAGATGATTTGTTCACCCAGAGGAGACTATTTGGAAGGACAATAGTGCTCTTGGATACTCTACCTGAAGTGCTAGAAAAGAATTACATTGGGACAATGATTTACTTCCAGGAGTCATCACTGCGAGCATGCTAGGCAATCAACAAACACTTCAGGAAGGCATTGGCAAATAAATAATCCAGCACATAACCCCCCCAATAAAATCACAATATAATTTTTCTACACTTTAGTTTTTGTATGCAATACAAAACACCACAAGACATAGCAAGACACCACACGATCATTTGTGAGCTTTAGGTGCTGGAAGGCATATTTGGTTATGTTCCCTGATACTCCAGGGGATGAGGGGAGTAACGATAAAATAACCTAAAAGGAGTAAGGAGAAAATGTAAAGTCAAAATAGTTAATTTATTAACAATTAAACAAAAAAAAAGGCTTACTAAACAAATTTCAACCCCCAACTGAAAACAACTTTCTGAGACAGGAAGAAAGTATTGGGTAAATAAAACGCAACCAGTTCAGATGTTAAAGATAAATCAAATACTTCAACGAAAAAATAACGGTTGCACTGCGAGAAGGTAGCCAAAAATCGGATCACTGCATCTCGTACAGAGACACACCAACACGCAGGTAACACGCTGACAACTGACCCACTGGAGCCTGCTGCAACAAGTCTTTTATCTGTTGCCCTGATGAGGAACTGAGATCACCTGAGAGGGGCGGTACCTGGAGGAAGACGGAGACACACCCCACAGCACGTAAGAAGCCAGGCTAGCTTTTCCCCCGTTTCAAGTCTCTGTGCTAAGCTAAGCTAATCGTCTCCTGGCTGTAGCTTCATATTTACCATACAGAGACTGAGTATCAATAATCTAATCTAACTCTCAGCAAGAAAGCGAAGAAGCGCATTTCCCAAAATGTCAAACAATTCCTTGAACTTTTTCATCTAACGATATTTGGATTGTGTTATCTCAGTGTTGACTGACACTCAAGCAAATCAGAGGAGAATCAGTGGATATCTTGGGCCGAGCCCAGACATACTATATGTACTGTATATATAGTAGGTCAGTCTGGGGCCGTCTTTTAATGCATATGTAAATATTAAAATTACAAGATGAAATTAAACATTCAACATCGATAGCTGCAAACTCCGGAGAAGAAGGCCCCATGAGATTTCTAAATGTACCACAGCAACTTAACTTTGTGTTCTATCATTATTCCTCTGGCACAAATGTCCCTAAAACCTGTAATCCTCCCTCGCAGAGAAAGCTGGCATCATTTTATAATTCAATTAATCAAATGCAATATCATGGGGTGAAACCAGAGGGTACCACATTTCATGCAAAAAGCCATTTCTTTCATTTCTTTCTGTCTAATTCGAAAGCTGGCTGCAGCAATGTACATAGACAAATGGTCACAGCTGACTGCAAACGGGTGACTGTCCCAAACACAACAGTAGGAATGTATCCATCCACACTCTTGTCTTGTCATAGTAAAGCAAGAACATCTGTGCTAATCTGTCCATGTGTAGTTAGTTCGACTGCCTAGCTTGGCAGCTGCCGAACTGAAATGATGTGAACTCATTATCCGTACCGACAAAGTTTTGCCGAAAGGAACACCCAAACATGGATGCAGGTGTTTCGGTGAAAGAAAAAATAGTTTTCTCCACAAAAACTGTGTGGGTTTGTCTGTACCGGTCAAGGACAGGAAGAGGAAAAACAAGCAATAGGTGCTTCAAATTTGAAGAAGAAAGCACAAAGGGTGAAAAACTATTAATAGGGACTTGTTTTGTTGTATAAAAACATAACGGTATTATTTATTCAGATTACTAGATTACAAATTACTTTTTTTTTTTTTTACTGGTTGCTATTGTTGATGCTCTTTTTCAAATGTGGACGTAGTCAGAATCAGAATCAGAAATCCTTTATTCGTCCCACAGTGGAGAAATTTACAGCGCTACAACAGCAGAGGGACAGCGCAGATAAAAAGGCAAATATAAAATAAGTATAAGTAAGAACAAGAACACAACAGGAATATTCACCCTAGATTTTGTACTTAAATACAAAACAAGTTAAATGCATCAATGTGCCACACTTTGAGAGTAAATTGAAGAGGCTAGATTAGGGCGTAGTAAACAATTTACTCATTAATACATTGTTTGTATAGATATGAATGGGGATGACGTGGCAAAAAAAGTTCCACCCCCAGAGCATGGTGAACGAGACGGTGTCCGTGATTTAAAACGTGTCTGGTGGGTAATGGCCGAACAGCACCGTTGAGAAGATCCTCCAGCAGCCAACGGCCTTCTCAGACCCTCCGAGTTAAATCTCCGGGGTAGACGTGGACCCCACCCGTTGAGAAGTGTAAAAATATGTTCGGTTCATTATCAAACCCCCAAGGTAATTAATGGGAAACACTGGAAATAGTTCTGAAAAATGAGAACAGTGGGAGTTTTCCTTTCGGCTCAAGCAGCAAAAAAAGTTGTAGCACGATGTGTTTGAGTTTATTTGCCGACATCGCACGTCCTGCTTGCGCACATTGCAATGTCTATGCTAAAAGAAGGATACATATATTGTTTTTCGCGCAGCCGTGGTCTATGTCTGCTACCACAATACTTTAACACTCATCAAAGCTGAGGATTGGAGTCGTGGCATATTTCCCCGTGGTTAGAGTGCATTGGGTGAGTCTTACTTAATATATAAGAGCTGGCTGCTCAGAAAAAGGCCATTATAAGTTATGAACAGAAAATGATTAAAACATTTTTTTTTTTTTTTTAAATAAAAATGAAAGCCTTACAAAGTACATCCAAGGCAGCCCAGGTCTTTATAAGGCTTTTCCCCCATGACATTAGAATGACGATAACAATGGCACTTCCTGGAAGTAATTGTCACAGGTCTACCCCCGACTGTAGCGGAACCTCGCCTTGCGCTGCAGTGAATAGAAGTCTGACCAACAGTTGTTCTGGTTCATCAGTCAATCAGCCAGCATCTTTGACACTGTGCTAGAAAGTCATCACCTCTCAAACAGTGTGAGTTAAGACAGAGAAGGAAGGAACACGGAGTGAGAGAGGCAGGCTACCGTTTCCCCGTCAGAGAAGAAACTTGAATACAAATTGAGAAAAGAAGAGGTGAGGAGGAAAGAGATTAGAAGAGAATTTCTACCGGTTTAATTTACTATCTCTCTTATCCTGTAATGACCCCGCTGCCTCTCTTATCTCTGCCGGTTCAGTTATGAATATAGACAGACCTTTAATCACTGCCTTATGTATTAAACAGCAGATAGTGTTCATCCACCCAGTGTATTGATGTCAGTAGCAGAGCAGGGGCTCAGACAACACAGCTTTAGCAAACTTCACGGCAGTAAAATTTATGTTACAGTACAGTTTTGGTGGGATTATCACTGTCACTGCGTCGTAGCAGGAGTGCGATATTGTTTGTCTGTCTATGTTGAAGAACTGTGATAGGTTCGCAACCATTTGCCCAGTGCATGTTTGCGTGGACTCCACATAGTCACATTGGACCTTGTCTGCTACCATTGGCCTCTAACGAGGCTTTTCACACCATAAGTGCAAGTACAACACTGTGCAGAGTGAAGCCATTTCCTCCAAAGGGCAGCTGACCGAGTTTTCCACATGTTGTCCAGCTAAATTTCAACAAAACTTTGATATGTTAATACGCTGATCTCCACCACCCACGTCCAAAGGTATTCTCGCATTGATGGGAGGTGGAGGTCATGATGGCGACCATATTACTGTGGGGAAAAAAGTGGCAAAGTTAAGTTTTGTGTATCTTTGAATTCTGTATATCTTCTCATTCTGACTTGAGTTTAGTAAAATGAGCGAAACAAAGCATGCTGAATGTTACTCTGTGAATTATGTTGTTTTTTTTAAATCGATTGACCGATGTAGGGGAACCTTTGTCCATGAGTGGATGTCCAGACAGAAAACAGCTCTGAGATTAAATTAAAACCAGTGTAAAGTCACAATAGCTGCAACCGCGAATGCACATGCATCCACATGTTAATGCATTTTCACACACACAACCTCTAAGCACTTAAATCTCCGTGCCAAAATTTCAGCTTCCAAGGGCAAATAACTGTGGCCGCCAAAGGCTGGGGACATTTTTGCGGGCCGACCGATTTAACAATGCAAGCTTTAGAGCTGCTGGCCGCGGCTATAAAATGCAAGGGTTGCTCCAGGTACCGGAAAGATAATGAAATATGATCCAAGACATCTGGTTTAAGTAATGAGCAATGAGTTTTAAGGCTCATCAGACGCCTGCACACCTATGAGACAGGAATTTATGGACTGTGGAGGGGTATCAATCATTTTATCTTTTGACAATCTCCAGGTTACCAGTAGACATTCACTGTACAATGTAGTCTACCAGGAATGTGTGCTTATATGTATTTTGGTGTCCAACACAGCGTCTTGCTGGATACGTTTGCCTTGCTTTGCAAAAGTTGAGTCATTTTCAACCTTTTCCTTGTCAAATGACCTTGCCTTTTTTTAGTGGAGCCATTAAAGTCGGCACCTTCGCTCTGTCACACAGTGGCCTTATTCAAAAGAATTAGAGGGCTGCGCTTTTCCACACAGTGTTATAAACTTGAAAAACTCAATGAACAGGTCAAAGGTCAAGGTTAGCCACTGACTAGTAGCCCTTTAGCTGGCAGGAATTTTCCTTTTTCAGCAGGCCAGATAAAAGGGTGTCCAGCGTGTTGACTCAATCTCTCTCTTTTTTTCCCTTCAGTTTACCCACAAACACTTTGAGAAAATGTTTCTTCAAAAACACAACAAAGAGCAGATTGGAATCTTGAGCATGTGCTCGCTCTTTCATTTCAATAAAGAAAGATTTTTTTTTATGGAGAGTGGGGAAAAAAAACAAACTCAGAAATCTCAGTTTCCTCTGTAAACTGACTATAACTCAAAATGTCAAAATATCCCCTGGTGAGGCAGTCTTACAGGGAGCCACTGTGAGTGGAATACATTACCTGTGTAAGTGGTAGTTCACAAAGAGAAATTGCTATTAACAGCATTTCATTGGCACTTACAGTATATGTTGTTGATGTTGTTATGGCTGCAGCTCTATGTCTGCATTAGAAATAAATGTCTCGACTGCTACAGAATTGAAAGGATTTGAACGGAAGTGGGGCTGCAGAAATAAAACACATTCTGCACAGTGTTCTTTTGCCCAAGAGTATTGAGTTCCTCTCATCAAGCCAACAGTAAAATGACATGTACAGATCTGCTAATATGATATCAAATGTTAATAGAATATTCTTATATTGGGATTTTTCTTGAAACTCCAGCGTGAGAGAGCCGTCTTTCTACTTTCTTTGAGTACACAACTGCTGGACTTTTTAGGAACGGCCTGTCGCTCTGTCCGTTGTTGGATCCAGATTGAAGTATCTCAATAACTATTGGGCGAAAAATATTAATAATTAATATTGGAACTTTCTGAACTTGGGTTCAACACAACAAGCA
This sequence comes from Bovichtus diacanthus, assembly GCA_943590825.1. Lineage (NCBI taxonomy): Eukaryota > Metazoa > Chordata > Actinopteri > Perciformes > Bovichtidae > Bovichtus > Bovichtus diacanthus. The sequence continues at coordinate 2,080,936 of CALSBV010011913.1, forward strand.
AATGGCGGAAAGGAGCATCCTCCCAACGGCCGCCAACATTAGCGTGCTAACACAACAAACTAATATGGTGAACATTGTAAAACATTAGCCGCTAATCATCAGCATGTCACCGTGCACCATAAGTACATTGATGCTAGCATTTAGCTCAGAGGGAGAGAACAGTGATGGAGCCGTTAGCATAGCCGCAGACTTGACGGAGAAACACATTAATGAATTTGAATCAGATCTGTTCACAAGAAGAACATTTTCACTTCATTATTTTTGTCAGATAAGTACAGTGCAATGCTATTACAGCTATTCCACGACATACATGTGTGTTGCTTTAAATGAAGAACTGTTTTCGTTAAACTCGTACATTTCTTTGTTTTACATAGGCTCGGGAATGGAGTTTTCCTTCCTTTCATACATTTTGCTGCTCTCTCTTCCTCACTGTGCTGACTGAAAAACAGAGGAACGCTCCTTCTAAGTCAATTACTGTAATATGAGAAGTCTCCCTGGTATTAATATGGTTATCCCAGTCTGTCACACGGATTTTCACAGCAGCTCTGGTCCAGCATACTGCAATGATAAAAGATTTCCAGCGACACTGTGGTTTCTTAGATGTTCTCCTCCTATTCATTCAAGACAGAGCACATGGTACAGCAGTGGCTTCATGATTTGTTTCAGTGTTTCCTGTAGGTTATGTCCTGTAACAGTCCGCAATCTCTGACTGAAGCGTAGTGAGCTGACTCACTCCATCTTGTTCTTCCTTCTCCCACTTACCGCCTCTTCTATATCCCTGGTTTTCTTTTTCTGTGATGTCTAGCGAAAACATAGCGAGCCTTTGCCAAGACCGAAGCTTTCTGTAGAATCGTGGTCACCTCGCTGGGTTTCTCACCTTTTGTTTCACTCTGCGTTCCAGTTTGCGTGATATAATGTGATACCACCGAATACACTACATGTTGGCATTGTGCAGAACGGTACATGTTTTTGCTCTCATTTCTCTATAATAGAAGTCACTTTTTAAACTTCAACAACACAACATGAGCCAATGTGGACTGTGCAACACTTTGCACTGCTTTGATAGAAAATACATTCAATGATCAATTCTTCACACATAACACAGATAATTTTCTTACTTAACCACCAAAACTATGCATTTACACTCCATTTTGCACATTTACATGCTATTGGAAAAATGTTACATTTAAAGTAACACAACATGGAATTTATGTAAATGAACCTGCAGTTTGCTACACTCTACATCCACATTAAAAACAACAACAACCCTACAGAGGAATTCTTTTTTAGACGGGCCTGACACTGCTGCACTCAATATCGATATCTGCAACTGTCTTATACATGTAGCCTATCTACGTGGAATATATACACACGTTTGTTTAGCTAATAATAAAAACAATTAGAAAAGATAGAATACAGTAAAAGCAACTTCAGAGGAAATAGTGATACATATTGTAATGCTACCTGTTGTGTTTTTTTAGGTCATTATACATAATGAAAAATGTTGTCCACAAATTGATCCTGAGATTAACGGCTGTGTTAAGTTGCATGCTGGTGAGCTCAGTATATATAGATATGTGTAACCAATTGTAAAAAATGTTGGTTTTTTTTAAACTGTAAATACAAATGTCAAATTCGGAGGCCTTGTCAGAAAATATATCTTGTCCTACTTTAGCAAGACTTATCCGGTGCTGAGGAGAAGGTCTCTAATATATAGTTGCAAGCAGTTTCCACTACGGCGCGGTGCACCTGAAGAAAGTTTAGACAAGTTGAACTTTGTTTAGATTGCAATGCAGCGGCATCTGGCAATGAATCCCAAACAAGTTTGAAACAACTGAAGAACCAGCTGGTTTTACAGCCATGCCACTCAATGATGGAGACTCTCAATACAAATTTCTCTTCCGCAACCACATGAGCCATCAGCACCTCCACATCCGTCAAAACCTTTACAAGCGGTACATGCTGATGAATTCAAGTAAAAGGGTGGCATTATCAATTATTATATCATCTTTGTAGATGTAATACGTTTTAAAGATGTTCATGTAGTAAACACACGTACACACAGGTATGTGTGAGGTACACTTCATTGTGCATCCTTCGGCAGTTCTGCTCATGAAATACAATACAAAGCGATTTAATGGTCAGGATCCAGTTTATCTTAAAGATCTCGTAGTACTTTATAAACCAACTAGAGCAGGGGTGGGCAAACTTTTTGACTCGCGGGCCACAATGGGTTCTAAAATTTGACAGAGGGGCCAGAAACAGATGGATGGAGTGTTTGTGTGAACTAATATAAATTACATGTAAAAGCCATTACATGAGAGGATTTGGCCTGTAACATGTAGCAAAGCATGAATATGCAAGGCTCATTGTACAAATTGTTTTCCAAAGGCATTAATTTAATTAAATTTAATTTAAATAAACACAGTAGAGAAACTCACGTTCAATTTCAGTGGGAACAGTGTTGTTGATCTCCCTTTTTTGCCAGTGCATCAAAGTCTGGAGTAAGTTTTGTTGTGGCAATTCTCAGGATAGATCCGAGGTGTTGGTCAGTTAACTTGAATCTGTGACGGGATTTGTTGATGTTCATGACGCTGAATGTCTGCTCACATACGTAGGTCGAGCCAAACAAAGTCAGCATCTTCTGGTGCAGTTTCAGGGTCTTGTGACAGGGGACAGGACACCAGCTGAAGTGACTTTTCAATGTTTTCAAAATCAGAGAACCGACGGCTGAATTCTCCGTGCAGGTCGTCCAGTGATTTGCTGTATTTCTTTGCATTTCGCCTCTTTCTGCGTGGCAAGTGTGGAGAAATGAGCGAAAGATTTGTTTGCAGTTTGTCTGGAGAATAAAGTTAGCTTAGATTTGAAGGCTGTAACATGTTTGTACATGTCGTGCACAAACTGATCTTTCCCCTGTAGTTTCACATTCAGCTCATTCAAGTGTGAAAATATGTCCACAGCAAATTCGTCGGATTTCCCCACTGACTCCAAAAATGCGCCGATCTCCTCTTTCAGGTCCCACACTCGTTGAAACACTTTGCCCAAACTTCACCAGCGGACACGAGAGTGGTACAGTAAGTCCTGATGATCCGCATCAGTTTCCTTCAGGAACGTAATAAAGTCCCCTTGCTCCTATAAAGTTGACAAGTTTTACGTGCATTCTTTTAAAAACTCGCCTTCGGAGAAAGGCTTGCTAGCTTTTGCTAATTTGAATGCCAGCAAAAAACTTGCCTTGGTAGTTGACTCTTGAATTGCAGTTTGTCGGTGAAAAAACTGTTGCTGAGTCTGTAAATTAGCCACCAACCTCTGAGCCGTAGCCGTCCGTTCTTGTGTTGACTGCTTGCTAGCATAGTTAGCATGCTTCGTAGCAAAGTGACGGCTGATATTGTACTCTTTGAAAACCGCGACAGTTTCTTGGCATATCAGGCATACAGCCTTTGACTGGACTTCAGTGAAAAAATATTTTGTTGCCCAGTATTAAACACTCGGCACTCACTATCCACTTTTCTTTTCTTTGATGAGCTCATTTTTACAGAAGGGCTCACAGAGCAAAGCTAAAAACAGAAGAAGTAATGGTACCTTCAAGTGCTATGGTAAAGATGATCTTTTCCACTTGTAAACTGGTAATTACAAGTGCGTTGTGTGTTGTGTTCAGGGGCAATTTTCAATTGGTTTTTGGTATTTACCATAATTACCAGAGCACATGAAGATACAAAAATATACCACACGCCAACAAGGTGAATGTGCCTGAAGTGCGCCGATCTTTTTTTATTATTATTATTATTATTATTATTTTTAAATATAATTTGGACAAGTTCGGCGGGCCGGATTAAAAAGCCCAACGGGCCGTATATGGCCCGCGGGCCGTAGTTTGCCCACCCCTGAACTAGAGCATTGCGCTCCCAGAGTGCAGGGTTACTTGTGGTTCCTAGAGTTTCTAAAAGTACAATGTGAGCCAGAGCCTTCAGCTATCAAGCTCCTCTACTGTGGAACCAGCTCCCAGTGTGTGTTCGGGAGGCAGACACCCTCTCCACATTTAAGAGCAGGTTAAAGACTTTCCTCTTTGATAAAGCTTATAGTTAGGGCTGGCTCAGGTTTGCCCTGGACTAGCCCCTAGTTACGCTGCTATAGGCTTAGACTGTCGGGGGA
>CALSBV010011913.1:2085484-2112271 GCA_943590825.1 Bovichtus diacanthus
ACACACACACACACACACACACACACACACACACACACACACACACAAGGACACACACACAGCACCATACAGAAACACACGATCAATACAAAAAGGCAAATATTGTCACAAACGCACACAAAGACCACGTGATGCATGCATGTAAGCACAGATAGTAACACACACTTTGACGCACATTAATGAAGGCACACTCATAAACAGACGCGCGCGCACACACACTCTCTTTGGTCATGCTGAAGTGTAAACAAGTAAAAGACGGTTTCAGAGTGGCCTTGTCTTGTTAGGGGCTGCATGAATAAGAGGCTTGCAAGGGAGGCTTATCTGTTTGGCAGTGCACGCACTCTCTCTCTCACACACACACAAACTCACACATCTACACACTTTTAGGAGCCTTATCTGAGTCAGGGTAGATAACATTGCAAGGCAGAGAGTAAGGAGCAGATCTCACCATGAATGGAACATGTACCTGGCTCAGGAAACTACTCACACAGTCAGACACACACACACATGCACAGTTCCCTAGGTTACAGAGCAGATGTTATGACCTGAAGCACAGTCGCACGACAAAGCGAACATGACTAACAACGCTGTTTGCCTGGCACTATGTATGCACAGAGAAAGGCATACGGCAGAGCTGACTTATGATGGAAAGAATGTTAGGGAGAAATACATACATCAAAACTGGCAGTAGTTAAATCAGTCAACTGCAATTGGTTATTATAAAATAGAACAACATAATCAATCTGGGTTTGCTAATGCTACATTGGAATATGTGTAGGTTTTTGCTAAGAAGTCAGTGTATCCTTGGTGTTTGTTTTGACTCGCATACTCATTTGATCGAATCACAGCTGCAGAAAAAGAGACATTTCAGTTTTGATTTGAATGTTTCTACACCGTTACCAGTACTGGTCATTTCATTGGTGCAACATTTTGTGTAGGTGGGTACTAAAGAACCGTAAAACTCTTATACGCCAAGTCCCTTTTACTGGCCAGGTGTGTGAATGTTGTCACGTGAAGGCTGTTGCTCACTGTCTGCACTTTAACTGACACAAAGCAAATGTTTCTCCTCTTCCTGCACCGAGTTGTTGGGTACGCTTGTTTTCTTCAACTTGCTGACTACAAAATAAAAGTAGCCCCGGTTTCCTATTTTTTTTTTTTTACCTCTTTTTCATTTTGGTAGGCCAAATAGGATCGTCGCTGACAGATAAGTGTGTTTTAAGAAGACAAAGAGAGATGTTGTGTCGTAAAAAACGAGCTTTGTTAACTGTCTCGGAGCTAGAGCAAATTAATGAGTTAGTATGAATGAGTAGAGTTTTGTGCGAAAGAAATGAAAGGCCTGTCCCATATAGAGGCCTTTCCCAAATATAGGCTGCTTGTGTTCAGTGATTGAAACAAATATAAGCCTGGGCTATTTAATGCAATCATATGCAGTACTAAAACTGTAATATTGCTTCACCTTGGTTTACGGGAGTAAAAGTCTGATTCATTTTTCCCATAGATAATGTTATGTGACTCTTAGTTGGAATCTTAAGTGCATAAGATGAACAACTGGATGAGGAAACATCTGGTAAAACCTGTGTACATAAAAAAAAAAAAAAAAAGAAGGAAGAAACATCCAATCACCAAGCATAGAATCCTGTGACAGACGCTGCTAACAGCTGGTGAAAGCTAAAGATTACGCTGTTGAGAAAACAGACCTGCATATGACCTTCAGGCTAAATCAATTTGAGTTTGGATTCTGGGTCAATTTGGGATGATTTAGCGACTATGTTGCCACGTTTTGTTCACAAATGCTTGTATTCACGCCTCTGGCTGGCTACTTCTCCATAGCAACAGCGGCCAAGGCTCATAGGTATTGTAGTAATTACACCCATTATCTGTGAGAGTCCCTGTTTGAAATGGAAATATAGAATGTGGGAATCAGCACACCCTGCGCAGCTCTAACAGCCACACGGGCACTCAACCAAGCGAGGGGCAGACGTTAAGCCATTGATAAGTCCCATTTGGGATTTTAGCACTCCCTACGTTACTCTGTGTCATAATTCAAATCACAGTGTAATGTACTTCACAGAGAGCTGAGGTTACAGGGTGACTTGTTGCTGGGAGTTCTCACACTTACTTGCCATCACCACATCTGGAACTGTGAAAGAGGGACAGCGAACGCGAGCTGGATCACAGAACACGGCACGGGTTGACCAGAAGCTGTCGCTTAATCAGCAAGTGCGACATTAACTCTTGTGCCTCACTTGGGTCATTTTTGGCTTTTTCATTTTTAGATCATTTTGGCTGTGTTAATGCATATGGATATGCATACATTTTGACAAGGGTGTGAGTTTTCTTTCCATTTTGGAAGTTGAACTTCAGCTCTACAATCAAGTGTGCAGCCATAGTATAGACCAGTGGTCTTCACTATTTTTTTACGTGAGAGCCACATTGATAGGACAAAGTCACTAGGAGAGACACTTTTACCGCAAAGTATGAAAAGCTACATCCAGTCATAAAAAGCATGTCTGCTTATTAATCTGTCATCCCAACCAGAACATACAATATGCAATGCAGCCAACCAATACATTCATTAAAAGCAGGATTACTTTCATGTCATATTTATAGTTTGTTGTTGCAATCCTTGTGAGGTGTTCAAGATGTTCATTGGTAAAGCGGTTTCTTTGTTTCGTCTTTATAGAGTTCATGGTTGAGAATGTTGACTCACAAGTGTATGTGCTCACAGAGAAGGACATCACATCATCAATTTAATGATATAAATCATTTTTTAGCAAATGTCCATATTCATAAGCATGCTTATGATAACATATTTTTTAATGACCTTAAGTTTATTTTTTTCTATACTAGCCCATGTCGTGTTCTTTTATTTAGAAATAGAGACGCGTATAAATCAATTTCAGAAAACTTCTCTTCATATTAACTCTATTTATTCCATGATGATATGATGAGCATTACAAAAGTACTCGGCTGAGGACCGCCCCATTTCACTGTTCCACAGACCACATTTAAGTAGTTACTCTGTCTCACAGATCTACAGAACGGCCACGATCTCTAGTTTACAAAATATTTTATACCCGCAACCTTTCAGGTATAGTCTTCTCCCATTGGTTGGCTGGGGCCAGGTCCTATTGGCCCCTTGTTGGCACTTAGGCCTGTCCACGCCTCTCAGCGCTTCTCTGCTCCAATCAGATCTTCTGTCACCCTTCAGGCAGTGTACTCTCCGTTTCACAGTTTACAAATATTGCTTCTTATTTCATAGTAGGTGGGCCACTATACTATGCGTAGTCACTTAATTCAATTCCATCTTTCATATCGCATTTAATACTTCTAAATAAGGACACAATAAGGCACATTGTAGCAGCTTATATATTGATTATTCTCACACCCACCATGTATCTACCCGTTCAAGAGCACATTCGCCATTGTAGTGCTGGATAGACCGCCAAAACTGGCAACTCCGCAGTGAAAAAAGTTTAAATATCTTATTTCTAGTCTATATTTGCATCTTTTATCAATTATTATTATATATTGTTATATGTAATAGCCTTCCTTGTTTTTAGTGTTTTTATGAAATATGTGTATTGACTGCATAATCATATCTATCACCCCTTTATTTAGCCTCCAGCCATGCGAGCCACCAATTAAAGCTTGGCGAGCGCGCAGGAGGCTCGTGAGCCGTGCAATGAGTAACACCGGTGTAGACAGTCACAATGAGGACAAAGATGTCCCCATTGAAACCCAATAAAACCACAATGTTTAATCCCACAGCCTTTACAGCCTAAACGCAGGCATTCTATTATATCAGGCTTTCAATCTAGAGTCCTGGCTTTACAAACTATTTTTTACCAGATTAATCCATTATGTCATGCATGGGGCAAATACAGTACATGCTAAGTTCCTGGTTTCATGCACAGAAAAAAGAAAATGCAAAATCAATGTCGTTGATAATTATTGACATATCCCAAATAAATATAACCCCCCCTAGCATTTAATACTTAAAACAATAATCATATTTGTGTTTTAGAAGTAAAAACAGTGACACTATTTAAGCAAACTGGCATTTAAAGGGTTACAATTCTGAAAATGAATGAATATTTGGTGATTATGATTAGGACTGACATTTGCTGTTGTGAAAGTGGAGAATCATATTAATATATAGCATTTTTCATAGCGGCTAAAAGCTTCAACACAATGCACAAGCTGCATTATTACATTACCTTACACAAAAAGTCGAGTTTGACTCGTTCGAGTGTGACATTAATGTGTTAAGTGAGTGTTGTTTAATGTAGGATTTTAGCTTCACTGTGGTGTTGCAAAGATAACTGTAAGGTTCTGACTGTGTGTGTGTGCGTGTGCGTGTGCATGCTTTAATATGGAGAGAAAGTGTTTCTCAGCCTTATTATTTTAGAACAAAGCTGACTGTGTCAGAGCTGTCAAAACTTTGGCTGCTAATGAACCTCATACTGTATCTGTAGATGCTTCATGCACTATAGATAACTCGACAGCATAAAAAGGCCAACTTCAGTGTTTAGGTGCATCACCAGTGGAGGAGGCATTTTCCATGTTGTTGCAGCTTAACAGATCATAGTTTCATTCTTCAGTTTGAACATAATGGATGTCTTTTGCTATAGTCAGAGGCCATAATGTCTGGTCTAAAGGAGGGTTGTCTTAGCCTGCCTTGGTCACAGCCTCCAACTGCTGTAATGGCTAATACTCAAGCTTCTAGCAATAAATTCAGTGCTCTGCCTAGTTGTAGTTTGGTTATAGTTTAACTGACGTTCCAGCATGATCACAGGTTCGAAAGGACAATTGTCATTAAAAACACAGGATTATTTTTGCTGTTACAATATGACGTCAATGCTAAGTAGACCACACAATTTAAAATAGAATAAGAGCTACAAAATAGACCCCAATTTTATCTAAACTGTTGTGATATGAAAACTAATATCACAAATCTGAAATCCACTGTCATTCAGGAGTCTGCACTTTAGACTGTACAACAAAAGAAGAAGATGTATTCACCATGACATCACCCACTGGTTTGTAGACTACCATGTGAAGTTTGGCGTTATGGCCGGCACCATCTTGGTTTTTGCATTGGTTTTCCCTTGGCCTGCACATATATAGACAGTTGGACATCAGTTGTATTTTTGAGTTCCTTTTTTGTCAACCTGTGAGCTTCTCCCTGAAGGGGTTGGAATTAAGCAGATTTCTGGCAAGTCAATTCAAGACACAGTTGAGTGCGTCTCTCTGCCAAAGTACACAATCCGTGAGTGCAGAGAGCCTCTGGGTTCTCTGAGTACCTCAGGCCAAGTATCATTTCACAAGCCAGTTTCGGCGCACTTTCCTCTTTGGGGTGATGCTCGTATCATACAACTCAACTTATTGTCAGCCAAAATGTTAGCTTAGAGCAACGGAGCAATGATGTGAGCGGTAGAGCACAATAGTGTCCCTGGACAGCTGTAGGGTGCATTCTCTGTTACATCAAATGTACTGATGTTGTATTATTTGTAAAGTTTCAGTTTAGTGCTTGTCTGGTTCAATTCATTTGTTCTTGAAAAGCTCCAGTGCGGTGTCGAAGTGACGCTGGTGTTGTCCGTGATGCTGAGCGGCTGTTATCTGACAGGCTACATTTAATGTGCAGCACATTTTGGTTGCAGATGTAAAACCTCACTCCCGTATTGCACAAGAAGCTTAAATTGCCTCTAGTTTTAGCCACTGTGCTGAATTTAATGAGAGTGAACTGTCATTACATTGAGTTCCACAACAGGATCAGAAAGGCCAATCATCAGGAGGACCCTAAGGGCACATTTCAGAATAAAATAAAATAAAAATAAATAGAATAAAATTTCCTTTCAGCATGCTGAGTTGTATGCAGGAGATGATGTCATTATAATCACTATATATAGTATATATATCAACTGTAATGATGAAAGACATACTTTTCTGGATAATGGTCGCCAAAGACTAAATTGCATGCTAACTTCTCCTAGATATGACTGTAAATAAACCCACATATGGGAGGCAGTAAATCTGCCAGGGAGAGGAGGACCATGAGGGCAGAAACTGTTAACATAGTAACTTCCCCTGGCTGAAATGTCACTTTCCTAATATTCTGTTTATATTTTGTTAATTTTATGTCTAATACATAGACTGAATATAAGAAGTTCTCGTAGTCACCGTGACATCATATATTGGTTTGAGGACATCCATTGGTTTTTGGAACCATCTTGGTTTTTGGAACCAAAAGTGACACGAGGGTGGATCAAATGTTAGAATTAACTTTGCTTCATTGTCTATTTTACTCTGTACTCTGTATTGAAGAAGACTTGAAACTAGCGATTGAGACCATAAACTCATGAGGAAAATGTTTACCGAGGTAATAAATCAAGAGGGAAGTAGGGCCCTTTTCTCATAGACTTCTATAAAAATCGACCCGTGGAACCCGCAGACCCGGAGTTTGCCACTTAACATGCATATTCAGGGGAACTTATATGAAGTGTCAGTGCTTGATTTTTAATATGTGAGAGAGAGAGAGAGAGAGAGAGAGAGAGAGAGAGAGAGAGAGAGAGATCCCAAGGCAGTAATTAAACCCCGGAAGGTCGAGGTTATATGGCATGCGCCATAGGCTTGGTAGGTATGTGAAATAAAGATGAGAAATGATTATGATCCATCCAAAAATTCTACTCAAAAATCAACAAAAACTGCAAGTCCACAAAATTGGACAGGCAAAATATAACTCTGAAACGTAATTACCAATTATTTAATTTACGGAAAAAAACTAAACTATCAGTGAAATAAATAAAAAAGCTGGTTATACTATGTACTACAAATAAAAGCATCCTTGGATTGAATTGATCATTACAGTAAATGTAACACAGCAGTTGATCTCCACTGGTGTTTATTGGGTCCAGTGCTTAGCTCACTGAATAGCTGGACGGGGACATTTAGTGAAGCCAGTTGTGTTTCCCTTATCGTTATTTTGGAACAATTACATGCTCTAAATGTTATTTCAAAGGCCATTACACCCCACAAAGGGAAAAAAATGAATGTGTAGATAATAGACGCAATGGAAGAAATTCCTGGATTGAGGCTTTAAGTCATTGCTGAGTTCGTACTTTCCTGACCACTCATCTGTGTGCAAAAGGATTTCAGCCAATATGACCTGCTGCCGTCTGCAATAGCCATAACAGCTAATCAATGGCTTGATCCACAGTGACAGAGGGCTAAAGCTTCAGCAGCTTATGTTGATACTGACAGTGCCTTTGTGCTCCCATCTTCAGCTTTTGCCTCAGCGGATAGAGTTATGACACAAACACGACCAGGGTATGGGATTTTATTGCTTCAGAGGCAGACAATTCTATGAGAATTCTGTCCGACCGAATCAAATGGTGGCCAGTGAAGAGCATTCAAAAGGTTAGCTCTAGGGTAGACAACTGCAAGATTTTTTTTATAGTATGTACAATCAATATAGGTAAAGCTGAATGAGATTCATCCTGGTGTGATTTGTGAACGTGATAATTGTAGGTCATTTTGACAACTTTACAGCACTTCAGACCTTATCTTGAATTGGTTACTGGATGTCTACCTTTCTGATCACTGATCCAAGTCACACTGAGAGGATTTCTAGGCTGCTTTCCAATTATTTTGTGTCTACCCTCCGTTCCCAACATGGTCCCCAGATAATCCGACAATCAATGCACTGATCAGCACCACTGGAATCCTGCAGTTTTAGTGGCCTAGTGTGTCAAAGGCATCGGCCAGTGACCGCTCGTGACACTGCACTTGTTAAGGACAAGCCCTTGTTATAAGTCTTATAAAATGTAGGTTAGAATGGTTTTAGGTTTAGAAAAGAGGACATGTTGTTCGGCAAATCTCTGGTGATCTATTTGTGGAGCCAAGAAACCATTGCAAGGATGTCTATCCACTGAAATAGAGCCACATTCTGGAAAGAATCATAGGGTTTGGGGGTTTAGTATGTGCTGAGAGACTACTTTAAATTCAGTCATTATCTGGAGAGGAGTCTTGTGCGCCGATGTCTGTCCCATAAATTCCCGTCTAACAGAAAGCTCCATATGTGTGAACAGAATTCAAAGGGGACTCTTGTTATATTTTACACAGATTTAATTGATTTGTTGAAGCTCCTAGAAATACCATCTGTGAATTCTGATTGCTGCTGAATTTATTAAGGCTCAGTTTGGTGGTTTATGTGCACCATATCTAGGCCTGGCACGATAATTATGTTATCGACTTATCGTACAATATACAGACATGACCTTGTTTATCTTTAAGTTATCCAATTATTGTCGTTTTAAGCCGAATGAGAAAGGAGTGTTGTTGGTATTGCGTATATCTAACTTATAGCTATGTTGTTACTTTGCACTTTTTGCTAACTATTGAGAAACTGGTAGCAGTATATTGCCTGTTAAAGAATTAATCTATACGCCTGTGCCAAATGTTTAATATTTACTTAAGTGCACTTTTTGTTAACAGAGCCTGAGTGTCCATCTTTCTTATATTTTGGTAGTACAGTTTTATTTAGGATTTACAAAAAAAAAAAAAAAAAGTTCAGGTTCCAATTTCAATGTCTGAATATTCTTAAAGTTTAAAAGTTCTTTGCTCTTTGAAAGGATGTACTTGCATTATTATGCTATTATATAATTATATCAGTGGCATAAAATGGTTCTGAAAATGACAACATTATCGTTAATCGCAATTATTTCTTGGACTAAATATTGTCCAACAAAAGTGACAGGCCTAACCAGATCCACCACTTCTCAAGGAAAATCATTAACTTCACCAACAACAAAAGTGTACTTAAGACCTAACTAAAACTGTATAAACTAAAGCTTATACAGTGTATACAACCATAGGTGAACACCGACTATTATAAACCATAATACACTCGCATGTCACATGTTACCTAAGGACTGGCTAGTAAATAAGCAGACTATGGTTGCACATTGTTGTTGGGATTCTCACAGTATGGAGTTTAAGCTCTTGGACTCATTTTCCCATGGTCCTTTGTATCTAGAACCTCCCTCACTTCCTGCAATCTGAAGTCACCCTTTTTGCACGTAGGTGTGGAAACTGACAAATGATAAAACCAAAAGACAGCCATGTGTTCTTTCCCTTCCCTCGACGGACCTTCCCGGTGCCACCGTGGCATCGGACCAGAGGAGAGCACACCACCACAGCCTGCAGCATTGGATGCTCTCTGGATAGGCACTCACGTCCTTTTGCCATTAAAGGAGAAAGACCAGTCATCAAAGTGTGATAATAATCAATATATAAGCTGTTACAATGTGCCTTATTGTGTCCTTATTTAGAAGTATTACATGTGATATGAAAAATGTTATTGAATTAAGTGACTACGCATAGTATAGTGGCCCACCTACTATGAAATAAGAAGCAATATTTGTAAACTGTGAAACGGAGAGTACACCGCCTAAAGGGTGACAGAAGATCTGATTGGAGCAGAACATAACATTGGATCGTGGCCGTTCTGTAGATCTGTGAGACAGAGTAACTACTTAAATGTGGTCTGTGGAACAGTGAAATGTGGCGGTCCTCAGCCGAGTACTTTTGTAATGCTCATCATATCATCATGGAATAAATAGAGTTAATATGAAGAGAAGTTTTCTGAAATTGATTTATACGCATCTCTATTTCTAAATAAAAGAACACGACAAAAGTAGCAAAGTTTAGTTCGTCCATGCAGCGCCTTCACAATAGGAGCAACCCGTAGTTAGCAAGTTCATACGGCACACACGTATGTGCCCACGTACGCAGAGCACGTAGAGGCGGTCACAGGGCCACGCACCCACACACACACTCTCTCTTCCACACACACACACTCTCACATTTGTGTACATATTCCCTTTTGATTGCTTAGTATTAGATAGTGTGGGTTTTGACATTTATTATCTTATTAATAAAAGCTTTTTGGAATATACATGTTGGTGTGTTTAATGTTGTACAAGAGTGAGGATTCCCAACCTCCACTATCAAAGAATTTCCATAAATCCTTCAACCTTTGTAGCTTTATGCCCATTGTGTTTATAGTTATTAGTTTAATTATTAATCAGATTTGCTAATTCATTGTCTAGTATATTTCATGAGACTATTTTATGAGATTACATTAACTGGCTATCATTTCCCTCTGACGCAGAGCTTCTGATAAGGAGATTGTGCCCCCACTGAGGTGACTTGGTTTAAATGAAGTCATACTAATTCATATAATTAACAATGATATTAAATATAACAATTATTCTGATAATTATTCATTCCTTCTGATAGCCATTTTAATGTATTTTTGAGCTAATGCAGCTACTTCATTGTAGTGCCAGTTATTATCAACCCTATTTATGATTTTAGGAATATTAATAGTTTTAACAATATTAATTATCATTCATATTTGTAAACAGTCATTGTCAACGCACCCTTTATACTGTGGCACTGTACAAAAAATATAAAAATAGCTTTTACTGCACCCAGATGTTCCTTAACCATAACAAAGTGGTATTTCGGTATTGATTGTATAATTTAATCGATACACAACTTGAAAAAAAAAAAATAATAGATGATCTTGATTAGGTTTTAAATGGTTTATCAATTGTCGATTGCCCACATTTATGATCACTCAGCTAACAAATGAAGTGATTTGAGTATACTGAGAGAGGGAACTATCCCATCAGCCACCTGACAATGTGCCGGTTACGAGCTGATCAATAAACTGATTGGCAGCAGCAGTAGCCTCAAAGTGAGATTACACCGGTTTATTGTCATGACCAATCTTCCTGTGGAGCTGTACTAACACTGGTAAAATGTTGCAGGAACTGTGTGTACCTCCAATAAGGCCACATTTTTACAAAGAAATTAATATGATCAATGTAAAAATTAATAACAATTGTAAATGGAATTAATTTTATTTTTTTTCCAATATTCATGCTACATGTGATACATACTCTACTTTAACTTCAGGTTAAGATCTTTATTTCATTACACTGTCACACAAATGTAGCTTTTTTTTTTTTTAATTAAAGGATAGCGTGCAGCTCTTTCATGCCACTTGTAAGATCCTCTCAACCATTTTAAGGAAGCTGAGCAACCCTCTAATGATGTGTTGACGATCCGTAATCCTGAACTGTTTACATCATCTGTCAACACACTGAATCGCCTGATGTCAACTGGAGCTTTTGCAATTATTGATTGGCTGGTGATGAAAAGGATGTTGACTTTAAAAGGCGAATGCAACAATAGGAGGGAAGTCATTGGTCAGTGGTCCCGCATCACTGACAAAAGAACTGACAATTACAAACTTTATTGTAAAGAGATCAGAAATAAAGACTGTACAATGAACCATGGATTTATTTCACTGCTGTAATCATATATTACCAAGAGACAGTGATTTAAAAAAAGCCATGCTCTCTTCCAGCAGCCTCCTGTTCATGAAGTGCTCGGAAACATTTTGTTGACTTCACCCTCCTGGTCTAAGGACCCAAATCGTAGACCTGCCTGTCTCTGCTTCAACAGACCACCATCAGGCTTATCAGTGCCCTGCAGAAATCCTTTATGGCCACTGAGAGCTGACGTAGTCCCTAAAGGTGTTCGCAGAGGCATCAGCTCAATAAACCCCTGTGAACTCCTGAATCTGATATCAGCTGCAACCTTAACTTTAAAAAGAATCCAACTACCAAATATAATTGTTATTAAACCATAATTACCATTCCTTTAAATCCGCCTTTCATTGTCACAGGGGGAAACAAATATATGAATATCACACCTGGCGATACGCATTTGGAGGCACATGGATGTTTACTTAATTTCAAAGCTACACATGGAAAATAATAATTTTCTACCAAAACCTTTGAAAAACAAATCTATGTTGTACCTCTCTGTTTAGCCATGAAATGTCTCCCTGATGATGAAGCTCATTCACAAACTGTATGGATTTATTCCTCTCCTCTGTGGTCAATATTCCGTAGAACAGCAGAGAGAGAGACAAAGTGTCAGTATTCTTCTATCTTTCTCACAGAGGCACGCCTTCTCAAAAGCCACAGTGGGGATGGTGGAGAAAATGTAATCTCTGGAGTTGCTATATATCTGGTTTTACGGAAGTGTACAGTTTTAAATGGGCCAGAAAAGCCGCACTTGCTCCACAATTTCTCGCATGCACTAGTTTTATCGACGGTGTGCGGAATGAATGACGTCCGGCTGAACACGAGGAGTGTAGGCTGACACAGAGCGCAATACAGGGAGGAAGAGGACTTTCGACAACTTCCATGCAGCAGGTTTAAAGTCGCGTCAAGCGAAACAGGTTTATCAAGTCGCAGTCCGGAAATAAGGGGATTTTAGTTTCAAAATAAAAGCATTGGTCCAGAAGGCGTTATTCGAGTTTATGAAGCCCCGTGACCTTAAACTGTACATTTTAGGTTTTGTTAAGGCACACCCACTTTAATTTCTCTCCGTCTTTCTTGCTTGTTTTTCTTTCTTTTTATATTGAAGATATAGAAAGATAGCTAAAGATGGGCAATTTGAAAGGATCTTAATCTATATAAAAAAAGGTGATCCCAGTTTGATAGTTTGACATCAGTTGTTTGAGCTATATAGTTGACCAGGCACATAGACATTTTAAATTTCATTAAAAAAAAAAGCCTCCCTTACCCTATTTAAACACTTGTGAAACCCTTTAGTATGTATCGCACACTGTTTAATTTAAATATTCTAAAGTGACAAAGACAAGCACAGGAGTATATACTTTAGAAATAATTCAAACTTGTTTTTGACACAGGACCTTACATTTCACTGTAGGCTAATTTAGTGGTGCATATCCCTCAACATATTGTACTTAAACACATTTCCACATATGATGAATCTGGAGCTTTTGGATCCTCCTAAAGGTCTTCGGGCTCGTGGGCAGTTGACAAATCACATGCTCCTCTGGTATGATATTAGTGCAACAAACAAACAAACAAACAAACAAACAAACTGCATGCTTAGATGCCAGGCATATCATCTGCAGATTATGGCTAAGTAATATAGTGACCAAGAAAATGGAATTTATTTTGAAAACCAAATCAGGAAGTCGTACTCTTTGATGTTATCAAACCTGACGCTTGTCATGCCCGCAGCGCTGTATGGATTAACGGTGCAGGAGAAGCGACCGGCGGCGAGGAGGATCACCGGGACTGTACTGTTAACATTCCGGTGTGAGTGACCGGGAGACAGCTTTACTGGGACGTCATCTCGTCTTTATTTTAATTTAATTATTTTCTTTTCTCTTTGTGCGTCTCCTGCAGTCTGGAGTAGAGAGTCGAGTTAACAGAGGGTGCGCGACGTAAACAGAGACCCGGAGACAGAGAGAGAGAGAGAAAGAGAGAGAGAGAGAGAGAGAAGGAGGGAGACCGACAAGCTCGCGACTGTGAAGTGAGTATCCAAAAATCCGTTATTACAAAGGTTTAACGGTCTCCAACAAAGCAAGAAAGGTACTACTCTGGATTTCTGAGGAGTGTTTCAGAAACTCTGCATAACCCGCATACATTTCGTACTGGAATAATTAGACTTTTCTGCCCTTCTGTCTGGGATATTTTTTCTTGTGCTGGAATTCTTCCTATTTTACCTGCGCGAGGACAGCGACCGGCGGGAAAAGGAGGAGGGAGAGAGAGGCATTGCCGAGAAGAAGAGGAGAAAAAGAGAAGAAAAGAAGCGGTTGAAGGGGAGAGGGGCTCCATTTCAGTTTCTCTCGGGTGGGATTCTTCCCTCACCCCGCGAATGGAGGGATGAAACCGGGAGAAAAAGACGGGGAGAGAGAGAAAGAGAGGAGGGAGGAGAGGAGGATGTAGTCGTCGGGCGCTGTGAGAATGCAAAACGGACGCACCCCTCTGGAAGACAGGATTGAACTATAAACCCATACGGAATTTACAGGAACCCGAAGGATATTACACCTCGACATATACATCTATATATATATATATATACATATATATATATATATGTATATATATATGGGCCATATTCGTTATCTGGAACCTATTTGTGTGGAGTTACAACTATAATCAACACTATCGTTTAAATGATGGGATTTAGAAAGATATTTGCGACCTGACACCCGGTGAACGGAGGGACAGTAACATCCGGAAAGAGGTAAAGTTGAAACTCTTCATTATCTCTTTTATACGTGCACAATGACGAAACAGTCTTTTTGTTTTGGCTCTCTCTGTCTTATCTTCGTCTCTCTGTTTCTGCTCATTCTTTCTTTCTGACTGCGTCTGTTGGAGAAGAGGAATGGTGGTTGCTTGCTGAGGGGTAGAAAAGAGGCAGAGGCAGAGTTATTTCTTGATTTCTTTGTATAGACATTTCGTCTAGATGCTGAATTGGGACTGGGGCGAGTAACAGCGGGGTAGAGGGAAGGTGCCGGTTTATTGGAAAACCAGCACTGGGAACATTGCAAGGTCATAATTGAGCAGGTGTAAGTTATAGAAGCTCTGTCTGTCTGTCTGTTTGTGTGTGTGTGTGTCTTGGTGGACCCAGACCTCGGCTAGTTTCAGTAGGCTACATTTCAGCAGCTCTGCACCCAGTTGTGTGCTGTGAATACGCGTCAGTGTGCGTGCACACACGCACGCACGCGGCAGTACGTTTTAATGCCGCCAGAGAGATGGAGAACTTGTGTGCGCGCAGTGTTTGTCTTCAACACCGGTACAGATAAATGTTCAGGCAAGGCTACAAGACAATGTTAACGGGGTTTAAGGAAAGGTAGTTGTGAAGGCACACGAGCACACAACACTGCGCCTCGGCCCCGGTTTGTCCGCGACACACTGCACCTGTGCCTTGAGAGAAAGGTGTGTATGTGGAGCTTAACACTCCTGTTAGTGGGTATAAGCGCTATACTGAACCTACGCGACTGTGAACTGAACTTTAGAATTGAGAAATTTAGCATTGAAAGGCGCATCTGTGTTTGTGCGTAGTGCGTGTGTGCGCGTGCGCAACCGAACCCCAGCCCCCTACCTTGTTGGCACAAAGCTGATGATGATGGCGCTTCTGCGTGTGTGTGTGTGCGTGCGTGTGTGCGTTTTGAGTTGGAAATGATGACACGCGCGTGTCCTGATGTATAAATACTGGCGAATTAGTCCAATCAGTAGACTGAATAATCCAGTACATTGCATTTAAATTGAACATTACTTAAATAAAATAAACCTGGTGCTTTCGAGTGTGCTCTGTCAGTGGTAGTCTTTTAACATTCTCTTACCCACTGACTGAGAATGTGTAATTTGCTATTAATAATAATTTACAATCTGACATGTTGCAGTGAAATATAGTACAGTGTTTGTGCCTTTCCAGCACACACACTACTAAAACAATGTGCTGTTTACCTGCTTAAAGACTAGCATTTGCATTCACCATGCTGTTCTATTCCCTTTGTGTTAGTGGATTAGTAGTTCGTGGTTACTGTAAACATCCTTATGGAGCAGACATGACACATTTGAGACCTAAGAAGACATACTTTACAATCAAGATGAAAATCACTTTAAACCATGCATTCTCTTTTTTTTTAACAAATGGTAAAAACTAAAAAAGACAAGCCTTCAAAAAAAAAAGAGTCATTGCTATATTACCCCTATATGTAAACCCGATTGTCTCTGCCTAATACAGTCTGTATGGGAAAAGGGATCTTACTTTATGTACATTTTTCATTCAATATTCAATGGTTGGAATGTTTGATATTGCCTCCAGCCCACAGAGTGAAATTGCATACCCGATAATGGAAGCCTTTCAGAAACACAGAGAAATGTATTGAATCTTTGTTTCATGCATTTGTATTTTTGGTTTTGAATTTTGCTTGGTCCTGAGCCAGGGACATATTCTTTATGGTGGCGATAATACACACAACATAGCAAGAGCTTAAGAAACATGGCATCAATCCTAATAATTGAGATTAGAAATAAATATTGCTGATTCTGAGCTTACTGAGCGTGCTGTGCCAAATTTACCGAGCGTGTACGAGACTTGAGAAGGTATTTGAAAATGAGTAATGACTGTATGCACTGTCGAGGTCTTCCGTCAAATATAAGACCACCTGAAAACATGTTTTCCTGAGTAACTGCACTGAAAACAATAACTTCTACTTTAATACCTGTGGTGAGCAAAGTGAGTTTTGTTGACAGGTCCTTGCAAAGACTACTATTGGGTCCTCAGAAAATGAGAAGTCATTCAATTTAATGATACTGTGCCGTAAATCAGTATAAATTATCTCAAATTACCATTTTAATCAAAGCTTTTTCCAATGAGGATCTGTGGAGTTTAAAGTCTCCAATTTAGGACTCTGGAATGTCATGACATGTTTTTTATCTTTTCTTGTGGCTCTATCTTTTGCTGGATTAGAGCTCCATCGGTGTGTACCGGTACAGTAGTTTGCATTGATTGATCAAGGCAATACATTTACGCACACGAGCCACTCATGCTGGTGCTAATGGCCCGTGGATATGGAGGCATTATGCAAATGCTTCCCTGGCTCTAGAAAAAAAGAGTGTGGGTGCCTGAGCGAGGGAGAGAAACTGGTGATTTTCAGTCCATTTTAGCTGTGTTAAGCCTCCTATTTACGTGTAAAAGGAGTGGTTTGCTGTGCCATTGGGTGCAGGATGAATGGCAACGCATGTGTGTTCCAGATTGTGTTTTGAGGTCTTGGCGGGAAATGTAAGACGGCAAAGTAAAAGAGTGTATTTTAACGCTACTCCTGGCTTTCACTTGTTGTTGTTTTAGATTTAGTATGCTGTAGTGGCGTCTGCCAAATGAATAGCATTTTAAGTGTACAGAACGTGTGAATAAACGTCTGGTCCAGGGTACTACTGCTATCTTGATAATAAAAGATAACTTCTTATTCCATAATGGCATGTATAGGTAAGCCACAAGCAATATCTCTCTTATCCTCTATTTTTCCACTCTCTCATTATTTTTTTGTCTCTTTCACCCCCACAACTATAAAAAAAAAAAAGTGTTTGCTGTTATCAGGCAGTAGTACCGGGGAGTAAAGAGGCTGTAAGGACTCTTCTTTATTCTTTATAGGGGCAGGGGGGATTTTTATTATACCTGTCTTTCTTCTTGCCCTCTGTTTATCTCTCTGCAACTCTCTCTCTCTCTGTCTCTCTTCCGCTCTCTGTTTAGGTATCTGACAGAGGGCTGCAGGATCCTGCAGAGAGGGTGGTGGAGCTCTAATTCAATTTATTCTACTGCTCAGAGACAGACAGAGAGAGCAGGAGAGAGAGTGAGAGAGAGAGAGTGAGGGAGAGAGATAGCAGAGGGATGGAGACCACAGATGTTAGGGAACATTTCCTATTAACTGTGGAGGGGCAGGCTTTATAGGAAGCTGGCCTGATGCGGTGACATCTGGATTGATTCTGCGGGTGACTGAAATGATGTGTGTGAGAGGTGGTTTGGTCATTATCAACTAAAACAATATGTCTCTAAAATGCTATCAGTGAATTTGAAGGGAGGAATCAAAGACAATCCCTCTTTTATTTCTACATTACTCATCCAACTACCAGCTGAAACACACATGATTTACAAGTCAGACTGAACCTTTTAAATGAACTAACTGAAGAAATGCCGAAGTCCAAATTCTTACTCTGACAAGATATAGCAGGGAATCTATATTTAGTTATCTGGTATATTCTGTCATTTATGTTCATGGGGATTACCTTTAGTGATAAAGAAGAAAATTGAGCAAACTCATTAATTGACTACAACAACAGTAAATTCATAATAATATCTCACTATTATTCAGAATATGACCACATTTCCAAATTTCATATGGGTCATGTACAGTAAACAGCCTGTTCCGTTTGGATATTCTGAAGAAGGCCTTATTCAGAATGTAGCATGTTCTGATTAACACATGTGGGATGTGACAATATTATCCGTTCATACAGACATTATAGACACATATACATTCAAAATATGTGTGTCAGTTTGCAAAAATGACAAATCAGTTTTGTGGCCTCTTGCTCGTTTACGGTCAGCTCTGTGAGTAGTAGACAAACCAACTAGCCAACAGTTTGCAACCCTGGGGTAGAGATGCATTCCAAAAAGAATAGCCTACATTTCCTTCTGTTGGAAGGATAAACACACCTGCTTTTAAACATTAGGAAACACCTAGATATCAACACCACAACTATGTCATGGAGGCATTTTATGCTAATTGGAGAATATTGATGGAAACATTTTTTTTTTTCAGGGGAGAACACCAGAATATTTTGATTCATAACATACATACATAACGAAGTAACAATTCAATTCTAAGGTTTTAGAAAACATATGGCATGAAAAAAAATAAGTTCTAATATTACTAGGACTGACAGTTTGAGGTTTAGCCTGCATCTGCTGTTTATGAGTTACTATTTGTGACAAATTGGAAGGTGTCAGTGTAGGTTAAACTATGATTGAGGACTCCAAAGATAAATATATTTGCCTGGTTCTCTCCTGGTAATAGACCATTGTAGGCATTGTATAGTATTTTTTGCAACAATGGTATGAAATACCTTAATTCGCCAGATACTTTTAATTCATCAGATACTTAATTTTCTGGATTATCCAAAAACAGACATTCCTTTGTGGTTATTTTATCAATAAATAATTCCTCAATTTTGATGACTATATTAAGATATATTTTGACTTACATAGTGTGCTATCCATATTGCTCACCCCATACTCATGAACAGCTTTGAATTATTTTGAACACAGCCTGTGTGACTGGGTCAGCTTCACTGTGTCTGCCCTTGATTGCTTTAGATGCCACCTCTCCAATCGAACTCTCAGTTAAAAAAAGGAAATTCCACATCCTCATGTGCAGAAATCAGCTATAGTGTGCCTCTGGGTTAAACCTTGGGTCCTCACCTCATTTGTGTGCATGTGCTTGCGCTAAGCGCTTTAATATGGAAAAATTCCTCGTTGTGCACACAACTCCCAGTTTGACCCTTAATGAGCTGAATAACCCTGACATAAGTGTTGCAGAAGTTTTTGCAACTGAATGAAATCAAGTGTTTTCATCAAGTTTTTTTCCCTCGGTGCCTCCTGAAGCCATTCAGCTACATTTTAGGAAGACCTTGGGGACCTGACATGACTGTATGTCAAGCCTTACACAACGTCATGGTATTCTTTTTGACTTGGAATTAGTTGTTGATGGTCAGCTAAAAAAAATGGAAAAATTTAAATGGAGGTTCTTTAATTCTATATATACAGTAGGTCCGGTGCCTTGCTGAAGGCCAGGAGGCAGACTGGTACCTCTCAAAGCACCAGTCCACACTCCATACTTGGTTTGGGGACTTAAACCCTGGCCCTCTGGTCCCTACAGACTGAGCTCCTGCCACTAAAGACCATTAGACCATTATCACAGTTACTCATTCTATTTTATATCATTACAAGAATTAAAAGTTTCTTATCCTCTACAAACTTGGAACAGGTCTGCATTTATTTACCCCCCCCCCCCCCCAGACTAATATGCACCTCTCCCAGCAAACTCTCCTCTTTACAGCTTGCAGAATGCAGCAGGCAGGCTTTTTACAGCTGCCAAAACAATGGACCGTATCAGCTATATTTCAACCTTCATGCAGTGGTTACCATTTGAATTCAGAAGTGATTTTAAACTTTAACTGATCAGATATTAACAGTTAATACCTTTCCTTCAGCCTACAGTTCTAATATCTAACCCCCTACAGCTCATAAAACATTTTAAACAAATGACCCATGATATTTCTGTCTGTTTTGACTCTTTTGACTTAATCCAGAGTTCTAATTAACATATATTGAATTTCTAGCAAGACACATTCTAATACCAAAATACTGTTATGTGTCCTTTAAAGGCATTTACACCCTCAATATAACATTAGAACTGCAACTGACACGGATTGATTAGTCGACAGAAGAATAATTGCCCACTATTTTTGATAATCAATTAATTGTAGTAATTTTTAATGCAAAAATGTCAGAAAATGCTGTTTTCAGCATCTCTAATATGGAGATTTCTGTTTTATATCTTATTAAATTGAATAACTTTGGGTTTTGGACTGACAAAACAAGACATTAAAAGACTTCACCTTGAACCTTGAGAAATTGGGATGGACATTTTTCGCTATTTTCTTACATTTTGTAGACCAAACAATTAATCAAGGAAATAATACTTGTTTGGTCCAGGCCTAAGTAACGTACAGGGGAAAATAACATATATTATGATGCTTTATGACATACAGAAAGTATTGCTGCTATACTGTGTTGTTACCACTGTTAAACCACAGTAACTCTAAATAAATAGCCTTGAGTCTCTGCCAAGGCAGGATTAGTTTTTGGCTGGCTGGTAGCTGTAGTTAAGTTCCTGCTTATAATCCATTACAAAGTCACTAATTACATTATAATAGATGTGTATGCTGTTGTTCATGTTTGTGTGGCATTTTCTTGGAAATTCAGCTCATCTGCTGTGTATTTGCAGCGGTCATCTTTGTAAAACAAGGTAAATACATGGAATTCGGAGTGTTATGTGTGTTTTTCAGCGGTAGATATTCACTCTTTCTTTATTTCCTGTGTAAGTTAAATGACTCTCTTCCACATGATTACCCCACCACCCCTTCTCTTTTCGCACACCTGCTGCTTCAAAATCACTCTTAACCTGTCTGACGATAGATCCTATTTTAGGAGGCCAGCGGGGAGGAGGCTCGTGTGTATGAAGTTGTGAGCACGAGCGGTTGTTGACATGACAGATGTGAGACACATTGGGCGATAATGAGTTGTGTTCAGGACAGATAACTGTGGATGAACGTGATACATTGCAGACAGGCTTCTGGCCCAATGCCTACAACCCCACTGGCCCTGTCTGTCTGTCTGTCTATACGTTATGGTAATCGACAATCATGAATAAAGTGTATTCAGAGCTGATAAACTATACAGCCATGTCAACCTCTGCCTTATAAACAAGAAATAAGAAGACAGAAATAAACCAAGAACTTCACTTTTGTATAGCATTTTAAATAAATGCTTCCTAACCTTTTTGGCTTGTGAGCCCTTAAAACAAAGCTATACCTACTTCACAGGTTGGATATTTCTACAGTTTAGAACCAGGGGCGATTACTCTTTCATAGGCTGTTTTTTGTATTTAGAGGTCTGAAAAGATACAGTTGCCCAGAAATGCATTAAACAAGGGCTGCGAAGGTTTGTGTGGGGGTTCCCTATACTCTTGCTGGCAGTGTTAACTACTTTTGTGAGCTTGCTTTTGCCCCTAGCCCTTACATTTTCATACCATCAAGTGATGTTGTAGGAAATTATTCTTTCCACTAGACTGGTGTAAACCATCCTCAGGACTTCTTTCACAGAGAATACATCCCAGTTCTGCCTTTTTACAAGGCCTGTACACTGCATTTTTTTTTGCACAATAGCTTCAATATAATGTCTGTAGAAACTCTATGAGAGAGCCAGTATAAATGCTTTACTAATGATTTGCACATAAATATACTTATTACATGAGTCATCTCAGTGCAAGAAAACAGACAACATTGAGAGGGATTCTGGTGCCAGCTTTCCAGCCTATAGACGACCAGATTTCACTGTCATCATAGTACTAATTATAAATATTGCAACAGAGTTGTCAGCAGGGGATTCTGCCACCAGATATGGCACTCAATCTATGATACTGGCCCTCACGGTTTTAGATTACTCAAACTAACAGTAATGTAGCTCTTCTGAAAAAATCTTAAGGGTAAAGTGTGTAAAACATCAATGCTGGGGAAAGCTTTTTCATAAATTGAGAGATATGCTTTGTAGTATTGCCATTTGAAAGTATTGTGAAATATGCTTTGTAGTATTGCCATTTGAAAATATTGTGAAATTACCTTTGTAGACAGAGATAGCAGGATCAGACTGGGGCACACACACTTGAAAACGTAGATCTTACAATACATTGAATGTGATGTTTAGTGTAAATGCAGCCAGCTACCCACACTTCCTGGTCTCCCAGTTAGCATTCGCCATATGCATCCTTACCTTTCTCTGCCTACATAACAGCTGACACAATCGCTGAGTTTGTGTAACTATAGATGCCTGTGAGTCCTCAGCATGCTTTACTATCAGAGACTGACAACATGTGTGTACTGTGTTTTCTGCACAGCTGCATTTGTATGTTGTGCCAAACCAACATGTCATGTACATTGTGTATGATGTGATGTCGGTTTAGTGTCCTGCACACAATCTCTTTGAATGTCCCCTTTAACATAAGCACAGAGTATGCATTGTAAACAGAGATCAGGCTAATAAGAAATACAGCAGTTGGAAATGGTTAATTACTCTGCAGGCCGAGCGCCTTTCAGTCTCAATCCTTTCAAGCTAAGCAGAGCCATAAAAGCCTCATCTTTTAAAAGCATCAGGTACATAAGATTAATGTATGTTTGTTACAAACAGTATCCAACACTGCATTAGTGGGCCAAATGTATACATTTTGTCTATATGTGTGTTTTTATCCTTTTGGAAAATACTCCCCTAGGCCATTTCCATAAATAACAGTATTCTCAACTTGTCGGGTTAAAAAAGGGATACATACCACCCTTCTCAAGACTTGCAGCTCTGGTTGTTATAGTTGGAGCATTAAGACAATGTAAAAAATAGTAATATTGCATGATGGATCTTTTCAATTATCAATCAGATTCACTTATTCATTATACACAATACATACAAATGTGCCATGACAACATTAGTCTGGATATAGGACTGTATTTAGGACATAGAGATTATGGACAGTAAATAAGAAAACTTAAATGCTCCCATGGGAAATGGGTCACTGCAGCAGTAGAGAAAATCCTATAGATTAGAATAGCACGACTACAGTGCGCACATATATATTTAGAGAAGATAATGAAAATGTCACAGCAGGATAAATGAGATAAACTGAATACAGACACAGTAAGATAAACTGAATGTCATACGGGGGACCATGCATAAAAAAGACTTCAAGGTCTAGACTATTCACCAAATAGGGATAATAACACCCTCAAATTAAAGCTCTGAGTCAGCACTTCAACCTCATCGCCATTGTTCCATTTCAAATCTGATGCACTGGAGAACACATCCAAAACAACACTTGTTGTAAAACCATCTCACTGCATTGTGTCACTCAGCCATTTGGTCTATCTATGTGTTGTTTGTGCATACCAAGTGGTAATGGTTTAGCAAAAATGCACACAGATTTCACTAAATAAATGAAGGAAGATTTTTAAGCACCATGGACAGCTACAGCATGCAGGGACAGCTTGATGTAGACTTTTCAGCACCACGGACAGCAGCATCATGCAGTCACGCTATGTTCACACTATGACCGATATAAACAACAAAAGAGCCGAGCGTGGCCAGCCACATTGTCGCCGAGTTGCCGTTGAAGTGTCGCTCAAGCGCTCGTTTAAGTAAGTAAGAGAGAGAGAGAAGGGGACCAGGAAAAAACATGTGATTGGTTGAAGCTTCATTGCCTCATTGGAGCGCTGAAAATTTTGAACTTTGATTCGTAGCGCATCACACCCTTCACGAAGTGACAAGTGTGTGCCATCAGTTTGCAGCTTTTGTCACTGGCTTTCATTGAAAAGTACTTGTAGCCTGTTGCTTTGTCACTCGTAATGTGAACATACCGTACATTACAACTTCATCAGAGCTAAGTCAATGGACATGTTGGTGCCATAGTGCTGTTGATGTTGGCTGTATAAAGGATCTTGGCCACCTCAAGATATTCAAAGGCTTTATTGTCATAAACACATAATATTTTCATTGCCAACATCTACCTTGTAGTTTAGGTCCCAGGCTCCTCAAACAATGCAACATACAATATACTGAAGACATAAACATGAATAAAGTAATAAAATAGTGCAAAGTAATATAATAGCGCAAGAGACATAATGGTGCAAGCAAAATGCAGGAATAAGTCAAATATATACATATAAAATAGAATAAGATGCATTTTAAATGCTGTACAGTGGAATTAAATACTGTATACTGTAATAATATATACATATGTGGATATCTAGAATAAACAGATGTATGCACTATAAACACAATACACACTTCACAGGGCTTAGGAGTTCAACAGTCTCATGACCTGTGGGATAAAACTGTCCCTGAGTCTGGTGGTCTTGGCACGGATGCTGCGATACCGTCTGCCAAACGGCAGCAGACAAAGAGCCCCATCACCCCGGAAACAAACTGTTTTAATAATCCTGTGAGAGAGGAGCTCAAGACGCGGCAGCCATCTTGTCGAGCATCTGTTTAAGAGATATATGGCTCTGGGCAGTTTTCACTGTATGCTTTATGATATTTTGTGTAAACGTCCAAAGAAATGATGTATCTTTGTTTTATGCACCTGTATATCCTCAGTCAATGGATGGCACTGTCTTACTTAAGTTCTTGTAGAAGCACTTTTTATATAATGGATTTGTTGCAATCTAGTTATGAATTAACAGTTTTAACAAGATTCCATGTTGTTAAGTCATCATCAACAACACTATAATCATTGGTCAGGATGATGATCAGTTAATCACTTAACAACACTGCCTCTAAATGGGAGGCTTTCTGTCAATCTAATTGGTTCAACAGTGTGATGTTCAGCAGGATGGGCAGGCCATCAGTGATGAACGGTGTTGTTTTTTTGGAGCAACAGAGGGACTGAAAACTGAATAGATTAAATGGTGCATTTAATTAAGAGTCTTGGGATCAGGAAGTCAGAGATCAGTCCATGCCAACAGTAGCTACATTTAGCCTAGCTTGTTAGTGCATGCCATCTGTTCTCACACAGATTAACGCTAAACAGCGGCCGCTAGCTACGGGTACATTTTCTAGTGCAGCACTGTATGGACTGCTATTCAGTAGGCCTTATTTCTCCGGAAAGTCTTTCAGTCTAATGATCTAAACTGAAGAGGTTATATTCATGGTGTGTGGGGTTTCTTTAGTCAATTATTTTAGAATTCAATTAGAACCACAAGCAGGGTGTAACTGTCATGTGGAAACCTTTTATTTTGCCTCCATATGCGTTGCCTCTACCCTCCACAGTGTTCGCCACAGAATAGAGTTTTAGCTGTGGTGTTAGCTGGGGGGGCGGGGGTCTTATGTTAAAAAGAAAGATTAAGCAGTAGAATGAACACAATCACTGCAGGCTCTGCATGGGAATGAACATATTGGCACATTACGCACACTCTGTCAGTCCAGCCTCTTTGATTTGTGGATTTCACCTTTTATGTTATAGCTGTTCATCCATACACATATTGATCAACACCCAATCATTATATTGATAACTGGAATAACTCTGACAATGATGAAATGGTGAAAGTCTTTTCTCGGCAATATTCAATGTCAACAAAGCCATGACACTGCCCATGTTTACTGTCAACATCATGTGGGAGTTGTTAAATTTTTTTTCAATTTGGAAATGATCATTCACTAATTTACAGTGACTTGTATTATTTACATTACATTTTGATTTAAATAGATATTTGCGTTGTTTACATTCATAGATATTGGATACTGTTGTGCCATTATTTTATGATGTCTTTGCTTTAACTTCAATTTTACGACAGGCTGTTCTCTCTGGCTGGTTAAGGTTTAGCCATCTGCTTTACAAGCAGGGATCACTTCCAAATCACTGCATCCCACTTAGCTAGCTTTTTACACCAAATACTATAAAAGCAGCCAGCTAATCCTAGATGTTGGCAGTATTATTTGTATTTTATTCTTTATACTTGGCACTAACCTGAGCTCAGCAAGCTGCTGCTCACCAACAAACACTCCAAAATCGGATGGCTTGATATATTTGGCTGAAGGAATGTGATATAGTTTGAAGCAGTTGCAAGTAAATTCAGGGAATCTAGAGGATACTCTTATGATATTACCAACCCACTTAATTATTTATTAATAAAAAACAACCCATTGCTGGGGGACAGAACAGCAAGATTTGAGCAGATTAAATGGAAGTGAAATTGAGCTGTTTCTTTGAAGATGAATGAGATCAGAAATAACTGAGTAAATGTAAAAGACTGCTGGTAGGTCCAGATATGAAGTACTTTCATTTGAGCATTGAGTGTCAAAGAACACCACTTGAAACAACTTGAATGTAATGATCCTGGTGGAAAAGTTTTTTTCTGTGGCGCTATTACTGTCAGGTGCACCCTCAGACACACAGCAGTTCTTGAGTCCAGAGGCCATCATGATACAGTATCTTCTCTAATAGTCATATATTATATAGACGTATAATGCATCACATATCAGGTTGTGCTAAGGTGCTCCCGAGGCCTGTTCAGTAATCCATCCATGTTTAATCCCTTGGTCCCTGATGGCCAGATAACAGCAGGTATATCCATTCGCTTCATGTGGTATACAGTAAATGGGAGGTTGAGCTTTGACCTGTTTTTAGATTAGACTACATTGGTCCTTTAAATCCATGGCGAGACACTACAGGCAAAAACATCAATTATCATGCACTGCTGAATTTGGAGAGTTTGGGCTATTTTTTGCTTTCATAAAATGTCTTCTTTCAGACTTCTGAAAAGAAAACATCCAAAATACATATTTAGGTTTTTATTTTACACTACACTTTGTTTATTTGTGTCTGTAGATTTCTCCTAAATTCAAGTAACCATTAAATAAAGCCTAATTTGCATGTTCAAACATAACATTTAAGAAAACTTGTAATACAAAAACTGATGGTCTTAATGTAAGCAATCAACTGGATAAGTTTCCCTCCGAGAACCATCACCTTACCGTGGTGGAGGGGTTTGGGTG
>CALSBV010011913.1:2117271-2128979 GCA_943590825.1 Bovichtus diacanthus
TGTGTGTGTGTGTGTGTGTGTGTGTGTGTGTGTGTGTGTGTGTGTGTTTCAAATCCCAGGATGAGTCTTACTCATCCGTACAAAGACGGACCCACCGGAAGGTGGTACAAAGCCTGAAGTAAACAAAGAAGAAGCAACTAACTGAAAGATCATTCGGAAAGATGAGTTTGGATTCAAAGGCCTAAACAGATTCAGACTGTCTGATGTCAGCATGGAGGTTATTCCAAAGCTTGTCCTTGTCATATTTAAACTGGAAAATCACATCATCAAGACTAGCAGTGCATTTTTATTGCTCTATGTATTGGGTCAACACACCAGCAGTACAGTTTGAAACATAAATTGCTCGGCAATAATAAATGCACAGCAGCCTGTGTCAGTGAGAGCTCTATGCGGATGCCTTTTTGCTAGGTGTGGGTTTTACTGAGTACAGGTATATTGCAGCATGCGGTGAGTCACAGCCTGTGACCCAGTTGAGCTTTGTCGCTCAGCATGACCTCATTCTGACTGCACAGTTAAACAAATCTGATGCTACTGCAGCTGTTTGCACATCACGACAAAGTGCAAGGCTTACATGAGCATTCCAGTTGATTTCTGCCAGATTTAAAGTTTATGTCACTGGACTATAGAAGCAGTGTTGTTACTTTCAAGGCTAGCAATGTGTACCATAAATGCATTCAGTCATTTGCGGTAGTATAATTTGCTAGCTGAAACATGGAAACGCAAGTCCTGAGCACTGACAGACTGTGTGATCTCAGGTGATGTCGAGTTTACAGACAACAGGCAAGTTGGCCTTAATCCTGTATCAGAACACATGTACAGCTCTAGGTCTGTGTGTGTGTGTGCGTGTGTGTGCGTGTGCGTGTGCGTGTGCCTCATTTGTAGCACATTAACATGCACAAGACCGCACACAACTCACACGCAGTAAGTGGTGTGATAAGCTTGTTAGCAAGGCTTTGGCTCAAATATCTGATTGTGTTTACAGTCCATCCAAGCATGGTTTGTTCCTGTGTGTGGGGGTGGGGGGTGGGGGTGGTGTGATCATAAGGACTAAATAGAAAGGAAATACAAATCGCCAAATATGTCTGGTGTCAAATGAAATACAAGTTGAAGTTTGTCTAAAGCTTTTGTTCGTGGTCGGATTGAGCTAATCTTAGCATGCTAACTCCCTAAACGAAGTTGTGCACATGGTCAACGTCATACATGCCAAACATCATCATGCTAGTATTGCCATTAGGAGCCTGTTAGCATGCTCTTGTTAGCATTTAGTTCAAAGCACTGTGGTGCTAAGTACAGCCTCACAGAGCTGCTGGCATGGCTATAGACTCCCAGTCTTGTTACTTTAAGTTGTTTTGCTTATTGTGATGGACTGTTTCCATCCGCAGGCAAGCACACAACAAGAGAAAGCAATCCAATGTGTGTGTGTGTGTGTGTGTGTGTGTGTGTGTGTGTGTGTGTGCATGCATATTTGTGTGTTTAAAATGTAACAGCATTCTGTTACAGATCTGGGTTCAGTATTATTATTATTATTATTATTATTATTATCAATATTAATAATAATAATACAAATTAACTACGTATATTCATAGAGCACTTTTGCAACACTTAAACAAGGGCAAATAGACAGTACCATTAGACAATGCAATGACAGTAGATTCTAAAATATAAATGTAAAATAAAAAACAGCAATTAGAGAATAAAACAATTAAAAAAAGGTTTTCAGCTGTCCTTTTATAAATGTTCACAGAGCCCACATTTGTTATAGCTCTTGGTAGGAGTATTCAATAATTTTGGAACATAGTTAAAGAAAGCTGTATTACAGTGGTAAAGTGTCTTGTTTCAACTCAAACTCTTTCAATACTGACCCAGGTTGAATTTCAAGACAATGTGTGTATTCCGTAGGCAACACTATCATTAATCTACCTTGTTTACATGGCCGTAATCTTTAATCTGATAATTTTTATCAGCCAACCTCGTTCTTCAGGAACCCGGGAGAGATATCGGCAACACAACAGTGCCAGCAATCCTCGAGTACGAGCTTTAATCCTGCAATAAGCCACTGTTGAGTATCGACACCAGACTTTGTTAAACATGCCTGGATTCAAATTAAAACAATTTATTTACCCTGATTTCTTTTTTCCTGGCGTATCAACATGTGAGTGCTTGTTGAGTAAACTTGTCTTCGTAGTGGCACATTCTGTTGGTGTTGATATCATTGCCCCACTATTTTGGCTGGTGAATTCTGTCCCCATTTCCAATCTCTACTTTTTCTGATATGTGAGACATGTTGTCTTTGCCTTTAGAAAGAAAGCCTTCACGCAGTGTGTGTGTGTTTGCGTGTTTTTCTTCACCAGTGTGTTTGTGCATGTGTGTGTGATCATTATGTCGTGATCTGAAGCCATCTGGGTAGGCTGGCTCATTTGCATATCTGGTGTTAACCGTTATAAATATTCATGACCAGGGTCTAAACTGGTATGAATATTCATTTTGCCTCCAGGCCGTAGACGGTGGAGTGGCTGTGATTCCAATCAGCAGAAGAAAAATTAACCCAACCTTTTGTGTGGTGGACAACAACACTTGATGATTGCCGTGGGCCCCTTGGTATGCTTGGCGAGCTCCATATGTATGTGGATTACTACGTTTGCGTAAATCATATGCCGGCCATATTTGACGCACATAATATTTGTGAAACGGCGCCTGCTAGACAGAGAGGCAGATGAAAACGGAAACAAACTCAACTTGTCTTGGGACAAGAACAATTAAAGACACTGAAATGACTCTTTTGTAGATAGTTTGCCCTGCAGCTTCTCACTCATTTCAAAGTACAATTGAGAAACTGCAGCAGCAGGACTAAAATACATAAGGATTATGTGTTAAACTGTCAAACCTTAATTTCTTTGTTAACTTGCTTGTTTGACAGTTTACTTAGCTAAAGATAGTTCATCTGAATTATTAGAAATGCCACTGCAGCTGCTAGCTACTGTATACATTATCCAATCTAGTTATCCAATGATGTAGTTGGTTAGGAAATACATTCAACATGAGCATAGAGACACTCACAGTTGGCCGTTATGTTTCATTCCTCTTGTTGTGGCTTGTGATTTCGACCTTGGACCTTCTGTCTATGATGATGATATCAAAGGGGAATTTGTGTTTTTATTTCAGATTTTGTTTGATTGTCATCCAATTTGATGACGGGGTTCTGTCTTTGATGTGTTGACACTGTTCCCTCACCACTTTGGATCTGTTGCCTTTGTCATTTCCTACTTCACCAAAGGTAATCACAGGCATGATGATTAGGTTCTTGATAATTCTGTGTGAAAATATATATATAAATATACAGTATCATTCAGCCACGCATATCATTAATTAGCAATTAAAAAGAAGCATGTGGCTTTTGCAATCACCCCTGGAAATATCACTTTGTAATGTGAATCTGGGCCCTCCAGTGTAGTTACTCTGGGGGCCCCATACTCCTTTAGAAATGCAAAATAATACAAAGAGCCACAGATGCTGTGTGAAGTATATTAGTCAAAGTCAAATAGATTTCGACATAAAAGCAAAATATCATCAAAGAGAAGAAATCCTGGATGGAGCTGAGGTGGGACAAGCTAAGAGTGACCACCACGGATGACTCTGACCTGTCAATCAAGCAACCGCATTCCAATACTCAATGTTATAATACTAATTTAGTTTTACCATATCAAACACAATGTTACTATGTTTGGTTGCCATTTATTCTGCTATAACCATATAATGCATTTACAGTGATTAGTTACCTTTCTATATGCTGCGATACTGAAATGGTGGAGTCCGCCATTCTGGTGCTGGTAGTGATGGTGATAGGTTTTCAATGTAGTGAGTCCCAGGGACCCACTCAAATGTCCAAATGTTGCTCCCAAAATTGAGTGGGTCTCCAATGAATTGTGTGTTTTTTGACACATTTGTAGTGTTAAATTCCAAAAACGTATTCACAAAATAGTATGCGTATCAAATGCTTATGATATTATAAGAAATTGCATTAATTCAGAAATGATGTGAAGCCTTTATCCCACACATGAAGACAGTAGTTAAAAGCTGTCCTCTGAAAGTCTGGTGATAAAATAAAATGACACGAATATGTTGCAGCAAATGGGCAATTTAGCTTTGACGTTTCTATTGCGCTCACCATATTGTTATGGGCACACATCGCAATCAGCTCGATGTGCCATATCAGCACATGTTGCTAAAAGCTTGCACATGAAACTGCCATTTGTGAACTTTATGTGGATTGATGAACATAACGCCTAACTTGTGTGTATTGTGCGTGTGGCTGCGTGCACCAGACCCTGACCTCCGTACCCTGACTGTTCGGCACAAATACACAAACCGCTCCAGACAAAACTCTAAAGGAACAATTATTCTGAAAATCGGCATCAAGGACACAAACTGTAGGAAGTAAAAATACTTCTGAAGTAATTATTATTATATTATTATTATTATTATAAACGCAATGCTATTAGTAAGCCTCTTCTTTCTTACTGCAGTTGATGCTTATAATATAAAAGGTGCGTGTAAGTGAGAGAGACAGACATACAGAGACAGACAGAACATAATACATCAGTATTCAGGACAGAGGGTTTAGGAAGCAAACTATAATGATCTCTCATCTTCAATGATACACACTCATACACACACGGCATTGTTTTCAAGTGTTGTGGTGAATACTGATAAAAATGGTAATTTGAGAAGCTCTCTCACATGCACAGAGATACACACATTTACTCAGGTACACCACACACTCACTTAGACATGCTCTACAAAATGCTAAATACTAAAACTCACACTTTAATATGCTTTCATGCTACGGGTTCTACATAATATTCACCCATTTGTGCAAGCACACAGCACAGGCAAGTACATTCACCAAGACACATAAACACACATTCACTAGCATGCAGAATTCCCACTGTGTACAGGCGTCTCTGTCAGACCCTAGAGAAAAATCCACAAAGAACAAAATAACTTGATGCAGTAACATTACGATGTTTTCGGATATATGGCGTGACTGTGTCGGTTGCCTCGAGTCTCTTTACGGTGTGTGTGAGCATGAACGTGTGTGTAAATTGAGTGAAAGTGGAGGAATCTGGAATGAGTTTAACTTCATTCAACCACACAAATGCTGCACACATACACACATGCACACTATCCCTAGTGCTTTAAAAGAAAACGGGGGGAGAACAAAGAGCCTCCTTGAAGAATAGACATGAATTATTCACTCCATCAGATAAGAGGACAGAGAGGGAATGCGAGAGGGAGAAATGGAGAGAGAGTGATGGAGATGGAGCGTGGGTGACACAAAGAAAGAGACGGACAGATGGATTGACAAGGACAGTAGGGTATGATATTGTATTAGCAGTAATGATGACAGAGAAGGTCCTCAAGAGATTGTAGATAAAAGAACAAGTCATGCTATCATCTACCAAACCGTGTCTAAAAATATGAAATAAAGCAAAATGAATAAATAAAACAACACCTTCAATGTCAAAATACATGGCATTACGTATCTGTGCCCAGGTGCTTTGGAAATCAGGTGTTTTTTATTCTGACTTGAGGGGTGTTTTTGGCTATTTGACGGAAAGTATTTATCCTGTGAAAATGCACCACAAGCAGCGGCTTAGCTGCAGCATCTGTGCTGCTTTCCACCCAGATACGCTTTATCAGATCCAAGCATGGTGCCTCTTTTGTATGCCACTAGTAATACAGTGATGCTGTAGTACTTCAGTAACAGCAGACAATCTAGATGCTTTATCCAATGAGGAAAATAGTAACTTTAGGTGCTTTAGCAGCTGCGGTGGTTGACTGGACCTGTAGCAAATCCAGTGGCAGAAAGTAAAAACAAAAAGTACATTCATTTAAGTACTAATGTGTTGTTGCTACTTTTTACATACTGTAGGTAAAGGTTCTGAATACTTCTTCTACTTCTAGCTACACAACACATTGTACTCAGCTTGTATTGAAGGATAGCATTCATTCTTTCATCCAACCTTTATTTTTACTCGATAAATCATCGAGGGGCGACCCTCATTTACAATGACAAAAATTAAATAGTGTATGTAAAAAAATAGAAAGACCTAGAATTTTGCAACTAGGATAGATGGGTTAAATGTTTTAATCTGTGACATTATCTGAGTGACAAATCAAATCTGAGAAGTAATGTAGTTGTTTTCCAGTATGGGCTTCATAGATAACGAGATACCAGTGAGTGTCACGTCTCTCTTGGAGAGAAGACCACACTCATTAAAAGTACAATAGTGTGTACCATAGACATCACCGGAAATAAATCTCAAGGCAGAGCGATAGTCTCAGACAAAAAAAGCGTGGTAAAAATGTAAAGTAAATCTGTCAAGAAGTACTATATGTGTGCACTGTTTTCTGTATTTTTACACAGTAGACGGCTTGTATTGTGTTGTGTACCTTGTCATAAAAAAAGATGTTTGAGTTTTATCACAGACAATGTTTTTGCTGATTTCTGTGTTCTGTTTCTTGACCTTGCCTTTTATAACTTACATAACGGAATGCTTTTGAACCGTAAGTGTTGCCATGCTGATCTCTAAACTGTACCTTTTTGAAGAGAAACTGAAGGTGTATTATCTCTAAGTACTGTGCACGATGCACCTTTATCCAAGGAAACATGAAGTGTTTTACCCAGGCTGTGTTTTTTTTAGAAAATAAATGGTAGTCCTGTAGTAGTACTTGTAGCAATTACCAGGAGAAAAACAGAGAAAAAGGAATTAGATTAAATAAATTACAGGACAAAATACTGCAGGGACAGCTTTGCAATCTCACCCTTTTTTCAATTGCAAAGATAAGAACGAGAGACAGCAACACAGGCCCGAAAAAGTAAGGGAAACAAAATACTGTGAGTGTTCGCAGAGCCAGATGGAATTTCATCATTTATGCAATAGTCCAGGAGAAGAGAGATAAAGGGTAGGTAGGTAAAGTGAGAGTGCATAAAACAAGAGCCTGTCAGAAGTTTATTATCAGGTTTCCTAATCTTCTTCCTCCATTTCATCCCTCAATCATCAGCTCCACAGCCGGCAGCCAGTCACTCGGGGAGGCGGGCCCTTCAGTACTGCGATGAGGTAATTTGCATTCACTTATACCATTTCTGTCCCTTGGCACAGTAAACCTTTATCCAGCTGGTTTGACACAAAACAGAAGTGTGGCATCGAGTAACAGAACAAGGTTTCTAATAATTGTGAGTAGCCTTTGGAGTCAAAAATTATGGATTGGGAAACTACACGAGTGATCAGCCTGGTCCCTGTTCAGAACCATAAAAAGGACAAAGAGGGTCCACGTGAGCTTTTGAAATATTTTGTTTTTTTTGGGAATCACATTCAGTTAACTCCGAGTGAAACAGTACACCTCTGCCTGATACCTGTCAAACTCTATCACCATGTGAGAATAAAAAAAATATATATATACTGTATACAATATTTATTTTAGATCATATCATATATACACATATATATTATCGATCAATCATATCTTATTGTTAGAACTAGAAAAGGGCTAGATTTTCTGAAGTCAATTGCTTCAATGGAAAAACAATTAGTGAAAGAATTTGAAATGGCAGTTGAAGTAGAAGTGCTGACAGAAGTTGAAATATCAGTTGGAGGGAAAGAGTTAAAATGGTCAAAGTGTTAATGTGAGCTGGGAGTGTCACTTTGGGTGTAAGCACTAAAGTTGAAGTAAGTTGTGTACAAACCGTGGAAGTTGTGTGACTCAGAAGAGAGTTGAAATGTCAGTTGAAGAGTAACAGATGAACGCAGTTGAAATGTGAGTCTAACAACACCTGACAGGAATAAGACACATCAGGCTTTGACTGCACAGGCAACACCTGTTAGTGGAACAAACTGGCCTTATGTTAGATACTGGCTTACATCGTTGTTCACTACAAACGTCTTGAATATGCTTATTTATGAGATTACTTTTTATTGAATAATTCAACAACACCACATTATTTGTGTATGGGAAGAAGTTTATCTATGAAGGCCTTTACTCACCGGAGGCGTTTATTTCTTGTGCAATTAATTTGCTGAGATGAGGATTTTAAAACAACCCAGGCTCCGTAGTCCGGACCACCCGACTTAAAACGGACCTTCAACCTTGACAAAGGCAGCACATACCAGATCCACTCATTCCATTCTACCCTTTCACAATAAATGCCCTGGACACATACACTCAATAATACATCTTACAGTACCTCAGGCGATGCAACAATTGACCTCAGACAGACTGCCAGACGCTGCTCTGGGTCAGTAGGATCCTAGTAGTTGTGCAAATCTGTTCGAACCCTGTATTGAACAAGCGGTGCAAATGTTGCAAATTCTCAATG
Organism: Bovichtus diacanthus; assembly: GCA_943590825.1. NCBI lineage: Eukaryota > Metazoa > Chordata > Actinopteri > Perciformes > Bovichtidae > Bovichtus > Bovichtus diacanthus. The sequence goes on from CALSBV010011913.1 coordinate 2,125,649, forward strand.
CTGCCAGTATGAATAGCTCGATGCGAAGGCTAGTATTTCTCATGTTTGTGTCGTTCATTCGTCACGTTCCGCTGTGTAAAGGCCTTTAGATTCAATTTGAGTATTGATGCCTCATAATCGCAACCTCTTTTATTTATTTCCCACGGTATGTTTCAAGGCCTTGAACAGCATAGCAGATATCAGCGACTCTAAACCAACAAAATCGGAATGCTAAACCTCTTGACAGCAATTAATAGACATTTTATGATCTATATGTCTGACGTTCTTTTTCAAGCAGCCGGTTGGATAACATGGTGATGGTTCACCAACATGTGGCCATTTGTTTCAGCTGGATCCCACAGGAAAGGTCCTGACTGAATAATGTGACTGCATTTTCTAATTTGTCTCCAAACCTGCAGAGAGGCCAGCTACTTGTTATATGTTAGCAGCTGTTCCCCCAGAATGACAAGAACCCAATGCAACAGACACCTGGTCACACACACACACACACACACACACACACATACACACACACACACACACACACACACACACACACACAGGGCTCTGCCAGATGCTTTCCAGACAAGGTAATTGAGAGGAGGAATGGATGGACAAAAGGACAGAGAACAACAAGGTGAAAACAGAACAGAAAGTGTGAAAGAGGAAAAAAGGTTTTTGTTAAGTCTCAAGGGAGGGGAGGAGTGAGGTACGAATGTCAAGAGGAGAGGAAAAACAAGAAAGTCATATTGGGAAAGTGTGAAAGGATTAAAGAAAGGAGGAGAGGAAATGGAGGGACAGTCACATGCAATGGGTTGGATGGATGGAGAGATGGGTAATGGGGGAGGAGCTGCACAGGAAAGGTGGAGAGGTGTGCGACATCACTCGGGAAGGGGACATAAAGGGACAATGTAGAGAGAGGAGGGGGGAGAGAGAAGAAAGACTGCAGGAACGACACAAAAGAAGAGAAAGGACCATGAGAGGCAAGAAGTAACACAAATGGGAAGGGAGTGGGTAGAGGAGAGAGAAAGTACAAAATGTTTATTGGCATAATACTGTAAAATTACTTTTGTTGAAAGCACATTTTTCCAGCGAGGAAAAAAAAAGTTTTACTTAAAGGAATAGTTTGACATTATGTGAAACACGCTTATTCAATTTCTTGCCAAAAGGTAGATGAGAAGAGCAATACCACTGTCAATCTATTCACCAAGAAAATAGTAACAGTACATAACACCCCGAAAAACCACAACAACACATTTGTTTTACTTTAAGGAGCTAGGCTAGCTGTTTCCCACTGCTTCCAGGCTATAAGCTAAGCTAAGCTTATTATTTCTTGCCTCTAGTTACTTTTACTCACACAGATTAATATTGATCTCCTCATCTCACTCTCGGTAAGAAAGCCAATAACTGCATTTCCTGAAATTCCTTTAACTTAACCGACACACTCCACTCACTTGCGCATCCTCACTCGATTAAATGTTTTTTTTCCGGCACTTTGTGGTTGGCCACAGTCATTCTGAACGAGTTGAAATCAAACAAACAATCATTTTATTTGGTCTGGTTGTTTTTGATTGTTTTTTCTTCTTTTTTAATATCAGAGTTTTCTGCTTCTTTATTACGCTGGCATGACAACTGAAGTTTTGTTCTGCTGGTTGATCTCAGTAATTGTCAGAAGTTTTATAAAAAAAATAAATAAATAAAAAAGTTGGCACCTAGTAACATGCTGTTTGATTGCTTCATTTGCCTTTGCCAAATAACTTTGTCTTCTCCCTCCTTCTCTCCTTACTCCCTATATCTCTCTGTGGAAATATCTCTCATCTTTCCTCTCTCATCACATTTACTGTGGGATTTGTAATTCTCAACACTACAATGTCATATTTGTCTCAATTCCAAAGACATTAAGCACACACACACACACACACACACACACACACACACACACACACATTAGCCTGACCGTTTAAATGCTGTTTGTATTGCTCAATTCAGTTCACAGTGAGCAAGCTGGGAGCAGCTTCACAGCCAATTCCCTAAATACCCCTACTGTGTGTGCATGTGTGTGTGTGTATGACTGCTTGCTAATAGGAATATGGCAGTGGGTTAACTTTGCCAGCAAGTCTCTTCATTTGGGTTATAATGATGTCAATAGAGAGACAGACAAAAAGACGCAGAGAGATTCAAGGACAGATTCACAGACAAACAGATACAGAGAGATTCAAGGAAACATTCACACACGCAGAGAGATTCAAGGACAGATTCACACACGCAGAGAGATTCAAGGAAACATTCACAGACGCAGAAAGATTCAAGGAAACATTCACAGACGCAGAGAGATTCAAGGAAACATTCACAGACAGAGTAGTAGTGTAAATGTGCTTTTCAGTTGGGATGCCGCTGGTCATTATCAGCGAATATTCAGTAAAAATATGTGATTGGGAGATCGGCATTGATGCATTCTAGTGGCTGATCGGCAATTCTAAAACCAACAAAATGTACTTTTTGTGACTTTTTCTTCATTTCATTCTTTAAACTTTCGACGCATCCAGTGGACCTGGAATTGCTACATTTTGAACAACAAATCCATGTTAAAATCATCAGGAGGAGAGCTAGTTCATCTGAGCTGTTCTTAGCAGCCTGTCAGCAGCACAGTCCTGCTTGGCTATTAAATGCAAAATGAAAACTATGAATGCCAATTTTATTAATAATTTATTTCCTAATCATTTGAATTTTGTGTTGTTATGCAAATAACCACCATAGATGACAATGACAAAGTAAAAGGATTACATTTAGAATTTTAGATGATTGACACTGAATTTGGGAAACTTAACAAATAAGTTAAACTTATTAAATTATTTATTTAATAAGTTAGTCTGAAGCCTTGTACACCAGCTGCTCTAACAAAACGAAACAACAACAAAACTATATTTATCGGCTGATATGGCTCATCTACGATCAACAATTTGTATTAGCGGCAGCAAAAAACAAACATGATTGTGGCATCTGTACTTTTGAGTATAGATCTTTTACTCAGATGTGAGTGAGAGAGCATCAGAAATACTGGAGCAAACAGAGTGAGTGATGCCAATGACTGCCTGAGGTCTGACTGTGAAGTGGCTCTGCTCTCATTCATACTTCCAACACGCACACACATGTAAACACACTCACGGCAATTTGTTACCTCCCTTGTTAGAATGAATTATTAAATGTGCCCACGTCTGTTAATTTTATTACGAATTTAGGGGAGATCTGATGGAAAACAATAAATTGCCTTTCTACAATTCCCATGGTTAAGTATGAATACATTTCACACACACACACACACACACACACACACACACACACACACACACAC